>JAJQQW010000002.1:86863213-87005713 GCA_025583905.1 Ia io | reverse complement strand
AATATCAGGAGGCTGCCAACCAAGGGATAAAAGCTATTTTCACACTTGCTGGTTCCAGAACTACCCTGGCCCTGCTGGGACCCATACAAACAGAAAGGAGGCTCATTGCCCACCTCACATTCAAGTCCCAAGCAAATGCTTCTGTTCAGCAGAACCTGATTCATATCCAAAAAACTAACTGCAAGGGAGTTCTAGATGTAATTTTTAAAATCTTTATTATTGAAAATATTACATATGTCCCTTTCTTTCCCCTTTCCAACTCTCTAGCCTTCCCCCAACCCCCCCCCCATGCCCTCACCACCCTTTTGTCTGTGTCCATAGGTTATTCATACTAGTATGTGCATACAAGTTCTTTGGTTGATCTCTTACCACTTACCCAACCTCCCCGACCTTCCCTCTATGATTCCGTAGTCTGCTCTATGTTTCTATGTCTCTGGATCTATTTTGTTCATTAGATTCCACATATAAATGAGATCATGTGATACTTGTCTTTCTCTGACTGGCTTATTTCTCTTAGCATAATACTCTCCAGGTTCCTCTATGCTGACTCAAAGGGTAAGAGATCCTTCTTTTTTACCGCTGCATAGTATTCCATGGTGTAACTGTACCACAGCTTCTTTATCCACTCATCTACTTATGGGCACTTGGGCTGTTGCCAGATCTTAGCTATTGTAAATTGTGCTGCTATAAACATACATTCTTTCCGATTGGTGTTTCGGGTTTCTTAGGATAAATTCCTAGAAGTGGGATCACTGAGTCAAATGGCAGTTTCAAATTTAATTTTTTAGGACACTCCATACTATTTTCCATAATGGCTGCACCAGTCTGCATTCCCACCAGCAGTGTACTGGGGTTCCCTTTTGTCCACATCCTAGCCAGCACTTGTTATTTATTGATTTGTTGATGGTGGCCATTCTGACAGGTGTGAGTGATACTTCAATGTCATTTTAATTTGTATCTCTCTGATGATCAGTGACTTTGAGCATTTTTTTCATGTCTCTTGGCTTTCTGTGTATCTGCTTTGAAGAAGTGTTTATTTAGGTCCTTTGCCCATTTTTAATTGGATTGTCTTACTTTTGTTTAATTGTATGAGTTCCTTATGTATTTTGAAGATTAGCCCTTTATCAGATGTTCATTGCCAAATATGTTCTCCCATACAGTGGCCTCCCTTTTCATTTTGTTAATGGTTTCTTTTGCTGTGAAGAAGCTTTTTGTTTTGATGTAGTCCCATTTGCTTATTTTCTCCTTTGTTTCCTTTGCCCTAGGACAGTGGTCGGCAAACTCATTAGTCAACAGAGCCAAATATCAACAGTACAACGATTGAAATTTCTTTTGAGAGCCAAATTTTTTAAACTTAAACTTCTTCTAAAGCCACTTCTTCAAAATAGACTCGCCCAGGCCGTGGTATTTTGTGGAAGAGCCACACTCAAGGGGCCAAAGAGCCGCATGTGGCTCGCGAGCCGCGGTTTGCCCACCACAGCTCTAGGAGATGTATCGTTAAACATACTAGTATTACTACAAGAGATGTCTGAGATTTTGCTGCCTATAGTTTCTTCTATGATTTTTATGGCTTCACAACTTACATTTAAGCATTTTATCCATTTTGAGTTTATTTTTGTGTATGGTATAAGTTGGTGGTCTAGTTTCATTTTTTTGCATGTAACTGTCCAATTTTCCCAACACCTTGAATGTTGCATCTTCTCCTCTAGGCAGGCAAGTAAAGGAACCAATCCACAGTGTTGGCTCACTGCCCCTGAGAATTCCTAAATGAGGTACCATCGAGGCCCTGAGCTAACCAGCTGCATTGATGAGTCAGGGGTCTGCCAGGCATCTCTTCTCCACAGATGAGCTAGGGGGGAGAAAGGCAGGACCAGTCTCCTGCCAGTGAAGAAGGCAATTCAACCTCAGCACATCTATCATTTGGCTCAGAGATCTGAACTCTGAATGGTGATCCATTGTTATCTTTTTATATTTTGAATTTATCTTTATAGCTACTTTCTCTTGTTTTTAAGTTCTCCAATTTTATTTCAGGAAGGTAAAGACTTCTCTACTATATTCAAGATGTATAGTTGAAGCAATACTGAGAGAGAAATGGGTCCTACCAGAGGGGAATTCCCTCTGACAAGCTTCTCAATTTAAGATTGCTCAACTTATGTAGAATCTGGCAAATGGGAGCCAAATATGCATTGTTTTGATTTTGAAATTTGGATCTATACAATTAACTAAAGGAAAACTGGCATGCTATATAAATGCTAATTAATTACTCCTCATTTAAATAACAACAATTAAGCCATTGTTCAAGCTGTATTGGTTTGCATATGCAAATTGTGTTTTTCTCTGCTACTGGAAACTCTCTGATCACAGCTGCATGAAAAACTGTCTGGTTTATAAAGTTTCCATCAATCTTCACATGATAAAGCCTAGTTATGCAGAATTAATTAGCATTCTCGAAATTAAAAATGTGACTTCCATTTACATCTATCTTTAACTCCTAGGATGGTACATTAATCCCTAAGAGAACTTGTAAAGAATAATCATTTAATATGAAATCAAATAATAAAACATTTAAACTGGGATGTACATATGTGAACAGGCTTGAGAATGAGTGTAAGTCTGACAAATCAAACATATGGAGCTTGTTGATTCATATAAGAGCAATGATCCTGAGAACCCCCAAGCAGTTCTCCAGTGACTAAACCTGGTCTTGTTTTCTCTATACCTTTTTCCACTTTCCCAGAAGCATTTTTAAACTGTGTGCTATTTTCTACACTGAAATCATCAAATTACCTCAGAATTTTACAGTAAAGCAAAAGGAAGACCATTAATTAATCACAGCAATAACAGGTGCACAGGCTGTTTTACCATCTCCCACACTCCCTGCAACCAGAAAACTTTTGCTATCCTTTTCACTCACACAAAGGAAGACTGGCTTAGTCTCATTTATTGGTCTCATTTATAGGAAGTTTTTATATATTAAAAGAGAGGCTGTCTCTAAACCCCCAAACCAATCCATGGTAAGAAATCTTCCCCCTCTTCCCCAAATACTTGATCTACTAGTAGAAATCAAATGTGAACTAGAAGTAAATTTGAGAATTTAGAGAAATTCAATATGGATAATTCAGTAAAGAAAAAATATCCAACTTTTCTCACAACTATGCAGGTCCAGCCATAAATCACATTGTTCCTCTGGGTCTTAAGCCTTGAGTGGTTGACATCAGACTTTTTCTAGGGGGGAAAAAAGTGCAGCCTGGAGAATGGACATGGCACAGTCCAGAAGTAACTAGTCAACTAGTTTAGAAGAGAGGACATTTACAAAAACAGAGGTAGATAAATTGGGGGAGACTAGACATTGGAGAAAGGTAAAGATCAGAATATGAAATCTGGATGTTTATGTCGCAAGCAGTAGGATCGTATTGACTATTGACTCAAACTGCTATCAATAAGCCTTGAACCCGTGGACCAGAAGTCATTAAAAAAATATCGCAGGTCATGGAGGAGAACACAGAAGAGAGCACCCTCTGCTCTAAACCATACAACTGCTGTCCCCAAATCTTAGGAAGAGTAAAAAGTGGATGTGGAGACTTTAAATAAGGCTTGAACACACAAAAAAGTCAGGCCTTATAGTTTGAGCTTGAAGCCTCCCGCTTAGATACAGGTGGTTTTTCTGAACAAAGTCACTGATTTTTACAGAAATTGTGACCCGCAGATTCTAAGACTTTCAAGATGCTTCTAAGATATTTACAAAGCAATAAAGACTTAACCAACTAATAGGTCAAAGAGTTGAAATGATAAAAATAATTAGGTGAGCAGGGATAGAGCAGAAAAAGGCTTTAAAATCTGCTGTAGGAGAATGGCCTCAGATAGTTCTTTTTAATTTTATTTATTTTACTTTATTTATTTCTCCCTTTTTATTTTATATTTTTAATTCTATAAAAAAATTCATTTACACAATAAAGATTCTTTGAATGCTTACTGTGTGCCATCGGAAGACTATCAGAGCACAGGCTTGGAGTCATGGTTGCTTCCAAGTCAACACTGCCATTTTCTAGCCACGGAATTTTGGCAAATTGTGTATGCTCTGTGGCCCTCAGCTACCTGTTTTTTACAAAAATGATACCCACCTCAAAATCTGTTAAAAGATTTTTGTTTATGAAATGCCAATAATAAATGATCAATTAAAGAAGGCTTAACATTTTCAAAGTTTCATTTTCTATATCATCAAAAAATATTAAAAGATTTACTACTGGGAGTTAGGGCATTAGCTACTTTCCTAGTTATAGGCTCTGCCTATAGAAATAGCTTTGGTTAGAATTTAAATGTCTTCATTAAATCTTTAAATTTCTGTAAGAAACATAAATTATAACTTATTTGTTATTTAGGTATGGTGAAGTCTATTTCCAATGATTAGTTTTCACTGCTTCTCCTCTAATTGGAAAGAAAATAGCAAGCTAAAAGCTATTTATTTGTTTTACATGATTCTACTCAAACATTTGGGATGTGTGCCTTCTATCTTCTCAAGCATTTAAAAATTCTTTCAAGCAATCATGAAATATATAATAACTTTTCTCTTGCTCTTCCCTTTCTGTTTGAGTTTAATTGTTCAAGATTCAGTTATTTAAGCTTTTAGTAACTGATCATTATGATTCTATTACATCAGCAACTCAGCCTAAAATTTTTTACAACTAAACACTTAAAAAAGCATCTCATGCCCTAGTCAGTTTGGCTCAGTGGATAGAGTGTCGGCCTGCAGACTGAAGGGTCTGGGGTTTGATTCTTGTCAAGGGTACATGCCCAGGTTGAGGGCTCGGTCCCCAGTAGGAGGTATTCAGGAGGCAGCCAATTAATGATTCTCTCTCATCATTGATGGAAGGAGAGGGAGGTAGAAATATCAGTGATGAGAGAATCATTGATTGGCTACCTTCTGCATGCCCCCAATGATTAAGCGTGCAACCCAGGTATGTGCCCCTGACCGGAATCAAACCTGGGACCCTTCAGTCTGCAGGCCAATGCTCTATCTACTGAGCCAAACCAGTTAGGGCAAAAAATATATCGTTTTTAAAAAGCATATCAATACTTAGATTTCTTTAGACAGACATAATACAATTGATAAAAATTCAAGAAATTAGCTAAATACAAAATATCCTCTCTAATAAAATGGTAATATGAAAATTAACCATCACTCCGCTATATAAGCCATGCCCACCAGCCAAGCCATGCCCACCAGCCAATCAGAGCGAGTATGCAAATTAACCCCAGCCAAGATGGCTACAGCCACAGAGAGCAAGGTTTCACAGGTAACAGAGCAAGCCAAGCTTTCCATAGCCATTGCAGGCCTAAGCCTCCACTCAAGCTACAAAGTTTCAATTATAGAAGGTAAACAAATTCAAACAGAAATGAGGGCAGAATGGAGCTTGAGAGAGCAAGCCAGGGTTGCCGGTGGCAACAGGGGAAGCAAAGCTTTCCGCACACCCTGGCCAGGCTCACCCGCTTAAGGCTACAAAGTTTCAATTGTAGAAGGTGAATTAACTGCCAAAGAAATGGCTGCCGCCCCGGAGAGAGCAGCAGGCTTGGCTTCGCTCCAGGCTACAAAGTTTCAATTGTAGAAGGAAAATAAATTCCAGATACCAGGGCCTCTGTTTGGGTTGCCAGGGGGCATGGCTGGCCTGCAAACCACCACAGGCCCCTCGCTCAGGCTGCCCCACGCCCCAAGGGAACCCCCACCTGATCCGGGACAACCTTCAGGGCAAACCAGCTGGCCCCCACTCCTGTACCAGGCCTCTATCATATCTAATAAAAGAGTAATATGCAGATTGACCATCACTCCAACACACAATATGGCTGCCCCCATGTGGTCAAAGATCCTGCCCCATGTGGACACAAGATGGCCACTATAAGATGGCCAACAGGAGAGGGCAGTTGGGAGGCACCCGGCCTGCAAGGGAGGGCAGTTGTGAGGGACCAGGCCTGCAAGGGAGGGCAGTTGGAGGTGATCAACCCTGCAGGAGAGGACAGTTAGGGGTGACCAGGCCAGCAGAGGAGGGAAGTTGGGGGCAAACAGGCTGGCAGGGGAGCAGTTAAGCATCAACCAAGCTGGCAGCAGAGTGGTTAGGGGGTGATCATGCTGGCAGGCAGAAGTTAGGGGCAATCAGGAAGGCAGGCAGGTGAGCAGTTGGGAGCCAGCAGTCCTGGATTGTGAGAGGGATGTCCGACTGCCTGTTGAGGCCCGATCCTGGGATCGGGCCTCAACGGGCAGTCAGACATCCCTCCAGGAGTTCCAGATTGGAGAGGGTACAGGCTGGGCTGAGGGACAACCCCCCTCCATGCATGAATTTCGTGCACCGGGCTTCTAGTTCATTAATAAGCCTGTTGTCTTTGATATTATTGGGGTGATGTTTCTACTGAGTAAAAAGCTTTGTGCAAGTTTGAAAAATACACTTAAGAGCGACATTACCAGGTGTCATTTTTTACCTACAGAAAAATAACAAACACATCAGAAACTTTATAGCTTAGTTTCAAGAGCTGTTTTTGTCTAAAAATAGAAAAAAAATCTACCATATTTACCCATAGTTGACATGTCTCCATCAGTTAGAAAGGAAGGCAAAGGTACTAGCAAAATGTGATTTTAATCAGTTGCTTGAGGCGTCCAACAGAAATGTTTTGACCTTATAATGTCTCCTTCCAAGGATGCTGTGCAAGCAAGTTCTTTTTCACAAAAAAACAGTCACTGTTCAAAAACAGCATGGCTAGGTTTAAAATATCAGCAACAGCTGTGAATTTCCTTACAAACCCATCAGCAGGAACAGTCAGTAATTTAACAACCAAATAAGCGAAGTAAATGACTCTACAGAGAACTCTTTTCTACAGGATGGGGGATGGCGGTTGATGCAATCAAATTACTCAGGCTCTCCCACTGAGTTTGCAGTTCTTCAAATACAGTGCCAACTATTGTTACTGCTGTTATCACCACCTAGGTCTGAATGTCCCAAACTTCTAAACGCCCATCAGCTACTCCATTCAAGTATGACATCTCCATGTTCCCAAATACATTGGGAACTTTCACAGATTCTTATTTGCTCATGCTTGTACCTCTTCCTGGAATGACTTGTGTTTACTTCTCCCCTTGGAAAAAGTCTACTCATTCTTCCAGATCCTTTTCACAACATTATCTCTCCTTGGAAGGCTCTCTAGATACCCTGCCTCCCAGTATCACTTTCATAATCCTCCTCTTGAACTTGTCATTACAAATCACTGAAGCCTTCCATTCGTTGACCATAATCTTCTGTCTTTCTAGATCACCCTTTCTAGTATTCTTGCTCCAACATTCCAACATAGGATCTTCAATTCATCTCTCATAGCATAATCTTTTTTTTCTCATACCACCATCTTTTATTGTCCCTCTTCCTCTCACATCCTCACTTATTTCTTTGCCATGCTTAAATTTCTCAATAAACTTCATTATATGTACTTTCTTACATTAACTCTTAGGTCCTTCATGCATCTTTTGCTATATTGAATTACTTTGTCTAAGCCTCAACCCTAAATGTGGGAAGCAGTGGTTTTGGGATATATTTTGAAGGAATATGAGATGCAAGAAAGAGCGTCAAGGATGATTCCATTATTGTGGCCTGAGGAATTCAAGAACAGAGTTGACAGTTTCAGTAATGGGGAAGTCAGGGAGAAAAACAAATATGGGTAAGCAGTATTCCAAAACTTAGTGTTGGACAGGTGCATTTTAGGTGCCTGGTTGACATGTCAGTAGATGTGTTGACTACTTGATTATTCAACTTTGAAGTTCAAGGAAAGATATTAGATGGAGAAATAAATTTAGGATTCATTAGCATCTAGATGGTTTTAAAAATCACAAGACTGGAAGAAATCCCTCATAAATGAATGAGTTATCCAAAGTCTCCAAGGAGAAAGCCTTGGGCACCCCAACAGTTTAGGGCTGGTGGAGTAAGTAAAAGATACTGAAAAGCAAGTAGTTAGAGAAAGGTAAGGAAAGCCTGTGTGTTTGGAGTCCTGATATCTAAGTGAAGAGATATTTCAGTAATAAGAGAGTGATTATGTGTGTCAAATACTGATGTTCCATAAAACTTTCACTACGTTATTCAATGGTAATAAGAAATCTTCAAATTTCAGGGGCTTATATCAACAAAGGTTTATTTCTCTTTTATATTACATACTGGCTGTAGGTCAGCTATAGCTCTGCTCTATTCTTTAATATCAGGATCTGGATTGAAGGAACAACCCCTATCTAGGAAATACCATTCTCGTGACAAATGGTAGAAGAACCCACATGATACACTTAAACTTGTGCTTTAAACTGAATTCCTGATACTGCTCCCCTTTAGAGACTTAGCCAAGTGGCCAAACCTAACTTTAAGAGAGCCTGGGGAAGGTAGCCTAGCTATGTGCCCTAAAAGAGAGGAAGATTTTGATTAATAATTGTCAGCCTCTGGAAAATGATGGCATAATTGATGTTTTCTATCATCTTCCCCTTCTCCTTCTCCCAAGAACACCAATTTTGGCAAACACCCATTGACAAAGAGTGAAAATCTGCAAGTCCAGTGGAGAAGATCCAGAACACCTTTAGAGCAAAACAATCTGAGTCTGGACACACTGAAGAGGGTAAGAAGAATAGTTTCACTTTACCTGTGTCACTCTTCCCCAAAAGTGGCACAGTTCAATGACAAGAGAGACCTTCACCATGCGAGATTTCTCCCATGGGGGAAAGTGATAGCCTGTGAGTGAGCACCCAGCTTCCCCATTGTGTGGGATGCTGCCAAAGAGGCCCACTTCTTTCTCATCCTATCCAGAATACTGAGATGAGCTGCATAACTGTGGGATTGGAAGGGACAGAGAAAACAGCAGCCCAGGGCTCTAAATGTATAAAAGAGATGTGAATCCTACTTACTACTTCATGCCCCAAATAGCTAAAGTAATCTTGATCAAGAAGAGCAAATCTGAAGGCAACACACTTCCTAATTCCAAACTGTATTACAAAACTATAGTAATCAAATCAGTATAGTGTTGACATAAAAACAGACACACAATAAATAAAATAAGCCTATGAGACAGAATAGAGAGCCCAGCAATAAAACTAAGTATACCTGTTAAATTAATTTTCAACAAAGGCACCAAGAACACACAATGAGAAATTATAATTTCATCAATAAATGTCAGTGGGAAAGCTGGATATCCATATGCAAAAGAATGAAACTGGACTCTTAGTTTACACTATCCATACAAAAAATCAATTCAAAATGTAATAAAGAGTTAAATGTAAGATCTGCCATAAAACTCCTAAAATAAAATATAGAGGGTAAGTTCCTTGACATTGGTTTTGGCAATGATTTTTTTTTTTTTATTTGACACCAAAAGCAAAGGCAAAAAACTCAAATGTAAACAAGTGGGACTACACCAAACTAAAAAGTTCCTGCACAACAACAACAAAAAAATCAACAAAATTAATGGGAGAGAATATTTGCTAGCCATATATCTAATAATGGATTAATGTCCAAAATATATAAAGATCTCTTACAACTCATTATCAAAAAAAAAGGAAAATAACATTAATAGACATTTTTCCAAAGAAGACATACACATGTCCAGTTGTATATGAAAAGATGTTAAGCATTACTAATCATCAGGGATAGAAATCAAAACCAAAATGAGGTATCACCTCAAACCTGTTAAGATGTCTATTATCAAAAAGATAAGAGATAACAAATGTTGGCAAGGATGTAGAGAAAGGGAACTCTTGTACACTGTTAGTGGCAATGTGAATTGGCACAGCCATTATGAAAAACAGTATGGAGGTTCCTCAAGAAATTAAAAATAGAACTACCATAAGACCCAATAATCCTACTTCTGACTATACAGGGTGGGGCAAAGTAGGTTTACAGTTGTGAGTACAGGAAACAGACTTTATTCTTGTATTATTTATTTTTCAATTTTTTATTAAGGTATTATATGTGTACATATCTTACCATTGCCCCCCCACCCCACTCCCATATATGCCCTCACCCCCCAGAGTTTTGTGTCCATTGGTTATGCTTATATGCATTCATACAAGTCTTTGATTGATCTCTTATCTTCCCCACCTCTCCCTAACCTTCCTGCTGTAATTTGACAGACTGTTTGATGCTTTACTGCCTCTGTATCTATCTTTTGTTCAAGTTTTTAATGTTCTTTATTATCCATAAATGAGTGAGATCATGTGGTATTTTTCTTTCATTGACTGGCTTATTTCACTTAGCATAATGTTCTCCAATTCCATCCAGGTTGCTGCAAATGGTAAGAATTCCTTCTTTTTATGGCAACATAATATTCCATTGTGTAGATGTACCATAGTTTTCTGATCCAGTCATCTGCTGATGGGCACCGAGGCTGTTTCCAGATCTTAGCTATTGTAAATTGTGCTGCTATGAACATAGGGGTGCATATATCCTTTCTTATTGGTGTTCCCAGTTTCTTAGGATATATTCCTAGGAGTGGGATTACTGGGTCAAATGGGAGTTCCATTTTCAGTTTTTTGAGGAAACTCCATACTGTTCTCCACAGTGGCTGCACCAGTCTGCATTCCCACCAGCAGTGTACGAGGGTTCCTTTTTCTCCGCATCCTCGCCAACACTTGTCGTTTGTTGATTTGTTGATGATAGCCATTCTGACAGGTGTGAGATGGTACCGCAGTGTTGTTTTGATTTGCATCTCTCAGATAATTAGTGACGTTGAGCATGTTTTCATGTGTCTCTTGGCCTTCCTTCTGTCTTCTTTGGAAAAGATTCTATTTAGGTCCGTTGCCCATTTTTTTATTGGATCATTTATCTTCCTTTTATTAAGTTGTATAAGCTGCCTGTAGATGTTGGAGATTAAACCTTTATCAGTGATGCCATTTGCAATTATGTTCTCCCATGCAGTGGGCTTTCTTGTTGTTTTGTTGATGGTTTCTTTTGCTGTAAAAAAGCTTTTTATTTTGATGTAGTCCCATTTGTTTATTTTTTCTTTAGCTTCCATTGCCCTAGGGGCAGTATCGGTGAAGAAGTTCTTTTGGCATATGTCTGAGATTTTGCTGCCTGTGGATTCCTCTATTATTTTTATGGTTTCCCGTCTTATATTTAAGTCCTGAATCCATTTTGAGTTTATTTTTGTGTATGGCGTAAGTTGGTGATCTAGTTTCATTTTTTTGCATGTATCTGTCCAATTTTCCCAACACTATTTATTGAAGAGACTGTCTTTATTCCATTGTATGTTCATGCCTCCTTTGTCAAATATTAATTGAGCATAGTGGTTTGGGTCAATATCTGGATTCTCTATTCTGTTCCATTGATCTATATGTCTGTTCTTGTGCCAGTACCAGGCTGTTTTGAGAACAGTGGCTTTGTAATATAGCTTGAAATCTGGTATTGAGATCCCTCCTACTTTATTCTTCTTTCTCAGGATTGCTGTGGCTATTCAGGGTCTTTTTTTTATTCCAGATGAATTTTTGGAGAGTTCTTTCAAGGTCGGTGAAATATGCCATTGGTTTTTAATGGGGAGTGCATTGAATCTATAGATTGCTTTGGGTAGTATGGACATTTTAATGATGTTGATTCTACCAATCCATGAACATGGTATGTTCTTCCATCTGTTTACGTCTTCCTCTATCTCTTTTTTCAGTGTCCTGTAGTTTTCTGTGTATAGGTCTTTTACCTCCTTAGTTAAGTTTATTCCTAAGTATCTTAATTTTTGGGGGGCGATGGTAAATGGGATTGCCTTTTTAGTCTCTCTGTCTGTAAGTTCACTATTGGTGTATAGAAAGGCCATAGATTTCTTGGCGTTAATTTTGTATCCTGCTACATTGCCGAATTCATTTATTAAGTCTATTAGTTTTTTGACAGAGTCTTTCGGATTTTTTATGTACAATATCATGTTGTCTGCAAATAAAGACAGCTTTACTTGTTCTTTTCCAATTTGGATGCCTTTTATTTCTTCTTCTTGTCTAATTGCAATGGCTAATACTTCCAGTACTATGTCAAACAGCAGTGGTGAGCGTGGGCATCCCTGTCTTGTTCCTGTTCTTAGGGGAAATGTTTTTAGTTTTTGTCCATTGAGTATGATGTTTGCTGTGGGTTTATCATATATAGCTTTTATTATGTTGAGGTATGAGCCTTCTATTCCCACCTTGTTGAGAGTTTTTATCAAGAAAGTGTGTTGGATTTTGTCAAATGCTTTTTCTGCATCAATTGATATGACTATGTGATTTTTATCTTTCAATTTGTTTATGTGATGTATCACGTTTATTGATTTGCGGATATTGTAACATCCTTGCATTCCTAGGATAAATCCTACTTGGTCATGGTGTATGATCTTTCTGATGTACTGCTGGAGCCGATTTGCTAGAATTTTGTTGAGGATTTTGGCATCTATGTTCATGAGGGATATTGGTCTGTAATTCTCTTCATTGTGTTGTCTTTATCTGGTTTTGGTATTAGGGTGATGCTGGCTTCATAGAAGGAGCTTGGAATTGTTCCTTCCTCTTGAATTTTTTGGAATAGTCTGAGGAGGATAGGTTTTAGTTCTTCCTTGAATGTTTGGTAAAACTCTCCTGTGAAGCCGTCAGGCCCCGGGCTTTTGTTTGCCCGAAGCTTTTTGATGACTGCTTCAATTTCGTCCATAGTTATTGGCCTATTGAGCCGTTGAGATTCTTCTTGATTGATTTTTGGAAGGTTGTATTTTTCTAGGAATATGTCCATTTCCTCCAGGTTGTCCAGATTGTTGGAATAGAGTTGTTCGTAGTATTTTGTAACAATCCTTTGTATCTCAGCGGGGTCTGTTGTTATTTCACCTCTTTCATTTCTGATTTTGTTTATTTGGGTCTTCTCTCTTTGCTTCTTGGTGAGCCTGGCTAGAGGTCCATCAATCTTGTTTATCCTTTCAAAGAACCAGCTCTTGGTTTTTTTGATCTTTTGTATTGTTTCTTTGGTCTCTATGTCATTTATCTCCACTCTGATCTTTGTTATTTCCTTCCTTCTGGTTACACTGGGCTTTTCTTGCTGCTCTTTTTCTAGCTCTTTGAGTTGTAGGGTTAGGTAATTTATTACCATTGTTCCTTTTTTTTTTGCAATAGGCTTGTAGAGCTATGAACTTCCTTCTCAAGACTGCTTTCGCTGTGTCCCATAGATTTTGGATTGTTGTGTTTTCATTGTCATTTGTTGCCATGATGTTTTTTATTTCTTCCTTGATCTCTCTGGTGACCCAGTCCTTGTTTAATAGCATGTTGTTTAGTCTCCATGTGTTTGATTTCTTTGGATTGTATTTATTGTAGTTGGTTTCCAGTTTTATGCCACTGTGATCTCAGAAGATGCTTGATATAATTTCTATCTTCTTGAATTTGAAGAGACTTTGCCTGTAACCCAGCATATGGTCTATCTTTGAAAATGACCCATGTGCACTTGAGAAGAATGTATATTCTGTGGCTTTGGGGTGAAATGTTCTGAAGATATCAATTAATTCCATCTGGTCTAGTGAGTCATTTAGGATTGCTGTTTCTTTGCTGATTTTTTGTTTAGAGGATTTGTCCAATGGTGATAGTGGGGTATTAAAGTCTCCTACTATGATTGTATTGCTATTAATCTCTCCCTTGATATCCTCCAGGAGTTTTTTTATGTATTTGGGTGCTCCTATATTGGGAGCGTATATGTTTACCCGAATTATTTCTTCTTGTTGGATTTCTCCCTTTAGTATTATGAAGTGGCCTTCCTTATCTCTTGTTATGGCATTTACTTTGAGGTCTAATTTGTCAGATATAAGTATTGCTACCCCAGCTTTTTTTTCATTTCCATTTGCCTGGAAGATATTTTTCCATCCCTTCACTTTCAATCTGTGTGAGTCTCTTGTTCTGAGGTGGGTCTCTTGTAGACAACATATATATGGGTCATGCTTTTTTATCCATTCAGCCACTCCATGTCTTTTGATTGGAGCATTTAGTCGTTTACATTTAAAGTTATTACTGAAAGGTATTTGTTTGTAGTCATATCTATTTTTGTGTCTGTATTCCTTCTTACCTGTTTATTTCTTCTTTTTACAGTATTCCCTTTAGCAATTTCTTGCATTGCTGGTTTTTGGTGGTGATAAACTCCCTGAGTCTTTTTTTGTCTGCGAAGCTCCTGATTTCCCCTTCAATTTTGATTGATAGTCTTGCTGGACAGAATATTCTTGGATTCAGTCCTTTGCTTTGCAACACTTTGTATACCTCCTTCCATTCACTTCTAGCTTGTTGTGTTTCTGTTGAGTAATCATTTGACAATCTGATGGGTGTTCCTTTGTAGGTAACTCTCTGTCTCTCTCTTGCTGCCTTTAAGATTCTCTCTTTATCATTTATATTTGCCATTGAGATTATGACATGTCTTGGTGTGGGTCTTTTGGGGTTGATCCTGCTTGGGACTCTCTGTACTTGCGTAACTTTTATCTTTCCCATATCCGGGAAGTTTTCTGTCATTATTTCTTCAAATAGATTTTCTAATCCCTGCTGCTCTTCTTGTCCTTCTGGCAGCCCTATTATACGCATGTTACTTCGCTTCATGTTGTCCCGTAGCTCCCGTAGGCTTTCCTCCTGCTTTTTAATTTTTTTCTCCAATTGCTGTTCAGATTGAGCTTGTTTCTGTACCTGATCTTCTAACTCACTAATTCGGTCCTCTGCTTCTTGTAGTCTACTGTTGAAACTTTCCATGGTGTTTTTGATTGTAGCTATATCACTTTTCATTTCTTCCTGATTCTTGCATAAGTTGTTGATTTTCTCATCCATCCGATGTATAAATTCCATGACCATTACTCTGAACTCCTTTTCAGTCATGTTGCAAGCATCAGTTTCACTAATTTCCTTTCTTGGCGACTCCACATTTTCTTTCCTCTGTGAGTTGTTTCTTTTCCCCATTCTGGCTATCACCAGAAAGCTCAGGCTTCTGTTTGCGTGGACCTGGGCCGTGTGCTGTGGGGACTTCGCTCCACCCGAGTTTCACTGAAGTGCTCTGACACTAGGAAGTGTGGCTGCCTTTGGTTGGTGGGAACCAGACTTGCCCAGGGTCAGTGTCCCAGTGTTCCGTGTGGTCTCGTGTGCACACTTAGAATCAGGGGCCCTGTCAGCACCACACTGTTGGTATGTGCCGAAAATGAGATCCTTAGCATGTGCCAGGAGTCAGAGGTTCCCTGTGTTTGCACCAGGAATCGAGTGTCAGCGTCTCTGTTGCCTTGTGTGGTTTCTCGTTGAGAATCAGGGACCCTGTGTGTGCATGCACCAACAATTGGGGTCGCTGGCTCTTAGTGTGAATGCGCTGTGAGTCAGGGATCCCAGGCAGCTGTGTCTGGCGTGCCAAATTCCCTGAAGTGGAGCTGCGTCCTGTGTGTGCTCTCTCTATTGAGCCAAACCGGCTAGGGCGCACACTCTCAAATCCCTGAAGGTGAGGTGCCTCCGAGCACTCTCCCAGATTCCCCGAAGGGGGCCGGAGTCCATCCTGCGCACCAAATTCCCCAAAGGGAAGCCCCTCTGTGCATGCTCTAAGATTCCCCGAAAGGGAGCTGTGACCCGCAAGCCAAATTCCCCCAAATTCCCCGAAGGGGAGCCCTATGTGTGCACTGACAGATTTCCCCGAAGGTGAGCTGCTTCTGTCCCGCACGCCAAATTCCCTAAGGGAGAGCACATCCCTGCGCAAAGCTCTGCAGCTTGGGCGAGGGGCGGGTCTATTAATTACTATGGCGCTATCCGCGTGCCTGCGGGGAGGAGGATAGGCTCTTTGACTCACGGAAATCTGCTGGGAAGTCTGGAATCTTGTTGTTTGTTGGTCTGAAGCTGTGATAGCAGTTCTCTGTCCCCAGTGGCTGCAGGGTCCTGGTTTGTGTCAGAAGCCAGGATGCGAGTCTCAGGCAGCTCTGTTTCTCAGGATGGCGTGGTCTCCGCGTCCACACCAGCCGCCGAGAAGTGTCCGCTTTGTGCGTGGGGCTCCGCCGTCTAGGACTGCCCGGTTAGGCAGCCCCTTGGAAGACCTGCAGAATCTAACTGACCCTATCTCATACACACACACGTCTACACTCTCCTCTATGGGTTCCTCACTCACACTCTCTCTCTCCCTACCTTCCTGCCGGTCGCCATCTTTTTTCTCTCTATTATTATTTATTAATTATTGTATTATTTTTCATACAAACAACTTTTGCCCCACCCTGTATATCCAAAGGAAACAAAATTTCTAACTAGGAGAGATATCTGTTCTCTCATTGCAACATTATTCATATCTAAGTGTTTGTTGATGGATGAGTGGATTTTTTAAAATGTGTTGTATATACATAGTGAAATATTATTCAACTTTAGAAAAGGAAACACTGCCATTTGTGACAACATAGATGAACCTGGAGGGCAATATGCTAAGTGAAATAAGTCAGACAAAGAAAGACGTACACTGTTTGATCTCACTTATTTGTGGAATCTAAAAAAAAAAAAGAAGAAGAAGAAGAAGAAAAGAAGAAAGAAAGAAAGTTAAATTCATAGAAACAGAGAGTAGAAAATTGTTTCCCAGGGCTGGGAATAGGATAAAGGCAACAGGTTGGTCAAAGGATACATTCAGTTACAAGATGAGTAAGTTCTGAGGCTCTAATACACAGCATAGTTAAAAATACTATATTGCTTATTTGAAATTTGCTAAGAGAGTAAATATTAAACATTCTCACAGGCACACAAAACAACTATGCAAGATTATAGATGTGTTAGATAACTTTATTACAGGAATCATCTCACAATACATATGTACATCAAATCATCATATTATACACTTTAAATATATGACAATTTTATTTGTCAATAATACCTCAATAAAGCTGGAAAAAATTATTTTCAGTCTCTGCCCATCTACCATTTTAATAACATTTTTTGCTATAGCTATTTATTGCTGCATTAAAATCCATTAATTGTTATATACGAATTTTATATATAACCTTCTAAACTCTCAAACTTAACACTAATTATAAATTCTTTTTATTTTCTAAGTACAAAATCATCTCATCTACAAATAAAGACAGATGTTTTTTCCCTGTCCAATCCTTACAGGTTTATTTCTTTCCTTATTTTACTCTGCTGGCTAGAACTTCTAGCATATTGGAGAAATATGGCGAAAGCAAACATTTTTGCCTTGTTCCTTATATCAAGGGAGAAAGTTTTCACTGTTTTGCCATTAAATTTACTCTAGTTTTTTTGTATTGTTGGTGTTTTTTTTAGATATCTTTATCATATTAAATAAGTATGCTTTAATATGATAAATTTTTATCATGGATGGATGTCAAATTATATCAAATGTTTTTTCCTGCATTTCTTAAAATGAGGGTAATTTTTCTCTCCTAACCAGTTATTTTGATGACTTACATTGATTGGCTTTCTAATGTTAAACTAATATCACTGTTTTAGATAGACCCAATAAATTATGATGGATTATAGTTGTTAAATATTACTGAAATATTTTGCTGAGACTTTGCACCTACGAGTAAAATTACATTATAATTTTCAGTATATCTTCTCAAAGTTAACAGATGAATTGATAAAGAAAATGTGGGATATTTATATAAGGGGATATTATTCAGCCTTGAAAAACTAGAAAATTCTGCCATATGTGACAACATGGATAAACCTGGAGCATATCATGCTAAAAAAAAATAAGCCAGTCACAGAAGCACAAATACTGCATGATCCCTCTTATATGAAGAATATAAAATAGTCAAACTCATAGAAACAGCAAATAAAATGGTGGTTGCCAGGCATCAGGGGTGGGGAGAGGGGAAGACAGGATATTGCTGTTCATCTTAAAACTTCAATTACACAAGATAAATAAGTTCTAGAAATCTGTTGTATAACATTGTGCCTATAATTAACAATACTGTGTTTGCATTTTTAAAATGTGTTATGAGAATAAAGTTCATGTTAAGTATTCTTACCACAATAAAAATAATTAAAAAGAGAAAGCTGCACTAGCCTACTAAAATATATTGGGATAATATCTCCCACCACTTTTTCTGGTTAAGAATGGGTATAAGAATAGATATAAGACTAATTATTTTATTAATGGGTATAAGAATAGGTATAAAAAATTATTTTATTAAGTAAAATGCATTTGTTAAAATACAAATGTTAAATGTATTTTACTTGCAATAAAAGTCAATGACTTTTACCCAATATATATCATGTAACTATCAACAATCAATATATAAAGAATTTCTATCTCTTCAGAAAGGTCTCTTGTGTCTCTATGTAAGTCAATCTCCATTTCCAGCTCCTACCCCAGGAAATCACTAATCTAATTTCTACCCCCACTGATAAGTTTACCTGTTCCAGTAGTTCATATAACTGGAGTCATACAGTATGCACTCTTGTTCTGTGTTCAGCATCTTCCATTCAGCATAATGATGAAGGGGTTCTTCCTGGATTGGATAAATGTAGGAGGCGTTTGTGATAGCAGCACCAAGGCCATGCTACAGGCTAGTAGGAATTATCTATACAATAAAATTCCTGTGCCTGGGGTCCAAGATGGTGGCCAGCAGTGCGACAGTGAGGAAGAGAGTTTGAGAGAGTGAGGGAGCAAAAGGTGAATGTGTAGACGTGTGTGGCATGTGTGTGTGTGAGTGAGGGACAGTTAGATCCTACAGGACTTTCAGGTGCTGGCAGTCTGGACTCTCTTAGATAGGGAGCCCCTGCTGCCACTGCAAGCACTCCTGGGCAGCCAGTGCTGGCACAGAAACCATGCCATCTTGAAGGGCAGAGCTGCTGTTACTAGGAGCTCAGCCACACCACCATCCAGATTGGTCTCAGATTCAAACGGGTACCCTATAGCAACTCTGGCCAAAGACCTGCTACCACAGCTGCAGAGCCACGGACACCAAGACTCCAGACAACCTGGCCACAGAATCCTGTGAGTCCAGGAGAACGTTCCCCTCCAGCTGATCTGCTGCAGTGGCACACGTACCACACATCCCGGTTCCTGGACTTTCCTGTGACTCTCAGGGTGCATGACCCTCCCACCAAGCCCTACACCTCAGCCACAGGACCGTTGCAACTTGGCGCCTGGGCCTTTTGGTGATAGCAAAAATGGGAAGACAAAGAAACAACCCCAAAGAAAAGAAAAAGAGAAATCGCCTGGAAAAAAACGGAATGAAACAGAGGCATGCAGTATGTCAGAAAAAGAATTCAGAGTAATGGTCATACAGTTCATAAACCGGATGGATGAGAAAATCAACAACCTATGTAAGAATCAAGAGGAAATCAAAAGTGATATAGATACAATAAAAAAAACACAATGGAAGGTTTCAATAGTAGACTAGGAGAAACAGAGGATCAAATTAGTGAGTTAGAAGATAGAGCAAAGAAACAAGACCAATCTGAACAGCAACAGGAGAAAAAAAATTAGAAAGCAGGAGGAGAGCCCTAGGGAGCTTTGAGACAACATGAAACGAAGTAACATACATATAATAGGGGTGCCAGAAGGACAAGAAGAGGAGCAAGGATTAGAGAACCGAAGAAATAATGATGGAAAACTTCCCTGATTTGGGGAAGAAAATGTCATACAACCACAGAGTCCCAAACAAAATGAACCCAAAAAGACCCACAAAAAGACAAGTCATAATTACAATGGCAAATGTTAATGACAAAGAGAGAATCTTAAAGGCTGCAAGAGAGAGAGACAGGCAGTTACCTACAAAGGATCTTCCATTAGATTATCAAATGATTTTTCAACAGAAACACATCAGGCCAGAAGAGAATGGAATGAAGTATACAAAGTAATGCAAAGCAAGAGACTGAATCCAAGAATAGTATATCCAGCAAGGCTATCATTCAAAACTGAAGGGGAAGTCAGGAGTTTCACAGACAAAAAAAGGCTAAGGGAGTTTATCACTACTAAGCCAGCAATGCAAGAAATGCTAAAGGAACTGTTGCAAAAAGAAGAAATAGAAAGGGAAGAAGGAACACACGCATAAAGAATAAAAATGGTGACAAACAAGTACCTAACAATAACTTTAAACATAATGGATTAAGTGCTCCAATCAAAAGACATACAATGGCTGAATGGATAAGAAAACATAACCCATATATACACTGTCTACAAGAGATACACCTCAGAACAAGGGACTCAAACAGACTGAAAGTGAAGGGATGGAAAAAAATATCTTTCAGGAAAATGGAAATGAAAAAAAAAAGCTGGGATAGCAATACTTTTATCTGACAAAATAGACCTCAAAGTGAAGGCCATAACAAGAGACAAGGAAGTCCACTTCATAATTCTAAAGGAATCAATACAACAAGAAGAAATAACTCTGGTAAACATATATGCACCCAATGCAGGAGCACCCAAATACATTTTAAAAAAACTTCTGAAATATATCAAGGGAGAGATCTGTGGCAATACAATCATAATAGGGGACTTTAATACCCCATTAACATCACTGAATAAATTCTCTAGACAAAAAAAAAAAAAATCAGCAAAAAACAGCAATCATAAATGACTCACTAGGTCAGATGGACTTAATCGACATCTTCAGAACATTCCACCCCAAAGCTACAGAATATACATTCTTCTCAAGTGCACATGTGACATTTTCAAAGATAGATCACATATTGGGACACAGGCAAAGTCCAAATTCAAGAATATTGAAATCATATCAAGCATCTTCTCAGATCACAATGGCATAAAACTAGAAATCAACTACAATAAACACAATCACAAAAATTGAAACAAGTGGAGGCTAAATAGCATGTTATTAAACAATGATTGGATTACCAAAGAGATCAAAGAAGAAATAAAAGACAACCTGGCAACAAATGACAATGAAAACACAACAACCTAAAATCTATAGGACACAATGAAAGCAGTCCTGAGAGGGAAGTTGATAGCATTATAGGCCTACCTCAAAAAGCAAAAAAAACTTGTAATAAATTATCTAACTCTACAAGTTAAAGAATTAGAAAGAGAGCAACAAGAAAAGCCCAGAGAGAGCAGGAGGGAAATAATAAAGATCAGAGCAGGAATAAATGACATAGAGACAAAATATATATATATACAAGATCAATAAAACCAAGAGCTGGTTCTTTGAAAGGATAAACAAGATTGATGAACCTTTAGCTAGGCTCACCAAGAAACAAAAAGAGAGGACCCAAATAAACAAAATCAGAAATGAAAGCGGCAAAATAACAACAGACCCCACAAAAATACAAAGGATTGTAAAAAAAACAACAACAACAAAAAAAAAACACAACACTATGAACAACTCTATTCCAACAAACTTGTCAACCTAGAAAAAATGGACATATTCCTAGAAAAACAGGACCTTCCAGGAAGAATAAAAAATCTGAATAGGCCAATAGCTACAGAGGAAATTGAAGCAATAATAAAAAAACTTCCAGCAAACAAAAGCCCTGAGCCAGATAGCTTCATGGGGAATTTTACCAAACATTCAAAGAAGAACTAAAACCTATTCTTCTCAGACTATTCCAAAAAATTCAAGAGGAAGGAACACTTACAACCTCTTTCTAGGAAGCCAGCATTACCCTAATTCCAAAACCAGATAAAGACACTACAAAGAAAGAGAATTACAGGCCAATACCTCCGATGAACATAGATGCTAAAATCCTCAGCAAAATCCTAGCAAATCAGATCCAGCATTACATTAGAAAGATCAGACACCATAATCATGTGGGATTTATTCCAGTGATGCAAGAATGGTACAATATCCACATATCAATAAAGGTGATACATCATATAAACACATAGAGAGATAAAATCCAAATAATCATATCAATTGATACAGAAAAAGCATTTGACAAAATCCAACACACTTTCTTGATGAAAACTCTCAGCAAAGTGGGAGTACAGGGATCATACCTCAACATAATAAAAGCCATATATGACAAACCTACAGCCAACATCATACTCAAAGGGAAAAAACTAAAACCATTTCCCCTAAGAACAGAAACAAGACAGGGGTGCCCACTCTCACCACTCCTGTTCCACATAATACTGGAAGTGCTAGCCATAGCGATCAGACAAGAAGAAGAAATAAAAGGCATCCAAATTGGAAAAGAAGAAGTAAAACTGTCATTATTCACAGATGACATGATATTGTACATACAAAACTCTAAAGACTCCATCATAAAACTACTAGATCTAATAAATGAATCCAGCAATGTAGCAGGATACAAAATTCACACCCTATGGCTTTTTTATACACTAATAATGAACTCACAGAAAAAGAAACAAACAAACAAAAAACAAAACCCATATACCATTACAGCAAAAAAATTAAGGTACCTAGGAATAAATTTAACTAAGGAGGTGAAAGACCTATACTCGGAAAACTACAGGACGTTAAAAAAAAGAGGTAGAGGAAGACATAAACAAACGGAAGAATATACTGTGTTCATGGATTGGTGAAATCAACATCATTAAAATGTCCATACTACCCAAAGCAATCTATAGATTTAATGCAATCCCCATTAAAATACAACATACTGTATTTCACAGATTTAGAAAAAATGCTCCAAAAACTTATATGGAATAAAAAAAGACCCAGTAGCCACAGCAATCTTGAGAAAGAAGAACAAAGTTGGAGGGATCACAATATCAGATATCAAGCTATTCTACAAAGCCACTGTTCTCAAAACTGCCTGATACTGGCACAAGAACAGACATATAGAACAATGGAAAAGAACAGAGAACCCAGAAATTGACCCAAGCCATTATGCTCAATTAATATTTGAAAAGGGAAGCAAGAGCATATAATGGACTCAAGACAATCTCTTCAATAAATGGTGTTGGGAAAATTGGTCAGGTACATGCAAAAAAATGAAACTAGGTCACCAACTTACACTATACACAAAAATAAACTCAAAATGGATAAAGGACTAAAATGTAAGAAAGGAAAAAAAAAACAGAAAAACCAATCAGAAAGGATATATGCACCCCTATGTTCATAGCAGCACCATTTACAATAGCTAATATTTGGAAACAACCTAAGTGCCCATCAACAGATGAATGGATTAAAAAAATGTGGTACATCTACACAATGGAATACTATGCTGCTATAAAAAGAAGGAACTTTTACCATTTGCAACAGCATGGATGGACCTGGAGAGCATTATGCTAAGCGAAATAAGTTAGTCAGAGAAAGATAAATATCACATGATCTCACTCATATGTGGAATATAATGAAAAAATAAATAAACTGATGAACAAAAATAGATCCAGAGACAGAGAAACCTCAGAGGGAAGTCAGGGGTGGAGGGAGGAGTAAGAGAAACCAAAGGACTTGTATGCATGCATATTAGCATAACCAATGGAGATGGACACTGGGGTTTTGGGGACTTGTCTTGGGGGGTGGAAGTGGCTGGGGAGGGGTTGATGGTAGAAAAAGGAGACATATGTAATACTTTAAACAATAAATAAATAAATATGTAAATACGAAAAGACAACCTACAGAATAGGAGAACATATTCATCAATGATACATCTGATAAGGAGTTAATATCCAAAATCTATAAAGAACTCATACAACTCTACACTAAAAAAGATTCAAACAATCCAATTTTAAAAATGGGCAAAGGACCTAAATACACACTTCTTCAAAGAGGACATACAGATTGCCAATAGATATGAAAAAAATGCTCACTCTCACTCATCATCAGAGAAATGCAAATTAAAACCACAATGAGATATCACCTCACATCTGTCAGAATGGCTATCATCAATAAATCAATAAACAACAAGTGTTGGAGAGGATATAGAGAAAAGGGAACCCTCTTGCACTGCTTGTGGGGATGCATATTGGTGCAACCACTATGGAAAACAGGGTGGAGTTTCTTCAAAAAATTAAAAATGGAACTGCCTTATGACCCAGCAATACCACTTCTGGGTATATATCCAGAAAAACCAAAACATTAATTTGAAAAGATATATGCACCCCTAGTTCACTGCAGCTATATAGGCAATTGCCAATGATATTACTCATAAAAAAATAAAATCTGACCATTTTCAAAAACATGGATGAATCTAGAGGGTATTATGCTAAGTGAAATAAGTCAAACATAGAAAGATAAATGCCATATGATTTCACTTATATGATAAATCTAAAGAACAAAATAAATGAACAAACAAAACAGAAACACACTATAGATACAGGGAACAAGTTGATGGTTGCCAGAAAAGCAGGGGGTTGGGGGATGAGTGGAAAAGGTGAAGAGGGTTAATAAATACAAATTGGTAGTAACCAAATAGTCATGGGGATGTAACATAGAGCATAGGGAATACAGTTAATCCTATCTAATAATAGAGTAATATGCAAATTAGGCGTCACTCTGCGACAAAATTGCCAGCCCCCATACCCACAAGATGGCAGCTCCCAGTCCCTTCAGACCCGCTGCTGGAGTGTCTGGCCTGTCCCACCAGCAACAGAACACTGAGAGCAGGGCATGGTTGCTTCCTTAGTGCTGTGGCAGAGGGAAGCCGCCAGGCCCTGCACACAGGGAGCCGGCGGAGGACCAGGGCCTGGAGTTTTCCCAATGGTCGCCATGGCAATCGGGAAGATGCCCGGCCCTGCGCACAGGGAGCCGGCGGAGGAGCAGGGCCTGGAGTCTTCCCGTTGGTCGCCGCGGTGATTGGGAAGATGCCAGACCCTGCATACATGGAGCTGGTGGAGAAGCAGGGCCTGTGGCCACGGCAATAGGGAAGACGCCAGGCCCTGTGCACACGGAGCCGGCGGAGGAGCAGGGCATGGAGTCTGCTCGATGGTCGCCGAGGCGATCGGGAAGACTCCAGTGCCAGCAGAGCAGGGCATGGCGGCTTCTTTAGTGGGGCAGTGGCAGGGAAGTCCCCAGACATGACAGACAGAGCCCAGACAGCAGGGCTTGGGGGCTTCCTTACTGGGCAGTGGCGGTGGGAACAACCCAGGCCTCGCAGACAGAGCCTGGACAACAGGGCATGGGGGCTTCCTTAGTGTGTCCATGTCTGGGAAGCCCCCAGGCCCAGCAGACAGAGCACACTGCAGGGCATTGGGGCTTCCTTCACATGGCACATGGCGGCAGCAGGCAGAGAGCGACAGCAGGGCATGGGGGCTTCATCTCCATGGCTGCAAAGAAATCTCCAGGCCCCACAGAGAGCAGAGAACCATGGGGAGTGGGCCTAAGCCATCAGTAGGATATCCTCTGAGAGCTCCTGGATTGTAGAGGGTGCAGGTTGGGCTGAGGGACCCCGTGCACGAATTTCGTGCACTGGGCCTCTAGTAATATTATAACTATATATAGTGCCAGGTGGGTACTTGAATTATTGGCAGGATCACTTTATAAATTATGTGATTGTCTAACCACTATGCTATACACCTAAAACTAAAATAATATTAAATGTCAACTATAATTTATATATATAAAAGCCTAATATGCAAAGTGTCCCCTCAGGAGTTTGACCAACTGGGAGTTATATCACTCGCTATGATGTGTGCTGACCACCAGGGAGGTGGTGCTGAATGAAAGAAAGCCCTGGCAAGCAGCCAGCAGCTGCTAGGGACCTTACTGGTGCACAAGTTTCATGCACTGGGCCTCTAGTTGAAAAATAAAAATTACCTTAAAAAAGGAGATTCACAACTAGTAGATCTAAAGTTGACTAGAGACCAGATAGAACAAGTCTGGTGGTACTTTTAAGACAGCCAGTGAGCACTCAGAAAGGTTGGGTCATGTGCCTTTAAAAGGAGCTCCAGGCCCTAGCTGGCTTGGCTCAGTGGATAGAACATCAACCTGCAGACTGAAGGGTCTTGGGTTTGATTCCAGTCAAGGGCATATGCCTGGGCTGTGGGCTCAATCCCCAGTAGGGGGCATGCAGAAGGCAGCTGATCAATGATTCTCTCTCATCATTGATGTTTCTATCTCTCTCTCTCTCTCCCTTCCTCTCTAAAATCAATAAAAATATTTTTAAATAAAAATAAAATAAAAGGAACTCCAGGTGAGGAGAATTCAATCTTCTGGAATTCATTTGGACATTGTCTTAAATGCCTCAGTTATATCTGCATATTCCTAAGCTTGGTACATGTCTCAAATTCCAACTTTGTTATACACTTCTCTAAGCTACTGATGTTTCCAGACATGATGCTCTGACCTGGTACTTTTGCCTCCCAGACAGGTGTGATGTTTACCAACTTATTGGGAGAAAAATGGTCTCTCAGAAACTGGTCTTTCTTGATAGATTTTGATTCAATCAAAACCATGAATATATGAAGTCGAGGGAACTTCGGTACATTGCAATATCTAGTCTAGAAAGTCACCAGTTTGTCTCTCTGACTCTCTTTCAATCCACACTGTGGCCTAATGAAAACTGAAAAGCACTCTGGTCTCAGCAGCAATCTATTTTTAAGATCCTTCATTGACAGTTACTTTTCTGGGTAACTAAACCTTTAATTTTAGGAGATAACATTTTTATGAACCTATTTCTTAATTAAAACTGTGCACCTGTGGCAGGCAGAATAGCCTCTCCCAATGATGTCCATTTCAACATCTAATCAAATTCACATGTCTTAAAATAGGGATCTTATCCTGGATCATCTGTGTGGGCCTAATCTGACCAAAGGAGCCAGAGAACTTTCTCAGTCTGTAGGTAGAAGATGTGGTGGAAGTGGAGTCAGAGAGATTCCAAAAGTGGAAAGGACTGGACATGCTCTTGCTGTATCTTCGATGTGGGGGCCACATGCAACAACTAGAGAAAGGTTTCTAGGAATAGTGGTGGCTCCCATCTGACAGCCAGAAATAAATGGTAACTTCAGTTCTACAGTTTCAAAATGGACTCTTGCCCCAGTCTGAATGAGCCTGGAAGCAGAGTCTTCCGGAGCCACCCAGTAGGAGCCCAGTGAGTCAACACCCTAATCTCAGCCTGTGAAAGCTCAAGCAGGAAAACCAGCTGAGTCAACTCGACTTCTGCCTACAAACTGTGAGATAATGAATTTGTTCTGTTTGAAGCTGCTAAGTTTATGGTAATTTGTTACAGCAGCAATAGAAAACAAATATGATACCCTATTTGAAAATAATGATTCCTTGACTCAACACTATTGTTAAAATGAATAAATATTTTCATTGACTTATTACTGATTTTTATGGAGGTCATTTGATTTCCATAAATTGATCGGGGTGACATTGGTCAACATGAACATATAGGTTTCATGTGTGGGTTTCTGTTACAATATCTGTATATTGAAAGACATTGCATTTAAAGTAAAGAATTTGTTGTTTTATTTGTAAACTAGAGGTCCGGTGCACAAAATTCGTGCACGGAGGTGGCGTGTTCCTCAGCCCAGCCTGCACCCTCTCCAATCTGGGACCCCTCAAGGGATATCCGACTGCCCATTTAGGCCCGATCCCTGTGGGACATCCCTCTCACAATCCAGGACTGCTGGCTCCCAACTGCTCGCCTGCCTGCCTTCTTGATTGCCCCTAACCGCTTCTGCCTGCCAGCATGATCACCCCCTAACCACTCCGCTGCCAGCCTGGTTGATGCCTAACTGCTCCCCTGCCAGCCTGTTTGCCCCCAACTTCCCTCCTCTGCCAGCCTGGTCACCCCTAACTGCCCTCCCCTGCAAAGTTGATCACCTCCAACTGCCCTCCCTTGCAGGCCTGGTCCCTCTCAACTGCCCTCCCTTGCAGGCCTGGTCCCTCCCAACTGCCCTCCCCTGCTGGCCATCTTGTGGTGGCCATCTTGTGTCCACATGGGGGCAGGATCTTTGACCACATGGGGGCAGCCATATTGTGTGTTGGAGTGATGGTCAATCTGCATATTACTCTTTTATTAGATAAGATAGAGGCCTGGTGCATGGGTGGGGGCCAGCTGGTTTGCCCTGAAGGGTGTCCCGGATCAGGGTGGGGGTTCTCTTGGGGCATGGGGCAGTCTGAGTGAGGGGCCTGTGGTGGTTTGCAAGGCCAGCCACGTCCCCTGGTGACCCAAGCGGAGGCCCTGGTATCTGGAATTTATTTACCTTCTACAATTGAAACTTTGTAGCCTGGAGTAGAGCCAAGTCTCCTGCTCGCTCCATGGTGGCAGCCATTTCTGTTGGGGTTAATTCACCTTCTATAATTGAAACTTTGTAGCCTGGAGTGGAGAACTAGGCCGGCCAGGGCAGGTGGAAAGCTTGATTTCCTCCATCGCCAGGAGCAACCCTGGCCTGCTCTCTCCAGCTCCGTGGCTGCTGCCATTTCTGTTTGGATTTGTTTACCTTCTATAATTGAAACTTTGTAGCCTTGAGTGGAGGCTTAGGCGGGCAAGGGCAGGCGGAGTTTGGCTTCCTCCATTGCCTGGGAAACCCAAGCCTCCCTCCTGCTCTCTGTGGCTGTAGCCATCTTGGTTGGGTTTATTTGCATACTCGCTCTGATTGGCTGGTGGGGCGTGGCTTGTGGGTGTAGCGAAGGTATGGTCAATTTGCATATTACTCTTTTATTAGGTAGGATATATTAAGTACTTCTTATGATGTGATGGGACTAATTAAATCCAATTGTTCAAGATCTAATGTTCAACAACGTGACTATAATTAACAATATTGTATTATATATACACATGGTATATGTCTTAAATATATACAATTTTAATTGTCAATTATACCTCAATAAAGTTGGAAAAAAAGTAAATAAATAAAAAATAAAGCGTTTGCCCTTTGTTTTTACTTGTAAATTTACTAACTACTTCATATGATATGAAAAGACATTACATCTATAGCTGTTCAATGTTTTTACATAAATATAAGTGAATGTATGTCATATATATGTAAACATATTGTGATTAGCTGCCTTTAATTAATTCATCCATTTAACAAATATTGTTTGAAGAACTATTATGTGCCAGGTTGTTGGGGAACCAATAGGAAACATATCCCTGCTCATATGGAGCTTAATTCCAGAAATGAGAAACAAATTGGGAAGGGGAATAGGGAGGGGCCCTAGGAAGGGAGACACATAGGAAACGGCATGCATGGATAGGGTCTCAGGAGCTGCAATTTTAAATAGAGGGGCCAGGGATGAGAAACTAATGTCCAGGCCAAGACCCCTACCTGGTCTTATACAGATGTCGAGCTGTGGCTTGTTTGGCATGTTCAGGAGCACAAGGAGGTCAGTGTGGTCAGTCTGATGAGGAAGATGAGTCAGAGGGGATCCTGGGGAGTGGGGCTAGAACACGTCTTCAGTGAGAAGGGAGCCCGTAGAGGTCTGGGGCAGGGATGTGGCACATGTGACATGAGGACCAAGAGCAGAGCAGGAGCACCAGTGAGGAGGATACAAATGCTTGTTTTACCATACGCATCTGTGCTTATGTATAAACACTACCCACTGATAACATCTCTGTGGCAGATAAGAGCTTGACAGATGTAGAACAGCTCACTCTGCTTTCTCATTATACGTGTGTTGCTGTTCCCTCTAAAGCAGAACCCACGTGTGAAAAGCACTTGTATCTGTTCCTCTTGATGCACTCAAGAGCTTCACGTACCGTAGTCTCATTTGATGGTGATCAGTAAGGCAACCGGACGAAAAAACTTAAACTACTGTGTATTCTTCCACTTGTGCATTTTTCTCTGGCCGCTTGAGCAGATAGCTTCCCAAACCAATGCAAGAAATTTAGTCAGGGGTGATTTTCCCTCACTATTAGGTAACCAACCATCTGAAAGAGGACCTCCAGAGTTATGATAACAGTATCTTGTGAAAAGAAGACTTACATAAAACTTTCTAATAGTTTTAGGTGGTTACATTTCAGAAAAGTCAAAGGATTTTTTTGTTTTGTTTTTTGCATTTCTTTCTGATACACTGTAAAATTCAGACATGTGCTCACATCATGAGTTCAGTTGGTACTCTCTAAATATTTATTGAATTGAATAATTAATTAACTTCAGATATAGAGTGAATGATCACAGTGGATGACAGAACTTTGAAAATAACTGTGAAGGTGAAATGCTAGAGGAAGAGTTATTTTGAGCAGGCCAGTTGCTTCAAGATGGGATCTTGTAAAGGATATGGGAGGGGTCACCAAGAAAGATACTTTCTCCAAATTTTCAAGAATTTGCATTAAAAGAAGAAAAGAGTGGCTTGAAAACATAGCAGGGGGTTGAAAATGTCCAAGATACCAAAGCCTTCACAATCATGGGTCCACAACTCTATCCAAATTGTGACAACAGATGCAGTTAGGCCCTACTTTCCAACAAGTTTGGAAACTTGCAACAATTAACTGTGTTCTTCTCAAGAAAAACTTCTAACATGGGTTTGCATGTTTAAAGGAACTCCCCACAAACGCTCTTTCTGAGCTACACTTTTTCTATTTTCTAGTGGAAATTATAACCACAGGTTACCTTGTTTTCTTTCCTGTGTTTGAAAACCACATGTGTTTTAGTGAAAACATTAAAGTGAATAATGAAATGGAAGACTTTAAAATACTAGGTACCTGTCACTGGAAATGGAAATGTCTTACTTACCACTCTTTCAGTAGCCATAAATTCTAGTAAGTTGAAAATGTAACTGTTAGTTATCCATCTCAGCTGAATACAAATCACCTCTCATTTTTCCAAAGTATAAAAAATAAAGAGTACAAACCTATGTCAGACTTAGGTTATTTTGTACCTTGCAGATTTTTAAAATTGAAACAAGCATTATCTAGTCATCACCTCATTCTACAACCGAGGAAACTGAGGCCCAGAGAGATGATGCCCCTCTCCCACACACACATCCACATGTCTTGTCAGTAGGGAAGTCCAGACATAAATTTGGAATTCTGATACTCTGAAGTCCATAAGCTTCCACCAGACCACTGTGCCTCTACTCTTCCCACAGCAGATAATATCAGAAAAGGTGGGGGAAGATAAAGTGAGTGCTTACTTAGAAACCTCCACATGTTTTATTAAACTCATTCTTACCTGTGAGGTAGGTAAATGGAAGCAGGAAAAGTGTTGTAAAGTGCATTGAGCACTTGTTATGTAAGCAGGCACTTTAAATGCCATAGGGAGACTCATCATCAGGATTTCACTGCCCTTGAAGATAAAGAAGGTGATAGTGTTTCTTTGAGCTGAAAGTCAGAAAACAAATAAATTAACATTTATTCTTTTCTAAAAACATAGCTTCAAAATTCTCTCTATTTCTCTGACTTCCTCAACAACACCAGAAAAAAACACCCAGGATCATGGTATGAACTGGCGCTGACCTATTGCAATAGAATACGTAGCATTCCCAGGTGTGCGTGAGGGCTGAAGGCTGAGGGAGAGCTGAACACAGATCAGCCAGGAGCTCACAGTCCATCTGAACGTGGGCCACAGGGTCCTTCCCTCTGTCCAGGCCACTTGCTCACACTATGTCTGTCTCTGCTTCCAGCACAGCTGGCCCCTCGGGGTGGCTGCTCCTGGAGGTTCCCATTCCAGCACTGAGCCTGGTATGGAAGTTTCAGGAACTCAGTTTTGTCTGGGTGATCTGCACACGATGGAAGAGTGTGCAATATCCATCACGGAGGGTCCACCCCATGACATGACCAGTATTGTCCAGTCACTCAGGACACCAAACCCCAGGTTGAATCAGTTCTTCATGAGCAAAATAAATTTTGAAAAAATGATAATAGAGGAAAGTCATGTTTTCAAAAGGATATTTTTATCAAGCTAATAGAGGTTTATCCTTTTGTAGTTTAGCAATATATCTTTTGAAATAAACATTTTCAGTTCCTTAAGCAAAGCACAATTAAGTACAACTGAACAATTCAAAGACAACATTCTTATCATGCAGCCCTCCTTTTGAATACTCTTTATCAATCCTCAGAATCTCTATCATCAAAACCTTATCTTTAATTGCCTTATTAAATTTTCCAGCTGATTCTTTATTGCTTTTATTTATATCCTTTAACAGTTACTTCATGACACTTTAATCTCATAGACATGCTACCACCAAGAACAGCTGAGTGGATCAAAACTACTCCCATTTGTACTTGGTGGATTCTTCATTAGATTCTATCTGGAAATTGGCATGAAGTGCATTTCGCTAAAGTTGGGATTTTTTTTTTTTTTTTTTTTTTTTGCGCATTTACCCACAGACTATAATGTGGAATTTGAGCTCTTATTTACTAAACCTTTGCTTATAGAACAGATATTCTGTCCTATCTACTCTGCCCAAGGCATAGTGTTAAGAAAGCAGGGAAGTTCAGGAAAGTAGAGCAAGCACAAATTATGTCTCAGGAGGTGTCAAAGGGCCACCACTCAGAGCAGGAGCAGCAGGGTGTGTCCTAGGATTGGGTCCTGGACACACCACCTGTCCAACTCCTTCACTCACCAAACAAGAAAAAGGAACTCCGAAAAGTACTAATGACTTGTTTGAGGTCACGCTGTATTAAGATTAACTTGTTGACATGTTGAGTAACACAAAAAAAAACAGAGAGAGGGAGAGGCAGAGAAACAGAGAGAGACAGAGACAGGAGAAAGACAGACACAGAAAGAGAAACAAAGACAGAGACAGACACAGATATGGACAGACAGACAGAGAGAGGGAAAGAATTGATGTGTCTGCCACATAGCCTGCACTCTCTGAAGTAAAGAACTCTTTATCACTTGGGCCACCAACCCTGTTTCTGGCTACACAGAAAGGGCTCCATAAATAAGATTATACTATTTCCATTTTCAAATAACCTCTTTCTTGGAGTTGACCCATACAGAAAGGTACACAAGCCACAAAGGTGCAGCTGGATGAATTTTTACAAAGTGGACACTCTGATATAACCACATCTGTCAAGTGACAAAGTGTCACCAACTCAACATAAACCATCTGAATGCTCTGTCCCAGACACTATGCCACCCCCTCCCTAAATGTAATCAATACTATCCTGACTTTTCACAGCATAAATTCATTTTGAACTTTACCTCAATGAAACCACACAGTTGGTATTCTTTTAGACCTGCTTTATTCACTCTGCATTATGATTGTGAGGTTTGTTCATGCTGTGGCAGCACTTTGCTCACCTTCATTGCCACATCATGTCCATGGATGATGGACCACAGTTTAATTCCGCATCTACAGTGGCCAGAGGGTCCAGCTGTTTCCAGTGTAGGGTGCTCATGAGTATGTGGCACATGTCTTTTAGCGCACGTATGTATACGTGTCTGTGGATACGCATGGGATAGCTGGCTCTCAAGGTATTCATCTGCTCAGCTTTAGTAAATACTGCCAATCAGTTTCCCAAAGTTGTACTGATTTGCATGAGAATTCTACTCTCTCCACATTCTCCCCATAATGTACATAATGGACTCACTATGGCCAGGGTGTTACAAAGAAGATCATGGCATTTTTGAAACTTACTTTCTTAAATAAGAAGTAAAAGGAAAAATTTAAGTTCAGAACCATGGACGAGATCTCCATTCTATTCAAATGAAATTACATGGTAAAGAGAAATTGTGAATCTGCAAAAAGTAAGTAAATGCATGTACAAAAATGTGTTTTTTAAAGATTTCTTTGTAATGCTTTTACACTATGGAACATGTAATAGGCCTTAATAACCTCAAGAACCTACATTTAAACACTTTTTTTATTTATTGTTCAGTTTCTTCAGCTCTGCTCCTCACCACATTCCTGGGAAAAGTGGAAGCTTGGTAATTAAGCTGTTGCACCTTGAAGGTCCTACCCAGAATCCTTATAAAAGTTCTTAACATTTTGAAGTCTTGTTAGATTCCCTGGGCAGGGCAGGTCACATGACATAAAAGTTCCCAAGCAATAGCTTTCTTATCTTTTGCTCGGAGAGAAACTTTCTTAGTGTGGTTAAAGTTTAATCCGCATTTCAGCAACCCTCCCAAATGTAGGGAACACACAAATATATTTATTTAATCTGACAAGTCAGTGTCAATTGCTTCAGCCTGACCAAAGGCTTTTCCTCTCGTTAAAAGTGTGTAAACAGGGAGTTGGTGGTTTTCTTTCACTGCACAAAGTTAACTGCTTAAAACATGTTATAGTTGAAGAAAAAAAAATTAAGCCATTGTGGGAAGTTATAAGGGCAGACTTGAACAATATCATTATTCATTTTTAAGGTTTTTTTGTGTAGAAGTAATTTTTGTGCTTTAGTGAAGAAGCAAACTAGTCCTATTCAGAGCAACCAGAACATTCAAAAAATCAAATTTGTATTTTCTTTAAAAAAAAAAAACAGAACATCAAGAAATTAAGTAAAAGTCAAACTTTTTTATTTTTAATGATGCCGAGGACTGTAAAATACAAATTGAGTGAGTAGTTAATTTCAGCTTCAGTCTCAAGACGTGCTCTCAGCCATGACCAGGATATGAAAGCAAAGTATTAACAGGTCTCTTTATATTTTGAGATTATGAGTGATTTAAATTTTCTTTTATACATATTTTTCTATTTTTCAAATTTTCTATGATGACTGCTCATTACTGTACAATCAAGCAACAAATAAAATTTATTTTTAAAATAATTCCAAAAGTTATGTATGGATAAAAGAATGTAAGGAAATATACCAAATGTTACTTGTCTTTGGGTTATGGAATTATAGGAAATCTTTCTTCTCTTTTTACTTTTCTCTAATTTCTAGATGTGACTGTGCATGTGTGAGTGCATGAGTACAAGTGAATGCATAATTTTTATCATAGAAGCAATAATAAACATCTTTCACAATCTGCATGCAGAATATGACATCTATTTTTAGCCTCTGTATTTGGTGACCAGAATTCTCTAAATACAGTTCTACATAGGTCCGAATAAGATCCACCTGGCTTTTGGTTCTGGCTCCACCACTCACATGCTCTGTGATCTCAAAGTTACTTTTCCACTCTGGGCCTCAATTTCTCATCTGTAAAGTATGAATAACACCACCCATATTGCCAGGAGTGTTATGAGGATAAATAAGACCATATAAGTAAAACAACAACAAAAAAACAACAACAAAAAAAACATGATACAAATGTTCCATAAAGGGTAGTTGATTATTCAAAATACAGCATGAAGTTTATAGAAATCAAAGAAATCTAGAGGTTTTATCTACTCAGTCTTCCCTATGAAGTTGTCAAGATGTAATAAGAACAAGAACAGCTCTCCTTTTATTAATTTTAAAGAGGAAAAGATTTGTGAAACAATGCATGACATCTGTAATCTATTTAGAAAAATATACCACATACCTTTGATGTTTTTGAGCATATCATCTCCATCAAGTTCTAATATGAGGTGTGAAAAGATTAACTTGTTTTTCATTATTTTAAATGTTGCATAAATGTATAAATATAAGCTATTAATATGATTATGTAAATATTACATATTTTTCTTTAATCATCAGAGTACATTTTAGTCATGTACTGGATAATCCAGGTGTCTGTATATGTGTGTGTGTGTGTGTGTGTGTGTGTGTGTGTGTGTGTGTGTGTTATGATGTAGATAAAACATCTGCTCTCCAAATGATATGCTGAATCCCAAATATAGAGCGTTACTTCTTTTATTTGTGATTCTGTCTAATGACAACAAAGCAAAACAAAACAAAAAACAGCTTGAATCTACTTACAACATATAAGTCAATATAAGTTTGAGGAAGTAACCAGTCTCAGGGATTACCATTTGGAGCTAAACTAACATTTCAGGGGTAAATGCTTGGGATGGGGAATAAAACCTGACTTTGCAATAGAGTTCCCCTAACTATTCACCCAAAAGCCAAGTATGGTTAATGGAAACTTTTTACTTTAAAGTGAATGACTGACCCTAGCAGTTTTGGCTCATTGCATAGAGCATCAGCCCACAACTGAAGGGTCCAGTCAAGGGCATGAACCTCAGTTGCAGGCTTCATCCTCAGCCCTGGTTGGGGGAATGTGGGAGGCAACCAAACAATGTGTCTCATTGATGTTTCTCTCTGTATCTCTCCCACTCCCTTCCACTCTCTCTCTAAAAATCAATGGAAAAATATCCTCAGGTGAGGATTACCAAAAAAGAATAATAATAAAGTGAATGGCTGAAACTATGATTCAGTCAGGAAAACTGTACACAAAGAAGAGAGTAATGATTTTCAGTGTTTTCCTGGTTCATCAGTGTATGGCTTCCTTGAGAGTATTTGAAATTTTCATACCAGAGAACATATCAAATTATCAATGAGTACAAATAGAAGCAAATTATGTTACATTCCTCATTACAGACAGTTAGAACCTTCTTTTAAATTAACATTTCTTAGAATTTTATAGCTGGAAGAAACCTGATAGAATATCCCATGTAGTCCACCATCCATTTGTAAAATGAAAAAAATCCCCTCCCTCCGTGTGTGTGTGTGTGTGTGTGTGTTTGTGTGTGTGGCAGAATAAAACCATAAATAGCATAAGTTTGAAGGGCATGGATTGAAGGAGAAGGGAGTAATGAGGAGCAGGTGTGATATTTGCCTTTTCAAAAAAGATTGAGATACATAGTAGTTTACTCTAAAGTAATGTGCCTTCATTGGTAGATTTCAAAATCCATGGGCAATTGCAATAATAATTTATAAATATGAAATATTTATAAATTGCAATAATAATTTATAAATATGAAAGAGCATTTTGTCTTGATTGCTTCCTCCTGGATGCTCAGATCAAATCTCAGATTTATTAATCCTTCCTGGGGAGGATTTCTCATCAAAATGTTCAGTCTTTTTAACTCAGGTTGTTCTTGCTTTTCCACTGGTAAAAGAGAATCACTAAAAAGTGTAACTCTATCTAATCATATCTCTTTAATTTCAGACAAGATTTTATATCCAGTTGGGCCATACTCATTATGCTAATATCACCAAACTCACCCAATTCTGCACTATACCTGCCAATCCTTAGAAATATTGGGCCATCCTCTTTTGTTCTGATTTTATCTACCCTTAAAACTTACAAACATACCACATGTTTATGTTAACTTGTATCTATGTTAAAACAACACTGAAAATGTTATTCACTATCTGATTCAGATACGTATGTTTTAATTAGTATCTCTTTAATTGCTAGCCATGACTTAAAAAATAATCAACATCTTTAGGATGGCAGAAGCCACGAAGTAACAATACTGTGTTTTTATAATTCCTTTAAAAAAATAATAAAAGTAAGACATTCGTGCTCAATTTCATTCTTTAATAATGTAATAATAATTTGTACTCAGGAAAAAATAAGTTCTAAATGTTCAGCATCATTAAAGATTAAATTTTGTTTTATATTCTATGGTTATATTAGAAAATGGACATTTTGATACATTATACTTCACAAATTGGCTTTCTATACATGTATTAACTCTTCTTAGAATACCTTATTAATCAGGACATTGAAAAACACAAAATTATTTTACTATTTCAAGAGTCAGGCTATAATTTCAGCTCTTATCATTTTTCTGTGTGTATGATGACAGAACTGGGAGTCAACAGACTGGAAGTCCACCACTTACTGACTCTATGAGCCTGGTGAAGTCATTTGTTTGGCCTCTAGACTCAGCTATTGCATCTATAAAATGAAGAGAATATTACCCATCTCAAGAGATTTGTTTAAGAATCAAATGAGATAATCCAAGTTAAGTGTTTAACACCATGCCCTGATACACGTCCTAAATACACAATAAATATTAGCCAGTATCAGGCTCACTCATTATCTCTTTATTAAATGAAAATATAGTATCTACCTCCCTTACCTTGCCTAAGATTTTTAAATTAGCTTAATATTACTAAGCATATATAATAACAATGGAACTTTTAAAAACACCATATTGTGAACATTTTTCTTTTTCACCTCAGAGTGAGGTTTACATTCACCTTTTACCATTCCCCCTCATGGCTTGGAAGAGTTGATACCTCATTATCAATAGTAATCCAGGTTTATTTACTCCCCAAGGGAGGGCCAATTTTTGCTTCATGTTTAGAGCTATCTCCTGGCATTAACAATTTCTAACTTTCTAATTATCCTTTTTTTTCCCCCCACATGAAAGCCTAAACTGGATTGAAGAGGAAAAAAAACAAAAACTCCCTTTCCCTTATCCAAGCTGTGAATTTAAAATACCTGTGTTTTGTCTGCACCTCTGTCACTTTGACCCATAGTTTCTAGAATAATTTTGACAACTTCTGAACCATTTTACACTAGACTCCCCATGTTTCTCGAGTCTTTGGTTAAGGTAGATTGCTGTCTTCTAATGCCGTGCGGATTCTTCTGAGGGTTCAGGTGGCCCATTTTAAAAACGATTTCTGCCTGGTCTTTGGAAAAGTAGACAGCCAGGGAACCAAACTCCTCATGAAATAGTCCAATCTGATTTCCTCCGAGTGGTGACTTTCTGTAGAGAGAGCAATGTCCTTATTATATACTGTAATCCAGTGCCTAAATGATCTGTCATGTCTTACTTCTCCCCAAGTATCATCTTTCTCCAAATTGAGGCTCATAATAAGAACATTTTCTTTTTAATTTCTATCCTAAATCCTTCAGAAACGGTCAATCCACAGAAGGGTGCAAGAGCCACATGGTCTCTTTGAGAGCCAGGGCACAATCGTCAATTAGGTCTAAAATAATGGCCACATCATGTCTGAGGCTTCCTTTTGCAAATCCCAAGTTGAAGGAAGATTGGATTGTGGTATCTCCAGAGACCAGATTCCTGGGAGTCCCTTATTCCTTAGCTCTGGATCCAAAGCAGGAACCAAGTCTTCCCGACTGCAGTGAGCTGGCACGGCTGCCGGATGGTCTGTGCTCAGCACGATTCCAGGAAATTCGGGCAGAAACTGAAGGAGGCAAAGAAGCACACGACTGAAAGTGCGGTGTGTTTAACGTAATAGTGGAACCTCACCACCCACATGCAGTCTGCTCCAGGAAATGCCATTTCCTCTTCCAGGAAACAAAGGTGTGGAGAACTTCTGTGCAGCAGCCGTGTTTATAAAATAGAGATAATGTCTGATATAAAATGCTTTGTAACATGGGAAAGGAGAAGGCTGGCTAGACAGGATGCTGGAGTCAAAAAGGTCCAGAGGTATCCCTCACACCTAGCATGTATCAAGAACAGATTTGGAATTTTTTCTTTCAGATGAGATTTAAAAAAAAAAAAAAAAGCTTTTAGACACATGGTGAATATTGTTTTAAAAAATCTAGTCTTCCAATTAATGAGTTTGCAATTGCAGGACCATATGGCTATAAAATAGTAGAGTAGCAATGGTCTCTGAGACCAGCTACCCCAAGAGAGAGAAGCAGAAAACGGAGGCCATGGCTGCGGAATGGAAGCAGTATTCAACGGTGCTTAGGGGCTATTTCACACCGGCTTGAGATGAATGCTAGTTCTGGTACTTTATCAATTGTGGCATCTTGAGCAAGCTGCATGATCCTTCTAAGCCTGGTTATTCTCATCTCTAAAATAGAGGAGATGAGGATAATGATATAGCATCTAGCTCATAAGATTGTTATGAGGATTAAGTGAACAGTGCATCCAAAGTGCTCATACAATGACTGGTATATAGGTACTCAGCACATAATCATCCTTTTTTGAAATTTCTTTTTAAAGCCACTGACTGGTATTGATGAAATTAAAAGGGCATGTGAATTTCCCCAGAGCCCCAACACCTACTTAGCCTCCTTCTCCAAAGTCAATGGAAACCCAGCAATGGGGGATGAATGGGCTTCCTATCTCCGAGGCACTGCAGCTGTTGGCAGTCTGCCGTCTCTTCCCGATGCGATAGGCAGTGTAAGGATGGCTGGAGACGAGCCAGGAGGAAGGCATTTTGAACTAGGAGGTTTCTCTTTGACAATCTGCAGAGAGGAGCTGATGGGCAGGAGGATGGTCATTGATCCAGCTCTGACGGCTTGTTCACAGCCATACACACATTTTTTCCTCCAAATTTTAGTAGCAAACACACAATGAATGCCTACTACATGATGGCAGGGTGAGCCAGCACTTCTGAAGTTCCATCCACCCTCAACCCTCCTGGCTAGACTCTTCCAAGAGGTGGCAGCATCTCTGTTGGATGAGCCTGGCCTGAGGGTCAGTTCAATGCTGTTAGATATTAGCAATAGGAGGAAGGGGCTCATTTTAATGGACTATATTTTACCCTTATAAGGTGTGTGTATTTGCTTTGCTGAGTTCATATAGATTAAGAGAAAGAATCACCATATCTGGCTTCCCAGCACAAGCAGCAATGTGAATTAATCAAGTCACCAAACCTTGCTGGGCCTCAGTGTTTTTGTTTGTTTGTTTGTTTGTTTGGGGGGTAAGAGGTCAACCAAAGGACTTGTATGCATGCATATAAGCATAACCCATGGACACAGACAGTAGGAGGTTGAGGGCATGTGCTTTGGGTGGGAGAGGCCAGGAAGAGGTCAATGGGGGGAAAAGGAGACTCATGTAATACTTTCAACAATAAAGAATTTAAATTTAAAAGAAAAAGAAAGGAAGAAAGAAAGAAAGAAAGAAAGAAAGAAAGAAAGAAAGAAAGAAAGAAAGAAAGAAAGAAAGAAAGAAAGAAAGAAAGAAAGAAAGAAAGAAAGAAAGAAAGAAAGAAAGAAAAAGTTGGAGTGCTGGCTGGTGTGGCTCAGTTGGTTAGAGCATCCTCCCATACACCAAAAGGTCACCTACTCGATTCCTGGTCAGGGCACAAACCAAGGTTGCGTGTTTCCATCTTTGCGCATTTGAGAGGCAGGCAACCAATCAATACATGTTTCTCTCTCTCTCTCTCTCTCTCTCTCTCTCTCTCTCTCTCTCTCTCTCTCTTTCTCTCTCTCATATTTTTAAAAGTATTTCTGTTTTATTGCTCACTGGTCCTAGTTTGTTAAACCAACAAAAGCCTTAACCAAGCACATTTTAATCATTTAGTGTCATGATTGAGAGGGAATAGCTCTGTAATAGTAATATAGTATTGGTAACCAGGCAAGTCATTTCTAACCTGAATGAAAAAAAAAGAATTCTATTAAGTACAGGGGGGAACACCCTAATTATCTTCATTATGATCATCATTCATTTTAGCGAAGCACAAAAGTCTTAAACTGACAAATGCACTGTCACGACATTCCATTCCAACTTCAAGGGCTCAGTTTAGAGAGGGCACCTTTGGACATTATAAATAAAACAACAGTGTGCAGATAGAAAATCAAAATCCCAGGTCAGACACAACCTAGGAAAGACTATCGAAGGCACAGAATTGTCCCCAAACCTTCCCAGACAGGTAATTATAAGACAAAAATACTTACACGCCCTTTCTAGTGTAAAAACAGACAAAATAGGTGAAGTTCTTTTTACAGGGTGACCTTGACCCTTCCCACTGAAGGATCGTTTTCGCTTTTCAGTTTGTCTAGCTATAGAATCATGTGGTTTCAGTCCCCCCTCATCCTTTCCTCGCATCAGCCAGTGTGTGGCCTTAGCTCAGCGCCCCCTCCTCCCTGAACATCGCACCCCAAGCGTGTCCCATCCCCTTCTGGTCGCCACAGCGGGGAGGGAAGAACCTGTAAGGAGCGTGGCTGGAGGGAGGGGCGGGCACAGCAGAAGGAGAGGAGGCGCCGGCAGCTGTGCGCTGGGCTGGTTCCTGGGCGGGCGGGCGTCCAGGATCCGCTTCTGCGGTCCGAGCGCGGGGTGAGGAGCGCCCCCTGGCTGGCACTGCCTGCGGGCGCACCCACCGCGCCGGCACTGCCAGTGCCCGCGCCACCGCGGGACAGCTGCGCTCGGACCCGGCAGCCCACCCAGCAGGTAGGTCCCTGCGTGGCCGCTCGTCGCTGCCCAGGGGAGGGACGGGGGGAATCTGTCTGCGTGGGTCCAGGACCCCGGTCCAGCGGAAGCGGCTCACCCAGCTCCCGTGGTGACATGTTCCAGGAAGGGGGGTGCAGAATGATAGAGAAATCGAAGGGACAGGAGCACAGCAAACTTTGGGTCACTGGTTTCTCGGGGGTTTCTTGCGTGCGGGTTGCACGGAATGGTGAGGACCTTGGCCGCAAGGAGGCCACCAGGCTGGCTGCACCTCCTCCTTCCTTCTCGCTTTTTTAACTCTCACCTGAACTAGTGAAGGGAGGAGGGAGGAAGGGAAGAAGGTGGAAAGTTTTATGTTCTTGGCAAACATTTGTAAGGAGATATGTTTGATGCAGATGGCAACCTGTCACAGAGCGCAACTTGTGTTTTTGAAATCCATTGCTAGAGCAGCAGGAAGGGCTGCCAACACTCGCTCTTCTAAACAAACCAAGTTTCTTTTCACCGGCATGGGGTTATAGGGAGAGGTAGGTCTCTGCTAGATGCAAAAAGAAACTAAAAAGAAAAAAAACAAACATGTCTGGTGCTTAATTCGGTAACCTTGAGGGATCCTTGTTTGTTTTTAAGCTTTGAGGGTCACAAGTAGAGAGAGTTAAATGTCTTTATTCCACTGGAGTTTTAAAGAGCCCCAATTATCCTTGTGAAATGGACTGTTCATGCTAAAGGCTCGGGCACCACCGCACTACCGTGGGCATGAATAGAGAGCCAAAGGCTGGCTCAACTGGGTTGTGTCTGCAAAGTGAGTGTCACCGAGCTGCCTTGTCCTTGAGGGCTGTCCTGCTCCAAGTTGCTAATAAAAGAGGATTCAGTAATGGCAAGGGCTGACAGGAGGTGTGGTGACCCGGAGAGAAGAATGAGCGCTCACTGCTTCTCCCGGTCAGTGGTGAGAGCCACCATCCCTGGGGCGTGTGCAGGTCCTGCGAGGGCCAGCGCCCTTTCTGAACACAGGTCTGGCAGCCCCACTGGTTGCTGCCCCCCTTGCATTGTTTCCTAGAGCTGTGACCACCACAGGCCCTTTCTTGGCTGGGATGCTTCATGGACAAGCCCTATTTGTAAGGCCCTGGGGTGCCCCACTCCCAGCACACACCCCAACCTTCTGAATCACCATCTTCGTTCCCCCCCTCCCACCCCTTAACTTATCTTAGGCAACTCATAAAATGGCAGGCTTACCCACAGATGCCTGATCTCTTTTAAAAATGCTGTGTCTAGTGGGAAGGAGGGTGACATTTGCTAATTTGGTTGCAATTACTTTTGAAGTTTATGCACAGCTGTTTAAAATCCTCTGAGATTATTGCCATTGTTTGAGGCAGGTGTCTGCCTCCGAATGCTCTTGTTATCTCTTTCTTCTGCTGATTGTACATACATATATTTATTTATTGTTTTGGGGGTTTTTTGTGTTTTGTTTTAAGCCAAAAAAATAAAAATGAACATACATATATTTAAAGACACAGCATTGGAAGAGCTTTTAAAACCTTCAAAGCATCATTTGTAAAACTCCCAACTTATAAATGAAATGTAATTTAAGTGTTTGTGGTTTGGTTTTGGTTTTGGGAATTTTTTTTTGAGAGGAACATATTTTATTTTTTAAAATATCTTTATTGTTGAAAGTATTGCATATGTCCTCCTTTTTCCCCCACTGACCTCTCTAGCTCCCCCCCCCCCCCGCCCTCCCCGCCCCAGACCTTCACCACCCTATTGTCTGTGTCCATGGGTTATGCATATATGCATACAAGTTCTTTGGTTGATCTCTTCCCGCCCACCCACCCCCGCCTGGGCTCATCAACTTTTATTTCTGATGTCAAGAGTAACCTGTTCCACATCACTAGCCTTTGTTTCAGCCTCCTGTGATTTTCTGTAAACTTGTAAAATGTAAACTTCCAGGGGAAACTCTTGTCACCACCCTCTGCTTTGTCATGTTCACTTCCGTCACTTTCTCGTACTATGGTGGCTCAGGATGGCAAGGAGCTCTTGTGCGACTTCTTTACCTTCTCTCCCACAGCTCCACTCCCTTCCCTTTGTTAAGTCTGCTTGGAAAACACATGGGTCGACTACTGGAACTTTGATTCCTTTTGCTGATGTCCCTCTTCTCTTTTAGGTATGCAGGGACATTATTCAATTATTCACGGCTCAGTCCTTATGATCTCACTGATCCCCTTCAACACTAATATTTTATTTCTCTTGTTCATGGCAGGTACTGGAGGCTCCCTTGAATACCTCATTTGTCTTTGACCATTTCTATAAAGGTCCCTCATTCCATTGTAACATATTCTCTCTCTTTGTGGAAATGACAGAATTCTCCTCTATAATGAATTTGGTGTTTCATCTAAAATTCCTTGTGCATTGGGTCTAGGATTTTGTTTTGAGAGGGTTTATTTACAGTACAAATCTGTGACTGGCACTCAGAGTAAAGCTCCACAAATCTCCATAACCCAGCTTAATGGTAGGACATTCACCTTCCTTTAAAATAGGAATTAGAATTAATACTTCCCTTTTTAATGCATTTTATGTTTTAGAGTTACTGATTATGTTGTTTGCCCCTGAAACTATTGCCGAGGTATTAATCTAATGTGACTTTTAATAAGAGTATATTTGATTTCAGGTGATTTTCTTTTTATAGAATTCAATCTTTTATTTCTTTTTGGTCCAAGTAATTTCCACAAATAATGTAAGATAAAAAGTTGTTACATGATGAAATATCCCAGAGAACACACGTGTATCATGTGATTCCATATTTATATAACTGTATTGCCCCAAGTCAAATCTGTCATTAAAAGTGGAGACATTAGTGTTGTGATGGCATGCATAGCATTAAGCTCATTCTCTCTGTTTCTGTCCATCACTTTGAAATCTTGACCATCTCATTTTCAAGAAGCAGCGCATCTAACCCTGCTTTTTCATTCCTATTCTGGCTGTTAGGGCAGAAACTATGGAACACCCACTGAAAAACATAATGCTGGGGCAGAAAGGCGAATTAAAAGGCATTTCTTTGCCGTAATGCAAACAAATTTTAACATGTAAAGCATTTATACACAAATTTCATATTGTCCTCTCATCTAAAATTATCCTCTGGGCAAATTAGAACCAGAGGTTTCAGGAATTAGGATATCTCAACCCAAACCCAAAACCTTAGATTTCTGCTCTAGGATTAAACTAGCAGATATTTAAAGGCGCTCATTTTGGCAGCACATACTTTTACAGGTTGACATAGGGTAATGTTAACTTTGAATTAAGCTGATAATATTGATGATGATAATAATCAGAGCCAACAAAAACAGTAAAATATAGTTTTATTGAGTCATTATTATTTATAATTTAGGTACCAGATCTTATACTCCCAATTTTATTTATATTTGACAAACATTCCTATCTCTTTTAATCTTTGCAAAGCTTTCATAAATTAGATATTATTATTACCATAATCATCCTCATTTTACAGATGAGGAAATTGAGGCCCAGGGAGGTTAAGTCACTTGTCCAGCTTTTATAGCTGGTAAGTGGTAGTAGTGTCAGGTTTATCTGACCACCAAGCACTTGCCATAAACCACAGAGCTGAACAACCCACAAATTAATTTTTTTAATGGTGGTAAAATATACATAACATTTAAGTGTACAGTTCATTGGCATTAAATACAGGATGGAACAAATTAGTTTTACAGTTGTTCTAATGGAAAATAATGCAAGAATTAATAAATAATAATACAAGAATAAACTCTATGTTTTGTGTACTCACAACTATAAACCTATTTTGCCTCCACTCTGTATATTCACAATGTTGTCCAACCAGCACTACCATCCACCCAGCAGAACACTTTCGACTTGCAAAACTGAAACTCTATGTCCATTACATAGTAACTTCCAGTTCCTCACTTCCCCCTGCTCCTGGAAACCAGCACTCCACTTTCTGTTACTCTGAGTTTGACTACTTAGGTGCCTCATACAAGTTGAATCATACAGGATTTGTCTTATTTCACTTAGCGTAATGTCCTCAATGTTCCTCAAGGTTCACATTGTAATATGAATCGAATTTCCTTCCTGTTTAAGGCTGAATGATAATCCATTGTATGCATAGACCACACTTTGTCTATTCATCTGTTGATGGATACTTGGGTTGCTTCCACATTTTGGCTATTGTGAATCATGCTGCTATGAACATGGGTGTACAAATATCTCTTCCAAGTCTTTTGGCCATATACCCAGAAATGGAATTGCTGGGTTAAAGGTTTAATTTTTAAGGAACCGCCACACTATTTTCCATAGAGCTTCATTTTACACCCCACCAACAGTGCATAAGGGTTCCAGTTTCCCCACCTCCTAACCGACACTTGTTACGTTCCTCTTTTATGACAACGGCCATCCTAATGGATGTGAGGGGGTAACAAATGAGTTCTTTACCAAGTTACTTGATGCCTGATGTCAGGGAGTCTCTGGGCTTATGGCACCCCTGAATTCATTGCTTCTCCTATCTCACCTTGTGCTTATATACCTTTCTGTAGTGCAGAATCATTGTAATTACTACCCAAGCATTCCCTGAAGGACTAGGGAAACCATGGATGGGAGGGCTCCTAAAAGGTAAAAAAAAAAAAAAAGGTCCCTCTAGATAGGGTAGCCCCTACACACATGACTTAGAAGTGATTGTTTAAGGAGAAATAGTGCTGATGATACAGACTAGGCATGATTCAACCAGAAGTTGACAAAGATGAAAATGGCCTCTCTTTCCTCTCCCAAAGCTTTCCCCTTGTTGCTAGGAGAAGACAAGCATTGGTGGTACCATGTGAGATGATGTGCTTTCCTTTTTAAAGCTGGGGTCCCTGGGATCAGAGCTGAATCCAACTGCCTACTTTTTCCAGTGTGTATACGGAGGTTGATGAGTTCTCTGCAGGGGGGGAAAAAGGAACTATGCCAATTCACGATGACATAACTCCATAATTTCCAACTGCAGCCAGGCCCTTGAACTTTCCCTGGTCAGCCCTCTTTTGCTTCCTATAGCAGTATTTCAGACCTTCTCTTTCGCCACCATCCCTGCACTCTCAGCACTTTGCCTTGCTTCCTTCGCAAGCTCCTCCTCTGCTTTCTGTCCTTTGGAAGATTAATATTCCTCAATTTTCTCATGCCATAAGCAACCTCTTTCCTCATTGCCCTCAAGAGCCATCTCCTCGTTGACCACCAACCAACCATTACCTATGCAAAGTCTCACTGATCCTCTTCAACAGATAGCTGATAGGCACATTCAGCACCACAACGTCCCAAACTGAGTATATTATCTTCTTCCTTCCTCTTTCCATAAATTTTCCCTCTCGTTCTTTCCCGTCCCTGACTTTGGCATCATCTGTTCTTGTATAACCATAAATCTGAATGTTTTTGCCTGATGTCTCACCTCCAGGCTTACCCCAAACCAAGTTCTTTTAGTTCCACCCCCTGAATATCTCCCTATTCCATCCACCCTTTCTGCCTCTGCTCTGATTAGAGGCCACCACTAGTTTTATTCTAAATTACTGCCAGAACCTCCTAACTGGTCTCTGTTACTATGGATTATTCTCCACGCCACAGCTGAAAGGATCTTTCTGGATCCCAGAACTTAGTGTGTCATTCCCTTGTTCTAAGTTCTCCAGTGGCTACCCAATGCCCTTGTAATGAAACTCAGACTCTGTTACATGAAGTGGAAGGTGCTAGCTGATCTACATTTCCCCTGTCCTCTTCAGCCTCACACACATCACGCTCCTCCAAGTCCAGCCTCTTTGGGCTCCTTAACAGTCCCATGGATCCCCTGCCTCATCAACTTTCTGCCCAACCTCTAAACCTTTCTTTCCTTTGGCTAGTCCCAACCTTACATGTCATCCTCTGGAAATATTTTCCTGATCCTCCAAATTAGGAATTTATCTCCTCCCACATGTTCTTAAAGTACATATGAGATCATCTATATAAAGTACTTAACACCATGTGTGGCATACAGTAATCAATCAATAACTGTTAGCTACCACTACACTTAGAATATATTACCATTGTTTGTTTACTTTTTTGCTTCCCCAGAACATTATAAATTCCTTGGGGGTAGAAGCCACATTCTCCCTTACTATCTGTTGACTCCCTAGCATCTATCACCATATCTGACATATATTAGGTGTTCAATAAATAAATAAACCATGAATTTTACAACCTGTAATTTTTAAGGAACTGTGTGCTGTAGGAGAAAAGAACCCCAATCTAGTCATTTAAATGTTCATACAAGTAGAATCATTATCATCTTGGGCAGTTTTTCTCTGTGGTTCTCTAGAATTATCTAGAAAAATTCTACTAGGAAGTCAAAGTTGAAGAAAATGGGAAACATTTTTAAATGCTAAGAGACAACTTGCTATAGGGGAAAAACTCCATCTCCCCCTGCCTATGATGTGATTTTCTCCCTCTATCATCCTCAGTTTTTTATTTTGCTGACTATTATAATTCCAGTAATAAAAGAAAAAAGACCAACCTACGAATGATCAGGAAATAAAAGGTAATATTCAAATACTCTGAAATATCCCACAAGCAAAAGAATGAGGTAAAAGGTAGACATTAAATGTAGATATACTGAGAAATTAATTATACAATTTTATTAAAATTATTTTAATAAAAAGAAAATATTAGCTATTAAAAGAGGTAAGAAAAGTTTAATGAAATGACAAAAGACTTCAAGGATTCTTTAAAACAAAGCCATAATTATCTTAAAAGTCATTAAAACAGGAAGAGTAGGAAAGGTAAAAAGTAAAAGACTAGATTCAAGAATTTGGGTGATAAAAGAATGCCAAAGATAAAATAATTGAAAGCATTTAAAGAAAAATGTTTTAAAAATAAAGAGTAATGAATTATTTAGGAGATTCGCTTGAAGATAGAATAACAAAAAAATATGAAACCAAAGGGGGAAAAACACAATCTTTTAAATGAGATTAAAAATAAATACCAGCAATAATCAAATAAAATGGATACCAGTACACGTTCTTAACAAGAAAGCCAGAGCTAAAATGATGTTAAAATGGGAGCTTGGATATCTGGCTTGTACCACAAAAGCCCACATAACCCCTGTGGGATTTCAGAGTTTTCAGAGTGCACTTTACTTCATGAATGGCTTTGTGTTTCAGGGGAAATGAACTGTGAGTTCCACTGATACTTCCCTCCCGGGGAGTGTCAGCATAGGCTTAGGTAGTTATGCTCACCTTTGCCTGCAAATAAGAGAGATACTTCTTGCATCCTCTGCATTCCAACCCTTACTGGGTTCTCCACCCAAGATATCTTGTTCTCCTTTAGCAAATAAGAAACTCAGGTGGCCCCTAAATCCTAAGTGTATTTCTCCCCTTGTTCATGAAAAGCTCTTCTCAACCAGGGTCCTTTTTAGCAATTAGGGGGGAAAAAGTGTCCTTTTGTGTTATACCTTTTCCATGTAGTTTGTCATGTGTTTACCCTCCCTCTTAAGTTTTCATATCTCTAAGGACTGGAGGTTTCTATCCAGCTCATGACTGAAGCTCAGTAATGATATTTTATTCAATTATTATCTCCTGAGTAAGCTAGCCTAAGGACATGTGCCAAGTTTTCTATTTCCTTCCTTTTCTTTAACTCTTGGCACAGAGCTCAGACTGCAGGCTTGAGGAAGCTCATGAAGCCTCTCAGAGTGAAGGGAAATATTTGATTTTCCTCCATTTACCAACGTGAAGGATTCTGAGGATGATGTACATTTGTCAGACCCTATAATTAATATTAAGAGCCCTAAGCACTCCAATGTTTGTCCACATCCTCAAGGTGAATTTTAGGGGTCTGACTGAGAGTGGTTTATAGGGCCATGTACACAGTTACCCTTTGGTGTGTTGACTTCAGATAAGCCAGTATCTATACTATATCACCTACTGCTTTCAGGTTCTAAAGTACCAGTTTCTCCACCTCACTGCTCTCCAATTTCCCTACAGTAAACAGGTAACTATGGGAGTTGGCACACAAGGGAATTGAGAATGCAAAATAGATAGTACCTTTCAACAGAAGGGACTGAAGAGAGGCTATAGATCTTGTGGCATCATTCCCCTGCCTTAGTCCTGCTCTTCGATGGCCCTGCCAGTCTTGCAGAGCCATCCAACAGTGATGGCGGGAAGAAAGGTCACCGAAGTGGGAGCCAGGAGACCAAGGTTCTCATTCCACTTTTGCCATATTGACCATAGCATGAGTGAGTTGGATGAGGGGGTCTCTCGGACTCCTCCTGGTCCTATCATTTTGTAGCTATTTCTCAGATAGTCTTTTGGTATCCACATGTTCCTGGGTACCTGAGGTGGTACAGTACTGGATAAATTTTAAGGATTCCAGACAATAGCACCTTCAGAAGTGTTGGTGAATAGCCCATATAGATTACAGAATATAATCAATAGTGGAATGGGTATCCCTTCAGCAATAAACTGAAGTGCAGTCACCCAGTCACTGAAGTCATTCAACTATATCAAGCATGTCAAACCCAAAGGCTAACATGGGCCAAATAAACAAGGTTTAAATTTATGAGGGCTGCAAAAAAACAAAAGCTTCAATTTTCATAAAAACGTAGGTTTATTTCGATAGAGACATGCTGAATACAAAAGGCTGAAATAAATGAGTAATTGTTAACATAAAATAATAGAACATTTTAATAAAAGTTAATATTTTTGCTTGAACATTAACTTACCAGACACTGAATAACTGCACAAATTAATAAGCATAACGCAAGTAAACCTATTTTTCTTGTTCTCCGAAAGCGAAGTAATTCCTGTTGCATGCACCAAACAAGTCAGTCCAAGACTAATGACATGGCAATCAGCTGCTAAAATATTCGCTGCTAGTATTAGTGGAGAGAAATGGTGCACCTGCATGTAAGGCATGTAAGGGAAATGAATGCAGCACCATTATAGTAATTAGTCATTAGCGAACGTTGTAGTTTGTTATTCATAATTATGTATACCAGGATATTGTAAAAATTAAGTTACAAAATGTTTATTAAAACGTTTCTTACATACTGTTGTATTGGCTGGGGCACAAAAATATTCGTTATGGGCCACATGTGGCCCGCAGGCTGCAAGTTTGACATGCTTGAACTACATTGTCTTGATTTTGCAAAAACAAAATTTCATATGATAATAACATAATATTTTTCCTCTACTGTGTTGTTGGTGGTGGTAACACAAGGAATGTTATAACAATCAAGTTTTATCAAAATGCTGGTTCTCCCAAAAGAGAAACTTGATTTCCTCAGTGAACTTTGTTTCTGGAAGATAAGATAATGATGAATAATAGCCAGATGGGATCTTCTCTCCTCTAGGGTTGGGACTCTTTCAATTATTTTTCATTAGTCATTCAAAAAGAAAAATAAATTGGCATGTATTTATTTTCCAGGACATATTCAGGCTGTAGAAAAGGAGTGATAGTAATAGTAGCCATAAATAAACTCTTTCTTAAGAGGAACTTGAATTACTCTACCCCTTACATACAACTGAGCTCATCCTAGAGATTGATGAAATCCTCTTAATGTTGATGAAATAATCCCATCAGATATAACTTGCATAATTCCATGTTCTGAAGCAGAGGTATCTTAAGTATTTGCCAAAGGCACAGAACAAGGTTCTGTAACCTTTCCTCCATTCCAATAAAAAGAAGGATTTTTCTACTGTGACTCTTTCCTAGTTCCTGTGCATTGAGGTTTGTTAATATTTATAGTACACTTGATATCTGTGACTAAAAGCACTTTAGTAAGGCATATGAGCAATAGGAAAATGCTTTTTGTTATTTATTAAAATCAAATAAATGCAACATACTTGACCAAAAAAAATTTGCCAGTGTTGCTAAACATAAATTAGCACTTATTTTTAGAAATTAATGAAGCAAAACTCATCTGTTAACAGTTTCCCATACATGAAAGAAATGCTAACACATATTTCAATGTTATTTATTTCAAAAGAAATGAAAGGAAAAAGAGTCCCTTCTCTTCACAGAAAGATTACAAGTATTCAGAACAGAGAGAACATATGTTTATTTAAATATGCAAAAATAAATTTTCTCCTGAAAAAATATTGTAGGTGTTTTCTCATGGAAAAATAACCTAGATCTCTGGATGTAAAAAGCTAGACCTCAAGAGAGATCACACTACTGATTGAAGTACTGTTCTATCTCTAGACACAGCAATACAGCAAAGATAGCCAATTATGGAGAATCAGCAAACATTCTGCAGATCCAAAAAGTGAAACATGTATTTGTTTGGATATTTGTCTTAAAACTACCAACAGGAAAGTTCAGTCTGAACTCTGGGGAATTTTAATCCACACACCACATTTTCTTAGCCTTTTGCAAGACAGAATCAGAGGATTACATTTTCTGAGAACCCCTTTTAAACAAACTTAAGTGCTAATCAGTGATTTGCTAATAAATAATCAAGGATGAAGTATACCTTGGCACATATTGGCAGTAGAGCAATGCTATTGCCCTGAAATTGTCAAAACTGCAGTTTATTATTTATTTGGCATGCATTTATTTGACCCAGAGTATTGCTTTGCATATGAATCACCATGTAACAAACTGCCCCAAAGTTTAGTGGCTTAAAATGACACCATTTTAAGGATCAGGAATTTGGGCTGACTCTGCTCCTCATGATGTCACCTGGGGTCTCTCATGAGGTTGCAGTCAGATCTGAGATGGGATCACTCACATATACTAGCATGTTGCTTGGTGGGTATGGCTAGAACACTAGGACCACCTCATGTCCCCTCTTTCTCTCTATACCTTGGGCTTCTTTTCATGGTGATTAGATCCAAAAGGTGAGTGTTCCTAACACAAAAAGGCAAAAACTCAGGTCTCTAAGGCCTAAACGAGGAAGTCACAGAGAAGCACTTCTGTCATGTTCTGCTGGTCAAAACATGCTAAGCTCGTGAGGAGGGCAGTAGATGGCACCCTTCCATGGGGAGCGGCCGAGGGGTATTGCAGAAGAGTAGGAAGAGTAGGAAGTGGCGGATGCTGTGACAGCCATCTTTGGAAACATGGTCTAGCACAAATATGTAAGCTGTTGATATGATAATATGTCATAAAAGCAATCTCAAGTTTATTTTCTGAGATGGAGCCTCTAGTCTCACTCTTCTCACCAACTCTTTACTCTGCTGACAGAAGGTTCTGTCTAAAACAAAAATCTGACCATCACTCTCTACTTTGAGAACTCTTTGTTTTCTCCATCCACTGCAAAATGATATCCAGCCCCTCACATGGCTTGCTGGGCACTTCCCAGCTGGTCCCCTGACTGCTCTCCAGCCTTCCATCTCTAGAGACCCTGAGCACCTGTAGTTCTTATCTCCTCCTGGTTAGCACAGCTCCATGTGGGACCACAGGCTTGAGATCCACCTCTTCCTGTCCCCACTTTGCTGAGCCCTCAGACATCACCTCCTCTGTGAAGCCCACTCCTCCAACCCCCAAAGGGCATCTTGGGGGAAACTGTCTCAGTAGTGATAACACCCCTCTTCTCATCCCGACTGCATCAGGAGCTCCTCCAGGGCAGGGATCTGTGCCCCTTTCTCTCCAGTCTTCCCTTCCCCACAGAATCCCTCACACAGTGCCCATGAATGTTTCTTAAATGTCAGCTTAGTACAGGCAGATGACAGAGTGGTGGAGTGCCTGGGGGAAGGAAGAAGGCAGGTGTGAAGAAGAGAAGGGTCAGAGCTCAGGAGAGTGAGTTGTGTGAGGGAACCAACGTTGTGGGTGCAAAGCTGCAAAAGTGCAGAAAGAGAATGCACTAGATTAACGAACAACAAGAAACAAGCACAGTAAGTCAAACAGAAAATTCAATTAGATGAGAGAGAAAGTGTGTGTCGTGGTTAAGAAAAAATAATCAGTGAGAAGAAATGACTGCCTCACATCAGACCCAGCCACAGAGATACAGGAAAAGCACACCCTAAGGGCACCCCTGACTGGAAATTACAAGGAGGGACACCCAGAATCCGAAAAAGACAGACCCTCCCTCCTCCAGACACCGAGAGGCTCTCACCAGATGACTGACTGCCCAACCCAGGAGGGCAGGAGAGGAGCTGGGCAAAGTGCAGGGAACCTGATGCTACAGGAAAATGCCAAGTCACTGTCACTCCCAAATCCGAGATGTTGCTTATTGCACTTAGCTGGCTATCTTTACTCCTGACCCAAATTGACTGAATAACATGAAAGTGAAACTGACTGTGATGCTCTTGACTATAGTGACAAGGGACAGGGCAAATGGTGCAACTGGGGAGACGAGGGGTGGTAACTGGACACCAACAGGGAACACCCACCTTAAAAGAACCTGTAGCCTTCTTTTCACAATGCTCTGTAAAGGAAGTATTCGTCGTGAGAAAATAGTTTTCCTGCTAAATAGAGGAAGGACATGACCATCATTCTTTTGACTCTACTGAGTATATAAACTAAGTACTAATTATTATAGCTGATATTGGGCTTTTTTCTGTATACCAGGTGCTGCTCTGATCACTTTACATCCATTAACTCATTTCAGGTAGATCCTCTTATTGTCCTGATTTTAAAGATGAGGTAGAGTAGCTTGTTCAAAAGGCACAGAGTTACTAAACAAAATGACAGGGCTAGGGTTTGAGCACCAGCAACGTGATGCTGTAGCCCATGTTCTTAACACTCTCCTAAGTCTGAAATTCACAGTACTGACTTTTTTTTAAATACTACCTGACATTGGTAGTAATTCTAAGAAGTGAGTTTTGACACTTCCTTCCCTCTTTATATCTCAGTTACTGTTTGGGCATATTTCCTTGTTTTGCTATGTAATACATTACTCATTTTAGTAACAGAGAAAATACTCAGGTTCAGCTTCATACGTCACTCCAGGAGCCCTGCTTAGACTTATACTACTTTTCTAGATCCTTCCCAGGCATTTGCCACTGGCCCTAGAGGGTGGATCTCTGTACCCTACGCAGCTTGCAGATCCTTCCAGGTGTTTGGAGAGATGTTTTAAAATGGCAAAAAAGCTGCAGAGAACTCTCGCAGTTTCTGCTTCTCCGGTAAATGGTGAGGGAAGAGACTGCCCAGTGCTTTGCTTTGGCTCCCATCACTGACCTGGCCACTCCCAAGTTCCCACGGAGGCAGCAGCACATAAATGAGGCCCACAGAGAGCTAAACTCCTGTGCCTGGTCCTCCTTTCTTCCTCAACCTTGAACACCTACCTGGATTCTGATTTCTTCCCTGCCTGCATTTTTCCTTTCCAGTAAAGTCAGATACTAGATTTATTGTGTTGTGTTTCCTTCCTGCCAGCTATCCTTCAAACCTACAATACTATAATGGAAAAATACATTTTAATAAACGTGAAAAATGTATTTTAGAACCCTAATTTATTCATTTATTCTCCTGGTCTTTTATTAATCTCAATCTCAAATTCTCATGGCACCCTACTTGGATTTTTCTCTTATAACTTTATTCTTTTTTCATCAGTTCTTTCACGTGTTTAACAATACACTAAACAGATTAGAAATGGAAAATTCTATCATATATGGACACATACACACACACACAAAAAAAAAAACATACACAGGGACTGTTGTAAGTTGCAAAGAGCTGCTAAGAAGAAAGTTTGTTTAATTAAAAATGAATGAGAAATGCAGCCCGATTAACATTCTTTAACAATAACTTTGAAGTTTAAAATTCAACTTTATGGGGTTGTTCTGGAAATTATAAGAGTAATATATTGTTATACTGTGAGATATATTGTTTTTAAATATATATGTCTGATATAATTTTATAAGTTGCAGAAAAGTCCATATGTTTTTATATTTGTGACTCACAAACAAGTTTCACATTAAGTTTCTGATCATTTTTATGTCTATTATTTATTCATTGTTATTATTTGACAAGTTTCTGAATCATGATTCCAGAAAGTTCAAATAGATATTCTTAGTCAAGAAAACATTTCTTTTGCCAATAATTTCCAAAGAATTATTTTTTAAAATCTCAAGAAGTCTTTACTTTATTATTTTTTGTTCCTTTGCAAAATAACATTCAAAATACAATAGATGCTTCACATTTGAGCAAATGGACAATTTTCAGAGGTTGAGCAATTTATTGAATATATAAATATTAGCCCTGAAAATGAATAAATAGGAAAATGATAATAGCCACCAAGGCACAGAACATCCCTGATGCACTCACTCAGGAGCAAAAACAAAGCATCTACACTTCCATTTTAACCTTGTCCTTCTGTCCTTTGTGTACCGCCGATGGCAGCTGCCCCGTACTTCCCTTTAGAGGCTGTATGAACTCAGCCAAAGAGGAAGGAATAAAGGTGTGAAAAAACAGAGCAGTACAGAGGCAGTCTCTTTATTTGGAGTAGACTTCCCAGCAAATCAAAGGGTGACCACCTTCTGAATGCTACTTCCCGCCTGATCTCAAAATACCCTTCATTATGCTGCCAGAAAGTTCTTACTTCACTTTATTCCCATACCAGAAACTCTGCCAACCAGAAGTTTAAGGAACACAGATCCTCTTAAAAATGCAAGCACCACTAAGATTTCCTTCACATGTTAGAGTGGCTTAATTAGTAACTTACCAAAAATAGGACATTTTATAGAAAAGGGAAAGGCTGGGATTGATTCATTACACAAATATTTATTGATCAAGTATGGCATTGATTATTGGTCAGTGATTGATCTGAAGATTTCAAGTACAAGGGAGAAAAGAGGGTCAGTGTCCCAGCCCTCATGAAGCCTACTTTCTTTCAGAGGATGAAGACAATAAAAATGTAAACAGATTATAAATAAGATAATTTAGATCATGGCAACTGCTATAAAATAGCAGCAGTGGAAGAGAACTGAAGAGACAGATTTCTGGAACCGAGTCTGTGCTTACATTACTAAATGTTCTCTTTATGGAGAGTGAAGAAAAGGTAAAATATCTGATATGTATTCACTGCCCCAAAATCACGGTTAAAAAAAAAAAAAAAAAAGGATGCACAAGTTACCAGGTGATAAAGAAAAGGCATATTCTGTCCTTTCCTGGTCCCAAATAATGCATAACTCTTGTCTTCTCCATTCTTCCATGAGGATGAGGCCCAGAGCCATGGCTCCTTTATCTCCACTATGTTCCTTTACTAGTACATACCTGGCACTTAGTAGGTGGTCAGTAAATACATGTTGATAAATATATGGAATCTGACTATTTACTATGATTATTCCTATTAATAATGAGGATCAATATCTTTTATTTAAAAATCCTTAACTTTGTATTGCCTGTTGTTGACATGAGTAGAAGGAATCCCGGCTCATAGGAGCTGAGCGAGATGTGTAGGGTATCACAGCTGGTTGGTAGTAAAGTCAAGACCACTCTGAAAGCCTCTTGGCATCTGCTATTTAACTCTGCCTCTAAAACAACCTGATAACCACCAATACTCTTCCACATCAACTTCAAAAATTCAACTTCAACCTAAAAGTCTTATCTGTCCTCCTGTATTAAGGTGACCAGATCCTCACAAGCGAATGGGACATGGTCCAATAGGTGACACTATTCCAGCAGGCAGGGATCCCCCTAATAACATTATGTTGCCAGGGGCTCTGTGGAGTCAATCCATCAGCTTCCTAGTCCAAAGCAATTTCCTACACCTTCATGATGGTTTGCTTGCTAAACCATCAGCTGAAGTTATTTACCCCATATCTTTAATCTCAGTTTTCTGGTTGTATTTTATCTAAGTCATCTTTACTTTAGTTGAGCTAAAGCTGCGGTTTTGCAAGTTTAAATCAGTTGTGGGTTTCTGCATATTTCTCCTCCATGTGTTTATAAAGATGTTTCTTTTTTCATTATAAGTCTGTTTTCATCTTTATAGTTGTGTGAGGGGATATTTGTTTTGCTTAAGGTTCTTTTAAACAAATAAAAGACTACTGAAAAGAACACATTTTAAGAAACCAAAATATTTTTTTAAATGCCTTGTTTAAGCTATATCTTTAGCCACAATTGAGTTTCCTTAAAGTTTTGAAGTTTGTCCATAATGAAGACTTTCTACTTTAGGCAAAAATAAGGTTTCATTTGTTTTCAACATGAAAGAGATATGAAAAGACAGCTCTTATGTGTAATGTAGAGAAGAAATAGGCAGCAGTCAAGACAAGGGGGACTATACTAATTAGGTATTCATTGTAATAATCTAGAGAAGATATCTGAAGTTCTCATGCCAAAAGACTGAACATTAGAGATCAATACAAAAGAAATAACCACATAAAATCCATAAGACTTTTTGCATAATTGGATGTAAGGGATGAAAATAAAGGAGTACTCTCAGTTGACTCCAATATTTGTAGCTTGGAAGACCCAGTAGATGGTAATCCCATTGTTCAAGACAGGAAAAAAAAAGAGAGGCCTGGGCATTGAGGAAAAGGTAGAATTCATAGTTGTTTTGGTTGTGCTTGAGGAGCTGGTGGAATACCACTTGGAAAGGTCTGATATGCAGTTGAAAATATAGCACTGACGGAAATGCAACTGTAAGTCAAGAAAAGTGTACTTTTTGAAGTTATCACTAAGTAGAGGATCGTTGAAGCCATCAGTATGGATGGGATTGGCCAGAAAGGAGTCAAATCAAAACCTAGACATAGTCCGTATTTATTTAGATTAAAAAAGCTGAACAAAAAGACTAAAGAGTGACCAAAGATGTGGGAGGACAGCAGGAGAGAAGAAGGGGAGTCATCAAGGAAGAAGACCAAAAATGAACCAGTGGATCTGGAAGTTGGCATCACCAGTGATTTCTGAGAGAGCAAGATTGGCGGGGTGGTGGGCAGCAGACACCACAAGGCAGAGGAAGTGAAAGGAAATGTGATAGAGCCACAACTTCAGGAAAAGAAATGAAAAATGGCATCATTAATACATTTGGCCCTTCTAGATACCCCATATCATTTGCTGCTTTGAAAACATGATCCAAAAAGTAAAAACAAAGGGAATAATGAGAAGGTAATAATCTCTATATAAAAAGAGCCAGGGTCCATAATGACCGAATGGACAACCGGTCAATCCCCTGGCCAGGCTCCATTGATCAGGGGATGGCTAATGGGGGAACCCGGTCCCTCAGGCTTCAATGAATCTGTGGCAGCAGTGACTGGTGAGTGGGTGGAAAACAGACCGCTTGGTCCCTCCCCCGGCCCGCAGGCTCCCATTGATCAGGGGATGGCTAACAGGGAACCGGAGCGAGTGGTGTGGCCGGGACTGGTGAACAGCTGGAAGGCAGGCCTCTTGGTCCCTCCTCCCGGCCCTCAGACTCCAATCCATCGGTGGCGGAGGCGGGGCGGAACTGGGGACTGGCTTCCTTAGTAGTCCTGCAGATACAATCTCCAGAGGACAGGCCAGGAACCAAAGGACCAGCGCCACCAGCACAATCCCGGCAGCGCTGCCCGCCTCCTGGAACTCGCCTCGGGCACTGCGGCCCCTTCCCCTCCCTAGACGCTCCACAAGGAAGAAAGGATACCGCCAGCAGTGCCAGGGGCGACCAGCAGTGGCGGACTGCTCTCCCCGTGCTTCCTCCATGTCACTCGAGCCGGCCCCCACCCACCCCGCTCCAGATGAAATGTGATCACTACACACGGAAGGAATGTAGTAAAAAAACAAAAACCGATGACCAAGAGAATGCCGCAGTCAATGTCTGGAGTCCAGCTCTGAAGAACGGAGAGAAGGGAGAATTCCATAAGCTGGCCAATGCCAAGAGATTTCTGAGTGACTGCGTGGCGTGTGACAGTTGTGTGACTGCAGAGGAAGGAGTCCAAGTTTCTCAGCAGAACTCCAAGGACTTCTTCTGTGTTCTGAACCTTAATAAGAAATGCGATACCTCACAGCACAAGGTGCTGGCATTGTCCGTGTGTCCTCAGTCTCTGCCTTATTTTCAGCCTCAGTGTCACTGATGCATCCAGAAGACTCCGCGGCTTTCTCAATAGCCCTGGGGCGCATTGTCTTTGACATGAAGATAGCTGCGGACTTCAGCATCCTGGAGACTCAGAAGGAATTTGTGCATCGGTACTGCCAGCACCGTGAGGAAGAGCCCCGGCTACCCATGCTGACCTCCGCCTGCCCCGGCTGGGACCGATATGCAGAGTGTGTGCTGAGTCACCCCATCACCCCCACCTCTGCATGGCCAAGTCTCCCCAGCAGATCATGGTCTCTCTGGTGAAGGAGTACTTCACCAGACGGCAGAACCTGTCCCCAGACAAGATTTTCCACGTCATTGTGGCCCTGTGTTATGACAAGAAACTGGAGGCCCTCTGAGAAGATGTTCCCACAGCTTTACATAGTTCCCAGGGTGCTGACTGTGTGTAAACTTCAGGTGAAATTGTCCAGGTAATGGAGCAACGTGGCCTCGCCTCGCATGACGCCACCGCTGTGGACACTCTGTTTGGAGACGTGAAGGAGAAGGAGGTGAGGCTCCACGAGGGTGCCAGCTCCGACGGGTGCCTGGCACACATCTTCAGGCACACGGCCAAGGAGCTGTTCAATGAGGACGTGGGAGTGCTCACCTACCGCACCCTGAGGAACAAAGACTTCCGGGAGGTCACCCTTAAAAGGGACAGAGCGGTTCTGCTACGCTTTGCAGCTGCTTACGGCTTTCGCAACAGCCAGAAGTGGTCCTGGAGCTGTAGAGGGGCAAGTTCCTCTGCCACTTTGTAGAGGTCCTGGCCTGCGCCAGGGATGCCTAAGTGGCAGGGGCCAGGCCCAGGCGGACGACGGGTGTGCAGACAGGGCACTGCTGCTGCAGATGGAAGGCATCTACGCTGCCATCCCGGTGTGGCCCCCGGAGACCAGCGCCCATGTGCAGGAGCTGTACCAGGAGTGGCTGGGGCTGGTGGGGGGCTCCCCCTGGGCCCAGGCAGCCCTGCACACCGCCTAGCAGGGCCCAGGGCAGCCTGCCAGGACATCAAATGGTAAAGGTCCAGCCGACACCCGGCCGGCCTGCAGGCCACCTGAAGAGGGTGTCAGACAGGTGAAGGAAAGGTTTAGCATCTCTGTCATCTCTTTGGTTTTCAGAATTCCCTGCTCCCCATCTGTCGGCTCCCTCCCTGTGAGGGGCATAGTCATTGTCACATGGGTGCAACTGGAATATTGTATCTCGAGAGGATTGCCCCAATGTACGTATCCTTTTATCCAACAAATCCCAAAAAAAAAGAATGGAGACAGACTACTGTCCTTTAGGCTTAAAAAAACCCAGGAGTGTCCTGCGAAGAGCTGAGACTTGGTTCTGTCCATGCGCCTCAGAGATTGGATGAGGAAATGGCCCGGTTTGGCCCTGACTTTACCCACTAGTGTTACTCTTGAAGGTGTCTTTGCCACAATGTGAATAAACTGCCACCTTTTGGAATAGGGGCTCATACGAAAGTCTGCATTCCCAACTTTTCTTGAAACAGATCTATGTTCTGCAGCTGTGGCCACCATCCTGAGATCAGGTCCTGTTGCTGGGAATCAGGGGGCACTGGAGTGGAGCTTCCCCCCCCCCCCCATGCCCTTTTACATTCAGGGATTGAGCTGAACTCACTTTGGGGGAGGCCTGGCAAGGGTGATAGGTGTCACTGATGGAAGGATGCAAAATGGAGAGGCAGACACCTTGCTCGGTCCCTTCCTGGGTGGGGTCAGGCAAATGAAGGCCAGCCAGCCCATCCCACAATTGGGTGAAATAGCGTCCTCTGTGTCCACCTCTCACCCCGTGAGCCCGGCGACTCCCCTCAGCTATAGGCAGCCTTCTGCATTCCACGACAGTGCACTCAGCCCTCACATGCTGCTTGCCCTAAGTGAGAAGGAAGACAGCAGTTGCCCCACAGACAACTACACAGAAAGATAGGGCTCATAGCTGGTGAGCACAGTGGCAGTGGCGGGAGTCTCTCCTGCCTCTGTGGCAGCACTAAGGAGCAATGAACTTAGTGGTAAGGAGCAGTGAGCAGGGGGGCAGTAAGGAGCAAGGGGTCCTGGACTGCGAGAGTGTGCAGGCCAGGCTGAGGGAACCACCCCCAGTGCATGAATTTCGTGCACTGGGCCTCTAGTTCTTACTATAATGGTCTATAGATGAAAAGGTCATTCTTAGCCATACCTTATTTTTCAATCCACCTTACGATATCCACTTATAAAAACTCACTATAACATTATAAAATTGGTATATTGCATTACCCTTAATGTAAATCAAATTAGTGGCAGCCTTTGAAACCCCTTACATTCTACTTTGATACTTATTTAAAATATATATACACAGCAATGGATGTATTTTCCCCCCTCCAATGATAGCATGGAATTACAGTTTAGTAACTATTTTTGTTTAGCAGTCTATTCCAAAGAATTGCTTTATTCATCTGAATTTCTACTGTCTGAAATAGAAATTCCTAAAAATGGCTTGTATATGCACCATTTAGAAATATGAAAGGTTTTACTACTAAGCTCTGCAAACAAATAACCACTCTGCTTTCATATCAATTAAAGGTGACACTAACAAATCCTTAGTTCTCATGAGGAGATTCAAATGAGTCATCATAGGATTGGACTCAGTTATTTTGAATAGAAGTAATTTTTCCCAATAAAAGTAAGTTATATAAAAAAAAAAAAAGACTTATTGGAAGAGACATCTGATATTATAATAATTTTTTTAAATATAACTTCCATTTTGATTTTCTGGGGAGCTGACAGAATTCCTGCCATAGAGATGAGTGAGATGTTTGTCTCTTCTCAGAGCAATATATGGTGGATGTGGCCTTACCAGGTGCCATGGAGGGCTCTTAATAGAAATGTCAACAGCCACAGTATTTTCTGGGACCCTGAAGCTAGCTAGCTACTGCCCTCTACATGCTGCTGGCCAAGCTATCAAAATAGGGGACTACTTTTCATACTGTTTTTCTTTTCCAACCTTATCCCCCTCATCCAATTCCAGTGCCCGCCCATTGATTCCCAGGTCTGAGCCCCATTTTGCTCCTAAAGCAACTGCTACAGAGTTTTCTGTCTTCAGAATTGTAATTTCTTCAGAAATCAGTGTGGATTTTAGCACCCACTGAGCTTTGTTGCTTTTTAGGTGATTCCTGTGTCCTGAAGAGACTATACTTTTTTTTGAGAGAGAGAGGCAGGAGAGAGAGAGAGAGAGAGAGAGAGAGAGAGAGAGAGAGAGAGAGAGAGAGAGAGAGAGAGAGAGAAACATCAATTTGTTGTTCCATTTATTTATGCATTCTTTGGTTGATTCTTTTATGTACTCTGACCTGGGATCAAACCTGCAACCTTGGTATATCCAAATGATGTTCTAACCAACTGAGCTACCCAGCCAGGGCAAGACTATATCTTTGAAAATAGTGTGTTTTAATCCATATAATCATGAAATATTAACATTTTACAGATGAGTACATTGTAAGTGAAGTAACTACTTAAGGTCACTCAGCTGAATTCAGCAGATAGCTGGTTGAACTGGCATTTAAAAGGATGGGGAGGGAAATGGGTGTGCTTTTCCCTAGAAATACTTGAAGGAGCTCTGCCAGAGTCTGTCTCTGGGGCTCTGTTTTTGCCATTGTCATGGCTAATCAGCACCTTTTTGTTTGGGAGAACTTTCTCCACACAAGATGCAATTTCACACTGTTAATTATAGTTCTGTTTTAAAAATTATAATCACATTTCCTGCCTCCCAGAGATAATCTTCATTGAAGTTTTAGGTGCTCAAAAACTATTTATTGGTGCTTTTAAAGATCTTAAAGTTTAGAGAGCAATTTGGCAATGAGTACGAAAGTGAAGACATGTATACACCAAAACTACTGTGCACCTATTCTAAAAAACTCTACAAGAATGTTCAAACAGCATGGTTTATAAAAGAAAAAAATAAGAACAACAGAAGAATAGATATTTTTTAAACTGTAATATATTTATTTCAATGGACTACTAAGGAGCAGTTCTCAAAGTGGGGTCCAGGGAACCCTGGAGGTCCTCAGGACTCAGGTCAAAACTAATTTGATAGTACTACTCAGTCCATCTTGACCTTTCACTCTCATTCTGTACTGTGGAGTTTTCCAGAGACGGCATATTAGGAGAAACAGACTGAGTGCAGATATAGATAATGAGAAGCCAGCTGTCTTCTGTTAGGCCAGACATTAAAGAGATTTGCAAAAATGGAAAAAAAAAAGACACTTTTTTCATTAATTATTTTGCTTTGAAAAATATTAGTTATCATAAAATATGGTATTACATACAGTGGATTTTTATTGTTATTTTTAATTAATAAAGAAGTGTTTTAAAATTTTCTCAGTGTTTTTTCCAATATGGCAAATATTGATAGATTTAATCTACATAAACCAAAGCTCTTCAACATTTTCAATAATTTTTTAGAAGGGAAAGGAATCCTAAGACCAAAAAGTTTGAGAACCACTACAATAGAGCAATGAAAAATGAGTAAACTGAGACTATATGTATGAACAAGAATTAATTTCACAAACATGATAAATGCAGTTGTGGAAGAATATAAACCATTTTTATATTGAATTTTAAAGCCAGCAAAATATACTACATATATATATCTATATGTATATACACTGAGTGGCCAGATTATTATGATCTCTGAATGCATAATAATCTGGCCACTCAGTATATATATTAGAGGCCCGGTGCATGAATTCATGCATGGGTGGGATCTGGCCAGCCTGCCTGCTTGTCGAACTCCTGGTCGAGGGGACAATTTGCATATTAGCCTTTTATTATATAGGATATACACTGAGTGGCCAGATTATTATGCGTTCAGAGATCATAATAATCTGGCCACTCAGTGTATATATTTCATGTATATATATGTTTCATATATATATTTCATGTATAAAAGTGGTGGGTATAATAAACTTCAAAGTCTGGATAGTAATTCTGTTGGTGGGTACTAGATATATGAAAGGAAATAAAATCAGTGCGAAGACATTGGCAAATTCAAATATACTGGTAATGTGTTCTTTTTTTAGGTTGGACTATTGGTATAAAGGTGTCTATTAAGTTATTTTTTATATTTTTGTACACCTGAAGTGTTTTTAATACAATTTAATTTGTAAAACTAATATCTATATATAACTCAACAACAAAACAAAATAAAAAACAATTTAAAAGGTGATCAAAGGACTTAAATAGACATGTCTCAAAAGATGATATACAGATGCCAAAAAATATATGAAATGGTGTTCAACATCACTAAGCATTAGAAAAATGCAAATTAATACCACATGAGCTATGACCTCATATCCATTAAGATGGCTACTATGAAAACAAAATAACTTTTGGTGAGGATATAAAGAAATTGGAACCCTTGTGAACTATTGTTGGGAATGTAAAATGGTACAGCAACTATTGAAAATAATAAGGAAATTCCTCAAAAGAAAATTAAAATTAGAATTATAGTATGATCCAATAGTCCCACTAGTGGGTATACATCGAAAAGAATTGAAAAAAAAGTCTCACAACAGTATGGTGATTACCAGAGGGAAGGGAGAGTGAGAGGCAGATAGAAGAGGGTAAACAGGGGATAAATTGTAACAGAAGGAGACTAGACTTTGGATGATGATTGCACAAGGCAATGTGCAGATAATGTATGGTAGAATTGTACACTTTAAACCTATATAACTTTATTGACAAATGTAACCCCAATAAATTCAATAAAAAAGAAAGAAAACTGTCTCAAAGAGATATTTGCATACCTATATTCATAGCAGCATTATTCCCAATAGCCAATAAGTGGGAACAACCCAAATATCCATTGATAGATGAATGGATAAACAAAATGTCATGTAACCAATTAATGGAATATTATTCATCCTTCAAAAGGAAATAAATTCTGACATATGCTATGATAAGTGAAAAAAGCCAGTCATACACACTAAATAAATAAATAAATAATAAATAATAAATAAATAAATAAATAATAAATAAATAAATATGAGTTGATCTCATTTACATGAGGTATCAAAGTAGTCAAATTCATAGAAACAGAAAACAAAATGGTGGCCACCGGGGGCTACAGGGAGGCAAAAAAATTGGTAATTGTTTAATGAGTATAGAGTTTCAGTTTTGCTTAATGAAAAGTTGAAGAACTGTTGCCCAATAATGTGGAATATAACTAACACTATAGGACTCCACACTTAAAAATGGTTATGAGGATAAGTTTTATGGTGGGGTTTTTTTAACACAATTAAAAAAAAAATAAAAACTAATAGCTTTAACAAGATTTTTTTTTCTGAGCTAGAGATTTTCAGGTTCCTTGCTTTCACTCCAGTTATCATAAAAATAATAAGTTAACTATATATGACTTACCTAGTTGAAACTCCTGCTCAGACTCCCTGCTTCAGTCCAGTCTTTGACATTGGCTCATACTGAGCATTCTGCCCTTCCTGAATGCCCTCAATTCCCTCTCACCTACCTAAGTCCTACCCGCAAGAATTCTGATGACTCCCACGGGAGGATGCTCACTAAGCTCTGCTTTCTCCCTGATACAGCCAGGAACCACGCTAAGCCACTTGGATCCCTCTTGCCTTGAGGATCCAGTACACTTATTTTTTATACAACCTATTGTTCATATACATTAGTCCCATATATTGCTTCTTAATTTTTCAAAGGTATTTGATCACCCTAAATGGAATTTAGGCCTTTGGAAGACAGGATCAATAACAGTTGTTTATGCATGCTAAGTAAGCTTTGCATATAGCTGGCACACAATAAGTGTGAGTGAATGAATGAATAAACAGATAAATAAATGGATGGATCAGTAAGATCTTTAGGATGTAGCTGAGCTGAATGTGATAAGAATTAAATAGAATGTCTTTTCAGAGCTAGTGTACCTCTGGTTTCCCTATACTTTACTTAGATTCCTTGCACCAAGCCCCCTATTTCTTCTCAACAGCCCCATCTTGCTTTATCTGAAGAGGCACATCTACCCCATGCGGGGATGGAGAGCTAGTGAGGCAGTCCTTACTCCCCTACCTTGCTCACACTGCTACCCCTTGCTCACACTGCCACTCCATTTTACCATCCTTTTGTTTTAATGGGTTTACTATTAATAATACATAAAAACAGACAGCAGGTAACAAAAATAATAAGCATCAGGACTTGTACAACAGCATTTGATATTTGATGTTAGATACCTCTGAGCTCAATTCCTCACTCCACTTACTAACTGTGAGTCCTTGGACAATTTATCTAAACCCTTTTTCAAACTGTGGTAAAATATACATAGCATAAAATTGACCATTTTAACCATTTTTCAGTGTACAGTGCAGTGGCATTAAATACATCCACATTGTTGTGCTATGATCACGACCATCCACCTCCAGAACTTTTTCATCTTCCCAAACAGAAACTCTGTGCCCACTAAATAATAATTCCCCTTCCCCCAACCCTTGGTAACAACTATGTATTCTACTTTCTGTCTCTATGGATTTGAGTATTCTAGAAGCCTCATATAAGTGGAATCATATGGTATTTGTCCTTTTGTGACAGCTTATTTCTTTTTTTGAAAATTTTTTAGTTGATTTGATAGAGAGAGGAAGGGAGAGGGAGAGAGAAAAACACCAATGAGAGAGAGAAACATTGGTTGGCTGCCTCCTGCACATCCCCTAATGGGGATTGAGCCCAAAACCCTGGCATGTGCCCTGACCTGGAATTGAACCAGCTACCTTTGGGTACACCGAACAATGCCCAACCAACTGAGCAACACCGGCCAGGACATGACTGGGTTATTTCACTCAGCATATGTCCTCATAGTTCATCCATGTTATAGCATGTGTCAGAATGTTGTTCCTTTTGGGGCTAGATACTACTCTACTTTAACCTTTTAGACCTTAGTTGTCGCTTCCATAAAATGGGATGAGTAACCCATTCTTCAAAGGCTGCTGTGAAGACTTAAGGAGGCCATGAAAAATGATGCCATGATAGATACTAATTCAGTTTCCTTCTCTTTCCTGTCTAAATCCTAAATTTCATGAGGACCAGGTGAAAGAAATATTCCTTTCTCATTTCCCTAGTTCCTGATTCACATATTAGTGAGTATTGTAGTAATTATTATGTTTAATTGAATGGAAAAGAATCTCTTTATTTAGTAAATTAAAGATCCACTCCCAAAGTCCAAGCATTATAAAAGCAGTCATTTGTTTCGAATTTCCCCTTACTCCCTTCCCACATTGATTAATAACATAAGGGGGGAAATAGCAGACCCTCTGCCCTAGCCAGTGGAAAGCCCTTGTGGACTGTAGGGGCCAGGTGTGATTCTGGTCAAGGGCATGTACCTCGGTTGCAGGCTCAAGCCCTGGCCTTGGTAGGGGCGTGTGCAAAGGCAACCAATAGATGTATCTCTCTCACGTCCATGTTTCTCTCTGTGTGTGTCTCTCCCTTCCACTCTCTCTAAAAATCAATGGAAAAATATCTTCAGGTGAGAATTTACTAAAATAAAATAATAAAATTTCAGACCCCTGCCACTCAGGAAAACAAAGTTAATATAACCCACTATGCAACTGGGTAAGAGAGAAGGTTGAACAGCTATCTGATAAATTCAGATACTGAGGACAGACTGAATGAACCAAACCACAAGCAAAGTCCCAGTTTTATTTATCTTAATTTGTAATCATCCTTTGGCCTAAATCAATGTGAGATGATCACTGTGGATTTAATAATAGTCCCACTCCTCCCATGAGCACTGCATCATTAAAATGGGCAAGTTGCTACTTCAGCTGACAGTGTGACTGGGTCCTCAGAGAGGAAAATCTGATGAAGAACCTTGAGTGATGTTGATTTTAGTGGAAACATAGAGCCATTCATGAACTTTCCAGGAATTAAACTCAAAAATGACTCTGTGACAGAGTTTAACTTCTATCAGATTGGTTTTCCCCACTGGTAAAATTTCTGTGAAAAAAATTTACTTCACACTCTCTTTGATTCTTGAAACATTGTTTTCCCCAAACCTCTCTCTCTAGAGCTCCTCAAAAGGTAGTAATTTAATACATAAATTGTTTGCCTTGAGAAGTTCTCTTTTCTTTAATATGAAAGAATGTAGTAGAAGTATGCTCAGTGAGAAAAGTCAACTTTTTGAAATCCTACATTCTACTAAATGAATCTTGCCTATATAAATTGAGAAAACAATGAGCTTAAGTTTATTATGTAGAAAATAATGTCAAGTCTATTTGCTTTATTATCGCTTAGGAAAAATTAAACTGGTGCAAGTTTGTGTATATCAGGCACTGAAAATAATATAGCTTTCCCAATCTGCTGAAAGTAAATGTGTCATATTCCTTTAAAAAAAATGGGAATGTTTTAGAAACATATGCTACATATCTCAGGGAGGCCAAGCCCATAATTGATTGGAAAATAAAGGAATGCTTTATTTATGTCATACCAAACCCAGAAAGCAATTTGTAGATCTTAAGGAGTTGGGAGTTTGTCTAAAAATAAAGAAAAGGCAAAACATAATATTTTACAAACAAATATCATACCCCTTCTTTTCTTGCCAGGATCTCATCTGTAAGAGTTACACAGGGCCTTCCCAAAGAACAGAATGGCTTAGCAATTAGGCAACAGTGCTTTGGAGACAAATACAGCAGGCCAGGCCCCTGGGCAGGGGCAGGGACAGGGTGGGGTGCAAAAGTGACTCAGATTTTTCCATTAGTCCTGCACATAACAATAAAATAAAAATTAATGTGGCACTGATATTTTTATTCTTTGTTTTGTCTCAAAATATACAGAATACTGTGACTTCTTTGTATTTCAGACAAATGAAAAGAAAAGTTAATGGAATTTTAGAATTGTTTTAATTATGTTTGGTTAATTCTATTGTATGTAAAGTAATTTAAATAGTTAAAAATAGGTTGTCTGCCTGGCCAGCATGGCTCAGTCGTTGAACATCAACCTATGAACCAGGAGGTCATGGTTCGATTCCAGATCAGGGTACATGCCTGGGTTGCAGGCTCAATCTCCAGTGTGGGGCATGCAGGAGGCAGCCAATCGATGATTCTCTGTCAACATTGATGTTTCTATCTCTTTCTCCCTCTCCTTTCCTCTCTAAAATCAATGAAAATATATTTTTTAAACAAAATAGGTTGTCTAGTATCACCCACCTTTAAAAATAGAAACTGGCCCTGGCCAGATGGCTCAGTTGGTTGGATCATCATCCTATACATTAAAAGGTTGGGGGTTTGATTCCTGGTCAGGGCACATATCTAGGTTGCAGGTTCCATTCCCAGGCAGGGTGTGTATGGGAGGCAACAGATCAATGTAAGGATTGATGTTTCTCTCTCCCATCAATGTTTCTCTCCTCCTCCTCTTCCTCCTCCTCCTCCTCCCTCTCCCCTCCTCCTCTTCTTCTCCTCTCTCTCTCTCTCCCTCTCTCTCTCCCTCTCTCTCTTTCTCTAAGATCAATGAAATAGCCTCAGTAAGGATAAAAAGAGAAAAGAAACTGACTGCCAGGGTAGTAGAAAGGGCCTCAGATGCTGAATCCTTTTCTTTTCAGCTGCAAATCCTTGTACAAGATGTTTAATCTCTTCGCTCAGTTTCTTCATTTGTAAAATAAGGGTGACAATTTCTACCTTGCAGAGCTACCGTGGGCATGTTTTTAAAGATGGGTATAAAGCTCAATCAATAGTAGCTAATAATATTTCTAACTTGCATTTTCATTATAAATACCTGCAACTTACACACTAAACACACCCCCTTAAGACATAAAATAGTCTTGGTATAGGACTTAGCAAAACCTTCCCCAAAACATGTTTCCCACAGTTAAATTTTAATCTATCACTTCCTCATGAAGTTTAACACATATTCCAAATTAATCAGGGATGAGAGGTAGATTAAATTAATGAGTTTCTCGATTTACTGTAGTAAGATAAATGATATAATCAATTTCGCTTACCTGAGGGGGAAATGGCACTCTCCTTGGAAGCTACATGCAAGCTATCTGAAAAAATGTGTAACCCTCCGAGCATTAAGCTACACGCAAGCTATCTGAAAAATGTGTAACCCTCCGAGCACTTCTTCCCTTCCCATAAGGTTCCGTGGTTTCCATTCTGACAGCTGCCTACACAAAGCCTAAGTCGAACAAGATCACTGTAAGGGGTGAGTTTATTTCATCATCCATGACAGTGTTTAAGTGTCTGGAGGTGTGTGTTTGCTTTTCTGATGTAACCACAAAGTAGCGGTTAGTTTCTCTCTAATAGATAAGGGTGGCAGAAGTCGCTGTTGGCTTTAAGATGATGTATGAACTCTTATTCTGAGAATGAACTTGGTACATTTACCATGTCATGACAGGCCTAGTGCTTACTTTTTCCTCTCTCACCTTTTTCTCACCAGCACCCTTCCTTCCCCTTTTCATTTTTCTCCTCCATTTGGAAAGAGAAAGAAATCAGACAAGTTCAGCAGAAAGTGTTAGGAACCACGTGCCACACTGACAGTATTTCAAATGTGTGGGCTCCACCTGTGTGACTTTTGCTTCTTTTCTTTTTAAAAGTAAACACAGCAGGATGTGTGCACACCAAGTACTGAGCACATAGAAATAGGGGAAGTGCTGGCTGAGGAACAGCTTTGAAGGACAGTGGCAGGAGCTGGCTGCCTCCCTGCAGGGCATTGGGAGGGCTGCGTTCTCGCTCTCCCTGGAAGGAGTTGACTTCCTAGCCCCGGAGTTTTCTTAGAACCTCAGAGAAGGAGCTCTGCGTAGGGAAAGGACACGTTGGCAGTGGGGTTTTGCTGTAGCTTTGAGACTTTCTGAACACAAGCAGGAAAATAAACCTTTATTTAAAAAAAAAAAGGAAACCTTCATTTTTATTTATTTGGCAGAAACAATGAAAAGAATATGAACTTGACTTGGAAATACCTTATACCTTATTAATAACATATTTTCCCAGTGAGTATATATAGGAATATACATATATTCCTATGAATACCTAATGAAGCTATAATGTAGGTAACCTTTATTACCTCCATTCCTTTTAGATAAGGAATTTGAAGCACAAAGCAGGTGAGTAACCCTTACCATCTAATTCGACATTAAGCTGATCTTCTGGCTTCCCCTATGTTCTACTACCTAACATCATAAGATGGGTGGCAAAGCGCACCTGCAATCCAGATGCTGAATTCTGCTCTGTCTTAGAGTGAGAACTGTTAACTCTGAAATTATGTATGTTCCATTATTCGCATCATGGCTTCCATAAATGCTGCTGTATTCATGTCTTGCTGCCTCCACTAAAATGCAAGTGTTCAAGGATAAAATACCAATAATCCATGCTCAATGAGTATTCATTGTGTGAGTGTTTATATATATACTAGAGGTCTGGTGCATGAAGTTTGTGCACTGGAGGGGGGGTCCCTCAGCCCAGCCTGCCCCTTCTCACAGCCCGGGAGCCCTCAGGGGATGTCCTACTGATGGCTTAGGCCCACTCAGCCACAGTCTGGCCTCCTTCTGTGGGAGGCGACTGGCCAATCAGGGGAAGGAACTGCCCCCATCACTCCCTCACTGCTGCTGCCTCTGGACTCCCTCTGTGGGAGGTGACCCTGCAATCAGGGGAAGGCGATGCCCCCATCACGCTTCTGCTGCTGCCACGGCCGGCCATGAGGCTGCCTGAGCCTCGGCCATCACAGCCACTGCAGCTTGCCTGAGCCTCACCCAGCCCTCATTGCCTGAGCCTCAGCCCTCGCAGCAGCCAGCCCTGGGCAAGCGGCAGTGGCCATCAGCTGTGAGCTTCCCTGTGCTTAACCAATCAGGTTCACTCATCCAGTGATGGGCAGACCGTGTCTTCCAGGGTTCTCCTGGCTGTGGGGGAGGGTGCAGGTCTCCCTCCAGCCCTGGGTCACTGGATCCGGCTGCTAGAGGAAATTCCCTACATTGGTTGCCTGGACACCTGGTATCCTCCACCAATTCCCAACCTGACCCGAGGGGTGTTGAGGGGTGACGGAGGTGGCCTGGGAATTTGAGGAGCTGCAGGAAGGAGCTGCCTTTCTCCGAACCCCTGACCTGTGATGCTGGAGGCCAAGGTGTGGCGTGGCTGGGTCGGGAGCTCTTAGCTGTGGAGCTCGGACTTTCCCTCACCTGCCTTCACTGCTGGGCTACTCCTCGCTCACCTGCCTTCGCTGCCAGTGCGGAGGTTTCCCAGAAGAGTGGCTCTGCTGCAACGTGGCAGAAGGAACCTGTGGTCCTTCTGGGCATGCTGCAGCGGCCATTCGGAGCACTCACAGCTGCCTCCGCAGCCATGTGGGGAGTACAGGCTGCCCTCCACCAGGCCTGCCTCCCCCACCCCTGTCCCTGCTGCCACTTGCCCAGGGCCAGCCCTGAGCAAGCAGCAGCTGCCATCGTGTCCCCAACACTGCAAGTTCCCGCCCACCTGTGCCTGTCGTTACTGTGATGGTGTCCCAACCAATTTGCATATTACCCTTTTATTAGTATGGATATACACACTAGAGGCCGGGGGCATGGATTCATGCACCAGTGGGGTCCCTTGACCTGGCCTCACAATCCAGGACTCCTTGGGGATGTCAGAGAGTCGAGTTGATTTTTGGCCTGGTCCCCACAGGCCAGGCCAAGGGGCCTGACCGGTGCACGAATCCGTGCACCAGGACTCTAGTATGCATATAAGATCATTGGTTAATCTCTTCCCACCCTCCCTCTTCCCTGCCCCTGAGATTCATCAATCTGTTCCATGTTTCCATGCTTGTGGTTTTCCCTCCTGCATTGAGCATCTGCCCCCCGGTGGTCAGTGTGCATCATAGCTACTGGCCAGCTGGTTGACTGGTCGCTTAGGCTTTTATAGATACAGATAGATATAGATATAGATATAGATATAGATATAGATATAGATATAGATATAGATATAGATATAGATATAGATATAGATATAGATATGTTATTCCCAGAATATCAGAATGCAAAGATATTTTACCAAGATGGCAGATTTCTGTCTGTAAATATATTGGCAAAATGGTTAGCACAAATAGCAAGTCTGGAAGCTATCACATACTATAGGGTGTTGAATTAAACTAGACTGGAGAGATTAACCTCTACTCCCTCATTTTATAGGCAAAGAAGATGAGACCCACAGAGATGAAATAATTTTCTCAATTTTACCCAGTTCCTCCTTGAGCTTTGAGTTGGCCTCCTCATTCTTAATGAGAACAGTTAGAACCATTCACAGCCTAAGCTTCTGCCTCTGCCAGAGAATCAAGGAGCATGTTGAAAAGGTGTGGTTGCTTTCCTGGACCTTGAAGTCAATAGTATAGAAGTGCCCAGCAGCTCGGCACTTTAACAAGTCCATATAGAAATCAGATAGCATCCAGAGAGTAGGGGGAAATAATTTGAATTTTGAATATGAATACCTTTTGGAGAAAAGAGTAAAGAGCAGATACTACTTTGTATGGAAAAGAGAAAGTTGGAGATGAGTTTACTATAGAGTATCAATATAAGAAGGATAATTGAAAAGAGTACAAAGTAGCAATTTTCCAATCTTCACTTAAAAGAGAGAAATAGACTTGTAATATAGCAGGAAATTTTTTATATATTTGTAAAAAAAAAGAAAAGAAAAGAAAAAGGTGATAATCAGCAGGACTCATGTGAAACGCACCTAATTTCCATTTTTGTGGAGTAACCAGACTAGTGAAATACTAGTGAGAAAGCATTTTATTTCAATAAGATATTTAACACAATGTCTCATAACATTCCTGTTAAAAACATAAAAAATAACTAGCTGGTGCCTAAGGATAATTCATTTCAAATTCAAGACAAAGGGGTATTTAGTGGCAGGTCATAGGAGGCTGTACTTGATTCTGCCCTAATCATCAGCATTTGTAGGAATTATCTTGAGTGAAGACTTAGAAGTCAGGCCAAACTAACATCTGACCACACAAAACTAGAAGGGTCCGGAGAAGGCAGCTCCAAAATGATCACATGACAGGGAAGCCAGGCCAACACCAAACTGAGATCTAATTTTGTTAAAAGCCTTCATTTAGATCCAGCAACCTAACTGGTCAAGGACAGGATGGGAAAATATGAGAACATTCTGATGGAGAAGTTAAGACTTCTGTAGGAGATAACAGTAGAATATAGCTTCCACAAAAAGTCAATTTATTCTCAGCCTGCATTGATGGGTCTTCAGTGGATCAATCTGACAATATCTGGAGAGTATGGATTATTATAGACATACTTTAAAAGCTCATGAACATGCACAAAAAGATGTTCAACATCACATCCATTGGGATGCAGAAAACAGAAAATAAGTGTTGTGGAGAAACATTACTGGTAAAATGTAAAATGGTACAGTTGTTGTGGAAAACAGTATGATGGCTCCTCCAAAAGCTAAGCATAGAATTACCATGTAATCCAGCAATTCTACTCCTAGATATATACTCAAAAGAATTGAAAGCAGAGACTCAGATACTTATACACCAAGGTTCATGACAGTGTTATTCAGAACAGCCAAAATATGGAAACAACCCAACTACCTATCAATAGATGAATGGTAAACAAATGGGGTCTATAGATGCAATGGAATATTATTCAGCCATAAAAAGGGAGTGTAATTCTGATACATGCTACAGTATGGATGAACTTTGATAATGTTATATAAAATAAGCCGTACACAAAAGAATAAATGTGTGATTCCACCGAAGTGAGATACCTAGACTGATCAACTTCTTAGAGGCAGACTGTTGAATGGTGACTACCAAGATCTAGGAAGAGGAAGGGATGGGGTCTTATTGCTTAATGGGTACAGAGTTTGTTTGGAAGATAGAAAATTCTGGAGATGGATGATGGTGATCGTTGCACAACATTATGAATGTATTTAATGTCACTGAACTGTAAATCTAAAAATGGTTAAGATGGTAAATTTTATATGCAGGGTGTCCCCCCAAAAAGTGATCATTTTGGAGCTGTAACAGCTGATAGCTAAATTAAATGTAACAGCTGATAGCTAAATTTTGAAAACATAAATGTATTTTAATAAACATACATTTAACACTGCCTTTATAATTATTCAAAGTTTGTACATATATTTTGGGGTGATAACCTATATATTTCACCGTAGTAAAAATGTTATTAAATATGGATTAATTATTCTGCCAACAACAAAGCATATTGACAAACTTCACTGTGTCCCTGCAAAGGTGATCAAGACCAAGGGTCTAGAAGCTCTGACAAAGAAAAGATAGCTAAAGGGTCCGAGGGGATTTCCTACCAAGAAGGAAAGGCAGAGGAGCATGTCCGCTGTTCTTGGCTAGCTGCAAGAATCTTTGGCAGAGGCTGCACACTTATTCAACTTACGGAGAGAAACCTTGGGGACAGAACTAGGATCAATGAGAGAACTGATATCCAGGGAGGTAAATTTCAGTACAGGAAAGTCTCTAAACAATTACAACTATATTTAGCACTTCCCAATGGAACAGCTTCTGTAAGATGTTTCTTCTCTCTCTGCTAAGAGGTCACTCCTATTAAAATGCCTTCTACCTCCAATCAGACACCAGCCCTGCTTCCTTAGATTCCCAAAGGCCCAGCAGAAAATAACTGGAATTGGTTGCAGTCAGTCAGGCCAGACTTGCAGACCCATTTCCTGCTTCCCCAGAGTCAACCACCCCTGGACCCCAGCCCCAGTGGTTGGACACCGTAGACCAGCTACTCCTTCCTCAGAGGCTCAGATGAGAGGTGTTTCAGACAGATGCGGGGGAAGCTGGCAGGAGCCTCAGTCCTGTTCTCACTGCTCCTGGAGAGCATGCTCACATTCCCCATAGAGAGCCATGGGACAGGGAAGCAAAGCCCCCTCCTTCCTCTTTTCCTTCCTGTTTGCCTGAAGGCTAGATGTTCTGTGTCTGTCACTTGTCTTTTTATTCCCATTCCATCACCAGGGAGGAAGCACTGAAGTGCAGAGGGCCCAGAGGCGGAAGTGTGGGGAAGGGTGGCACCCCCTGTGGAAGAGGAAGCAGAAAAAGGCAGCACTGATGCTGCCCTCCCTGAACCAAGTTTGCCAAGATAAGAAGTGTGGCTTCATTATTGGGAGCAACAGAGGCGAACGTGTCTTTTGAGAGCCCTAGATGAATAATACCTCTTAATCCCATCTCCGCAGTCAAGACCAGCCGCTGAGAACTCAGTGGGAACCCAAAGGTTTCTTGACAAAGATGTCAGCATAACTCACTCACTCAGATGTAATTAAAAAATAATTACTAACAGAATAGCACTTAGCTTATTGGAGATCAAAGAACTGTGTGTGCTCTCTGAGCAGACTCTGAGAAAGGAGGAGAACATTTACTGCCGAGAGCCCCCAGGTCAGCAGCTGTGCACTGGAGTTCCAGTCCCCACTCCGCCATAATTAGCTGTATGACCTTGGACAAATGTCCTCCCCTCTCAGAGCCTGTTTCTCTCTCTGTACAATATGGTAAAAGTATCACCTTGGGGATGTCTGTAGCATTAAAATGAAGGAAACATATTTGAAAGTACTTAGAATATATGTCAGATTTGTTACTCCTCATTCTCATGTATTTCTCTAAGAGGTAAACTGAAGTACAGGCTAACAATCTCAGTTATTGATTTCAATTCTTTTTAGAACAAGATGAAATGTTAGTTTGAAAAACAAACAAAAGTAAGAAAGAAAAAGAATGTCTGCCTTCCCTATAGCCATTCACAAATGCCTGTAGTGAAGAACCAAGACGACTCCATTCCTTCTCTTTCACATCCAACAATCTATGTGTCCCCATCCCACCACCACCACCACCACCAGCGCCCCTCCCGCCCCCATGTGCTTCATTGCCTGCCTCTCTCTATCCCTTGAGCATAACAAGTTTGTTCTGGTGACAACCAGACCAGTATGTTCACTTCACTCTGAGCTCTGAGGTTGGGAGACGTTGAGGATTAGGGGCAGGGTATTTCTATTTGCTAGGCAAGTTTTTGTTTTGTTTCAAGGAGGAAGAGTTTGTGCCCTTAGAGTTCATCTTCTTTGTTCCTACAGCCCAAGCACAGGACAGATGTGCTAGATACTCCATGCATTTCCTTCTGCGCTCTCTCCCAGAATTCTTACTCTGGGCAAACAAATTTGAATTTCAAATTCTTAAACTTCAGAAGATGGTTCAGGTTTGTTTTGTGCTGTCAGTTGTTGGGAGGAAACAGGACATTGAGGCCGATGCCCATTTGGTTACCATTGTCATGTCCTTTTTTTTTTTTCATGTGAGCGGGACAGGGAGAATTGGCTGGTCAGGAGGAAAGGAAGGAGGGGGAGGAAGAAGAGAACCTTTAGAGTAAAATGATAAAATTCTATCTTTGTTATTAAGGTAGTTTTCTATCAGTCAGAAAACTCTTTCAGTTGTATTATTTCGTTTTAATGTCTTGTGAAGTGTGGTATTTGATACTCTATGTTTGGCTGCTGTGGCCTAAACAAGATAGCTGAGAACCCAGGCTTGGGCATCACCAAGGTCACTACCAAAGTGATTCAGCGCCACCACCTCCATATTGTAGCCGGGGGCCCAACCTGGAAGTTTCACATAGCTAGGCTCACTTGCTGTTGGCCACATCCAGCTGCCAGGAAATTGAAGGGAACAGGTCTGAGTTCAGCTCTGAGACTCTGTGCCAGTGGGAAGGTTTATACCATAGGCTGTCCGACCTTCACATGCCTTTTGTTGGAGACCACCAGTTGCATATGTTCCTCTTCTTCCCCTCAACCTCCTTTTTCTCACCCTCTTAGTTCACCTTCCCTGGTATCAGTCCTCCCTGTCCTGTGCTTCCATTCCCACCCTCACCTGGAGTCTCTGTTGCCCTCCATCATCTTGCCCCACTTCACCTCAGCCCCACCCCCCATGCTGAGCATCATCTGAGTGCATATCTCCCCCACTTCTGCCTGCCTCCTCAGAGTTCTTTACCCCAGGCCCTAACTTCCCACTGCTCTTGACCATGGGAGCCCCTCCAGTGACCTGGTGCTAGAGAAGGATGACCTGCTCCCACTATTCAGTAGGAAGAAAGAGGGATCTTCAATTCTACTCCCATGGCTACCACAGGGTGTGTTCCTAAAACACTAAATGGAGCTTGGGAGGCATCTCCCAGAAAATCTATTGTAAATCCATGGTAAGTGGTTCACAGTACCATTTAGTACTTTAAAACTGTGCATATGACATCATGGATAACATTTTTATGGGAGGGGGAATATGAACAGATTCCTTGTCCAAACCATTATCACCAAATCTGTTTCAGAACTCATATTTTGTAAAGGTAATAAAGTTATATACACTGTATATTACAAAGTATTTCCAACAAGTTATATGTTGATGGGGAGGGTATTAAGAGTTATGTTCAGTGTAATAAATAGCCCAGCCAGTGTGGCTCAGTGATTGAGCATCAACCTCTGAATCTGGAGGTCACTGTTCGATTCCCGGTCAGGGCACATGCCTGGGTTGCAGGCTTGATCCCCATTGTGGGGCATGCAGGAGGCATCTGATCAATGATTCTCTCTCGTCATTGATCTCTCTCTCTCTCTCTCTCTCTCTCTCTCTCTCTCTCTCTCTCCCTCCCTCCCTTACTCTCTGAAATCAATATTTTTAAAAATAGACCACAAAAAGTCCACATCAGATTTTGCTACAAAATTAGTTTGCACTATAGAATAAAAGTCTTTTTCTATTTTCAGAGCTTTTTGGATTTTAGAATTGCAGAGAAGGGATTATGGAACTGGATAATTTCTTTTATTTCTAGTGAAACTGAATTTTTTCCTGTTTTATCAGCCTTTAATAATATTTCCTCTGGAAAATGCCTGCTCTGAATCTTTGCCTATTTTTTATTAGGCAAATAATAAGTAATTATTATATTTATTATTTTTATTAATGTTTAGGAGATTTTCACATATTTATTAAATATTTTGCCACATATTTTACAATTATATCTCCTGATTTGTCATTTGTCTTAAACTTTGTTAATAATTAACACATAAGTTTTAAGGTAAAATATTGTAGAACTGTGACCCTTTATGGTATCATACTTGAGAAATCCTTCCTAACTCCAAAAGGATATAATCATTGATCTACATATCTAGCACTTTTCTTGGTTTAGAGATTTTATTTCTACATTAATATCATCAATCTATCTGAATTTTATTTTGATGTTAGCTTTAATGTAGCTTCATCCAGTGGACACAGTCCCATTTACTAAGCAATCCTTTCTTTTCCAATGATTTTTAAATACTGTTTTCATCATACACAAAACTTTCATAAATACCTGGATCTGTTTCAAGACATTCTATTTTGTTCTGATGATCTACTCAACCCTTCAATCACCAGCACCATACTATTTCCATTATTACATCTTTATTTTAATATCCATAAGGGCTAGAGAAAGGGAAAGATGAATAGAGAGAGCACAGAGGAGTTTTAGGGCAGTGAAACTACTCTATATGATACTATAATAGTGGATACATGTCATTACACATTTGTCCAAGTCCATAGTATGTGCAAGTCAAAGAGTGAACCCTAATGTCAACTATGAACTCTGGGTGATATTGACATGTCAGTGTAGGTTCATGGATTATAAGAAATGTACCATATGGTGAGGGATGATGATAGTGGGGCAGGGAGGCTGTGCATGTGTGGGGGAAAGAGGGTATGGGAAACTTCTGTATCTTCTGCTGAATTTTGCTGAGAATCTAAACTCGAAAACTCTTTTTTAAAAAACTAGATATTGCTCCTAAAAGTATACATTCAAGCAGGAATATAAAAGATAAATAGAAAATTAGAATAGATTGTGATTTAGCAACTATTGGGATACAAGTAGGTTGCATCATTCATTTTATTTATATGGTTTGTGTCTCTAACTCTGTGATGAGTGACCAATTTTTAAAAAGTGAAAGAAATTTATATACCTATTAAGACTAGCAACCTTGCCCTGGCCAATGTGGCTCAGTTGGTTGAGTATTGTCCTAAGCACCAAAAGATCTCCAGTTACATTTCTGGTCAGGGCACATACCCGTTGCAGATTCAGTCTGTGCAGGAAGCAACCAAGTGATGTTTATCTCTCACATCAGTGTTTTTCTCTCTCTGTTCCTCTATCTTTTTCTCTCTCTAAAACCAACTTTTAAAACCATATTTTTTAATTAAAAAAAAAAGACTAGCAACCTTTTTATTTACGCCCATCTTTGAAAAGTTACTTATAAACTGTCAGGTACTCTATGCATATTAGTTGTTGTTTGCCACAAATATGTAATGGATCCCTTGTTATAATGAAGATACTTATTGAGACTGCTTACCTTCTGCTCTGAATAGACAGATTAAAACTAGTGAAACTGATTCAGTAATTAAAAAAAAAAAAACTCCCAACAAATAAAAGCTCTGGACTGGATGGCTTCATGGGTGAGTTTTACCAAACATTCAAATAAAAACTAACAGCTATCCTCCTCAAACTATTCCAAAACATTCAAGAGGAGAGAAGAGTCCCAACCTTATTTTATGAGGCCAGCAGTATCCTAATTCCAAAACCAGATACAGACACTACAAAGAAAGAAAAGTATAGGCCAATATCCCTGGTGAACACAGATGCTAAAATCCTCAACAAAATATTAGCAAATTGGATCCAGCAATACATTACAAAGGTCATACACCATGGTCGTATACCATTGCATCCGGAGATGCAATATTGGTACAATAGCCTCAAATCATTAATAGCCTCAAATCAATAAATGTGACACAGCACACCATATAAATAAAATGAAGGATAAAATCCACATGATCATATTACTAGATGCAAGAAAAGCATTTTATAAAATCCAGCACCAATTAATGATAACTCTCAGTAAAGTTGGAATAGAGGGAGTATACCTCAATGTAATAAAAGCCATTTTGACAAACCCACAGCCAACACCATACTCAATGGGTGAAAAGTAAAACTGTTTCCTTTATGATCAGGGACAAGACAGGGATGTCCACTTTTACCACTCTTATTCAACATAGTACTGGAAGTCCTAGCCATAGCAATCAGACAAGAAGAAGAAATAAATGGCATCTAAATTATAAAGGAAGAAGTAAAACTGTCATTATTTTCAGATGACATGGTACTGTACATAGAGAACCCTAAAGATTCTACAAAAAAAAACTACTAGAACTGATAAATGAATTTAGTGAAGTAGCAGGATAGAAATCAATATCCAGAAATCAGTAGCATTTCTATACACCAATAATGAACTATCAGAAAGTATAACTAAGAAAACAATCACATTTACAATTGCATTAAAAAAATACCTAGGAATAAATTTAACCAAAGATGTAAAACACCTGTACTCAAAAAATTATAAGACACTGAAGAAAGAAGTTGAAGAAGATACAAATAAGTGGAAGCATATACCCTATTCATGGGTAGGAAGAATTAACATCATTAAAATGTCCATACTATCTAAAGCAATCTATAGATTCAACACAATTCCTATCAAGATACCAATGGTGTATTTCACAAAACTGAAACAAATAATCTTAACATTTATATATAACCACAAAAGATCCTGAATAGCCACAGTAATCATGAGAAAGAAGAACAAATCTTACCTTTTGCGACAGCAAAGTTGGAGAATCACACTACCTGATATCAAACTACACTATGAAGCTACAATGATCAAAACAGAAAGGTACTGGAATAAAAACAGTTATATGGATAAATGCAACAGAATAGAGACTCCAGAAATAAACCACACCTTTATGGCCCACTAATATTTGACAAAGAAGGCAAGAACATACAATGGGGTAAAGATAGTCTGTCCAATAAATGAAAATTGGACAGATATGTGCAAAAAACGAAACTAGACTACCTTCCTACACCATACACAAGGATAAACTCAAAGTGGATTAAAGACATAAATATTAAATTCAAAACCATAAAAAATCCTAGAAAACAAGCACAGGCAGTAAAATCTCAGACATTTCTTGTAGCAATATTTTTTTCTGATGTTTCTCCTTGGGCAAGGGAAACAAAAGAAAAAAACAAATAAATGGGACAACATCAAACTAAAAAGGTTTTGCACAGCAAAGGAAACCATCAACAAAATGAAAAGACAACCCACTGAATGGAGGAACATATTTGCCAATGATAAATCTGATAAGGGGATAATATCCAAGATTTATAAAGAACTTATACAACTCAACTCCAAAACAAAACAAAACAAAACAAAAAACTCACAAACAATCCAATTGAAAAATGGGCAAAAGACCTGAATAGATACTTCTCCAAAAGAGGACATACAGATGGCCAATAGACTATCTCTAATCATCAGAGAAATGCAAATTAAAACCACAATGAGATATCATCTCACACCCTGTCAGAATGGCTATCATCAAGAAATCAACAAACAATTGTTGGCAAGGATGTGAAGAAAAGGGAACCCTCATGTACTGTTAGTGGTAATGCAGATTAGTACAGTCACTATGGAAAACAGTATGGAATTACCTCAAAATATTAAAAATGGAATTGCTTTAGGACCCAGCGATTCCACTTCTGGGAATATTTCTGAAGAAGCCCAAAACACTAACTCAAAAGAACATGTGCACCCCTATATTCATTGTAGCATTATTTATAATAGCCAAGATCTGGAAGCAACCCAAGTGCCCATCAGTAGATGAGCAGATAAAAAAGCTGTGGTGCATTTACACAATGGAATACTACTCAGTCATGAACAAGAAGGAAATCTTACCTTTTGCGACAGTATAGATGGACCAGAAGAGTATTATGCTAAGTGAAATAAGCCAGTCAGAGAAAAACAAGCACCATATGATTTCATGTATGTGTGGAAGCTAGTGAACAAAATAAAATAATAAAATACAAACAGACTCATAGATATCGAGAACAGACTGACAGTTGTCAGATGGGAGGGGTGTTGGGGAGCTGAGTGAAAAAGGTGAAGATATTAAGCAAAAATAGCAACAACTCAGAGACACAGACAACAGTATGGTGATCACCAAAGGGAAAGTGAGGTGGGGAAAGATAGAAGAGAGTAAAGGGGTAAATGGTGATGGGATAAAAGGAGACTTGACTTGGCGTGAACACACACTACAATGTACAGATATTGTATTATAGAATTGTACACCTGAAACCCATATAATTTTATTAACCAATGTCACCCCCAATAAATTTAATTTAAAAATAAGTAAAACAAAAGACATTTATTGTGAGCATGTTATATGTCACTTACTGTGCTACTTGTGACCCTAAATGAGAAGGAAATATAGAAAACAGATACATCTCCCCAATCACCTTAATCCTTTCTCACTGTGGGGCTAGAATTCACTAACTGTGGGCAAGTGATGACAGACAGAGAGAATGGATAAGTGAAGTTCTCTTGGCAGCACCACATTTAATAACTTATTCAAAATACGGTTTCTCAGCCTCAACACTTTTGACTTACTTGTTGCATTGTAGGTTGCTTGTCAGTATAGCTGGCCTCAACCTACTACATGTGAGTGGCACCCTCTCTCCCCATTGTGACAGCTGCAAATGCCTCCAGACATTGCCAAATGTCCCCTGGAGGCAAGATCTCCCTGGTTGAGAAGCAAGTGCCAGACACTGCACTCAATGCTAAGCCAATAAAGATGAAAAAGACCTAGGCCTGGTCTTGTGGATTCACTCTAGTGCTGTGCTTCTTGAACTTCATGGGACAGCGAGGGTCTGTTAAAACTCAGATTGCTGACTACGCATAGGGAATATAGTCAGTAATCTATATATATAAAGAGCCAGGGTCCCTAACGACTAAGGCTCCACCGAACACCGGAAGTCAGTGCTGGGTTGCCATGGCGACCCAGCACTGACTGCAGCTGGTGCCAGCTCAGTGACCCAGCACTGACTGCCGAGGGGGCTGTGGATCAGGCCCAGAGAGAGGCCTGCAAAGAGAGAGGCAGGGTCTGATCCCCAGCCTCCATGGCAGCTGTTGATTAGCCTTTGCCTCTCTCTTTCTCTCCCAGCTTCGCCAGCAGCCATGCCTCTGTTTCTCTCCCGGCCTCCTTGGGGGGCTGCTGACCAGCCCTGCCTCTTTGATCAGGCCCAGAGATAGGCCCGGAGACGCTAACTGGCATAGAAACCGACCAATCAGAACTAAATCTGGGTGAAGTGCCAGGAGCCAATGGCTGCCTAGGAGGTGGAGCTTTTGACACTGACTGGCATAGAAACCGACCAGTCAGAATCTAATCTGGGTGAACTGCGAAGGCAGAACCTAAGGCAGGAGCTGAGGAGGGGTTTTAAGGGCAACAGCTGTTTGGTGTAAGGTGTAAGGAAGTGGTTCAATTTTTTCATGATCGGTTTGGTAGTATAGTGCATATGGCTGGCTATCAGTCCAGATATAGGGATTATGTGTTTTTGTCTGCCAAAAGCATCTCCTCTTGCTGAAAAAGGCTTCTCCCCTCCCCTTCCCCCCTCCCATTTAAGCAATCCTATCCTATATAATCTATCTATACTACTAAAAGGGTAATATGCTAATCAGACTGGGTCAACCGGCCATCTTCCGGATGTCCGACTTCCTTCCAGACAAAGCCATGGTGGTGGGAGCCGAGGCAGAGGCAGTTAGGGGCGATCAGGCCAGCAGGGGAGGGTCCCCGATTGGAGATGGTGCAGGCTGGGCTGAGGGAAACCCCCGCCGTGCACGAATTTCGTGCACCAGGCCCCTAGTATAGTAATAACTATGTATGGTGTCAGATGGATGCTACACTTATCAGGTGATCACCTCATAAGCATATAAATGTCTAATCTCTATGTTGTACACCTGAAAATAATATTATATTTCAACTGTAATTGAAAAACATAAATAAATACTCAGATTGCTGAGCCCCACCCCTTGGTTTCTGACTCAATGGGTCTGGGTAGGGCTGGAGGGTTTGCCTTTCTAAAGAGTTCCTGGCTGCTGCTGGTGTTGCTGGTCCCAGGAGCTGAGCTAGTGGGTTTCCATCTTGTGTGGGGTGGTGTCCACTGCAGCTGTGGCCAAAAGTACAGATGTTCTCTTCTCACACAGTAAAACTAGTGTTCCTTGCCCAGCCAGTGTGGCTCAGTAGTTGAGCATCAACCCCATGAACCAAGAGATCCAAGGTTTGATTCCCAGTCAGAGCACATGCCTGGATTGCGGGCTCAATCCCCAATAGAGGGTGTGGGGGAGGCAGCCTATCAATGTTTCTCATCTATGTTTCCAACTCTCCATCCTTCTCCCTTCCTCTCTCTCTCTGAAAAACAAAACAAAACTAGTGTTCCCTGAGAATCATAGTCATTTGTGATTTTTATATTGAGAAATTAGATCCAAAATGGGCTACTAAACCCATAATAAATCTAAACTGTCTCAGGAAAAAAAACAACAGAGGATCTAATAAGCTAGAACAGTGATTTTTAACCTTTTTCATCTCATTTCATACATAAACTAATTACTAAAATTCTGCGGCACACCAAAAAATATGTTATATTTTTTGCCAATTTGACAAAAAATAAGTATAATTTTGATTCATTTACACTGGAAGACTATTGTTGTGTTGGCTGCTATCATCTTTTATGTGACAACCTAAGAGAAAAGAGGTCAGTGCCTCTAAATAGTCAGATATTGCATGTTTAAAAATTCTTGCAGCACACCAGTGTGCTATAGAACACCAGTTGAAAATCACTGAGCTAGAACAATGACAAATGGTTGTCAGTTTTATAAATTCATTCTGAATTAACAGGTTAATAGTTAATGGGCTAATCTAGGAACCTAAATAGTACCTAATCTCACAATTCCCATGACTTCTAAGCTTCAATTACAAACATGCTTGTGCAATTGACTCATTTCTAAGTTGGGGATATTTCTGTGTGCAACAAGAAGATGTGGGCCACTCACCTTCACATACACGCACACATCCACCCTAGATTGTTGGACCCTCACTCTGCCTCTTTCTTTTCCTTCTCCTGGTCCTCATCCCTGGTCACCCTATCTCAGCATCTACAGCACCCTTCATGTGATGGGCAGTGACACCAGCGCTTCCTGTCATGGCAAGCACAGGAAGGATTCTGTGTATATTACTCTGCACAAAACTATTACTCATCTGCAGACTGAACATTGCTATTTCCGCTTGCTGTGGTGATACTACTAAATACTGTATTTTCTTTGAAAAGTGTCATACACCCTCAGGAGGAAATGGGGTGTGGGGTTAGAGCAGTGTTGGGAGGACAAGAGTGTTTGTTACTGGTACTCACAGGAGTGACAGCCCACTTTGCATGTCTTGTTTTCTCTGACTCTAACATGAAGTCCACCCGGGTTAACTGGCCGTGCCCCTTTATTCACAGGATAAGAGGACAAGAAAGTGGCATCCAGGCTCTCAAACCCTCCAGCTCTGATCCCCTCCTGACAGGACTGGTCTACCCCATTCTGAGGCCCCCAAGCTTATTGAGAACAGGGACCATGTCACACCTTTATATCCAGCACAGTGCTTTATGCATAATAGGTGGGTTTAGAAATGCTTATTAAGAAATGGCAAAAAATAGGTGTGTATGTTGCTTCATTTACTTAGCTCAGTGACGGCGAACCTATGACACGCGTAGCCATTTCTGATGACACGCGTAGCCATTTCTGATGACACGCGTAGCCATTTCTGATGACACGCGTAGCCATTTCGTGCTGACACGCGTAGCCATTTCTGATGACACGTGGCCGCATGCCGAGGATGAAACATTTGCTGCTCCTGAGGATGAAACATTTGCAACTAGAGTCTTGGAGTTAGTTTTTTCCTCAAAGTGACACACTACCCGAGTTATGCTCAGTTTTTTGGCGAAGTTTGACACACCAAGCTCAAAAGGTTGCCCATCACTGACTTAGCTAGTACTTTATGTGAATTCTAGACCATGTCAGATAATCCATTGAGCAAGTTACCATGATCAGTAACTAATTTTCACCAGGAGAATTTCTAAGGATACATTGGAAAAGTCCTATATGATAATGATAGCTACCTTTTCACTAAACACTGTTGTAAGCATGTCCCAAGAATTAATTCATTAACTCCTCATGATAATTCTATGAAATGGGTCTAGTATTTTCCCCAGGTTGCAGATATAGACACATAGTCACAGAAAGCTTAGGTCACTTGACTAAGACTTTTCAGTTGGTAAAAGCTGGCTTTTCTACCACAGTAGTCTCATTTACATACCTGTAAGCTTGTCCACTTGCCCACTAACTCCTGTATCTCCATGCCTCTTTGCACACTGCAATGTAAAGGCCAGAGGACAATGGACCGTGTGCCCAGGTATGTCAGCCTCACCTTCTCAGTCAATATGCCCCATGACCAGAGCGCCGGTCCTGGCTCTGGTTTGACATCCCTGGTTCAGGTGATGTGCTTCTCTCTGAGCACCTAACTGGCAGGAAGAACTCTCCCTCTGCTGTATTAGGAAGATTACAATGCACACTGTGTCTGATTTGACCTACTGGGTTGATAAGATGGTAGAGTCCCAGAGAAAACTGTCTCTTTATCCCCTGACTTTATTGAGGTACTAGAGGCCCAATGCATGAGATTGGTGCACTGGGGGGGGAGGAGGGTGTCCCTCAGCCCAGCCTGCATCCTCTCACAGTCCAGGATCCCTCAGGGGATGTCCACCTGCTGGCTTAGGCCCTGGGGAGATTGGGCCTAAGCCCCCAGTCAGACATCTCTCTCGAAGTTCCAGGCTCTCACAGTCCAGGACCCCTTGCTCCTTACTGCCCACCTGCAGCAGAGGTGCTCCTGCCACCGCTGCTGTGCTTGCCAGCTGTGAGCCTGCTTCTGGCTGAGCGGTGCTCCCCCTGTGGGAGTGCACTGACCACCAGGGGGGACTCCTGAGTTGAGTGTCTGCCCCTGGTGGTCAGTGCGTGTCATAGTGACCAGTTGTTCCACCATTTGGTCAATTTGCATATTAGGCTTTTATTATATAGGATAATTGCCACTTAAAAACTGATTATACTTAAAATATACAACTTGATTTGATATAAATATACATTGTGAAATATCCATGACAACCAAGCTAATTAACATGTCTTTCACCACATATAGTTCTTTATTTCTTTTCTTTTTTTCTTGTGTGTGTAAGGTAAAATTGTCTTTTAAGAGTAAATTTTGACACAATAAACAGAGTCAGAATCAAATTTGCTGCCTATAGGAGACAGCCTCTTTGAACCCAGTAAGTGATTACCCACACTATGCTTAGAAAAATGCTTCCAAAGAGACTGATTTGCTCCAACTGTATAGAAGCAGTTACTTTTATTCTCGAGTCTGGCCATAGAAATCCTCACTAATACAGTCAGCCACCAGCAATAGCATGAATGGAGAGAGCATAGAGGTGAGATAGCACACACTGGTGACATCTTGGGAAAATTACCAAGGTCGGCAGTGGTGACCTCACTTCCAGAAGAGAACTTGAGTTATTCCAAGAAACTTAAACTCTGCTTATATTACCCACTTTTGAACTCTTCAGATTACAGATATGAGATAGAGAGATAGATTAAATCACATGTATTGACAACGAGCCAGTACTTCAGGTAATTAAGCAAGTAGTCAGCACAGAGGGTGCTGAGAAAGCCTGTGCCACCAGTTGTAACAGGCCCTTTCTCGTGAGGGACTGGTGGAGCAGATGGAAATCATTTATGGGGAAATCTCCAGGCTTTCACTTCCTCTCTGACCTAACCTTAACAGGCCTTTTCTAGAAAGAAATCATTGACTAGTTTGGGTGGGACACTTAGCAACCAAGGCTGGAACTGAGGTTCTGCCAGTACTAGCGGTATGACCTTCAGCAAGCTGCTTACCCACTCAAGCCTTGGGTTTCTTGTCTGTGGAATGGAGCCAATTATACCTACCTTGTGGGCTTGGTGATAAGATTGAATACTATACATTTTCTAAAGCTCTTTGCAAAGTTTCGTGAATTGTAGGGGACCCAATAAATAACCCCTCTGGACTGTGCTTGTGCTTAAAACAAATGGAGAGACGGATCAGGAGTCAGGGGAATGGAGAGAAAAAAAAAAGTTAACTTGATGAATAATAACGGCTGGATTGGTGGATATGACCAAAGTGTTTTAAGCAAATTGGTTGGTCATCGTCCAGTGTCCTAGGCAATGCTGGACAATGGCCAGGACTGAAGCAGATCGGCCCCACCATGTTTATGGCATGCCAGAGAAGAGTGGAAAGACATACTCTCTGAAAGTCAGCAGATCCCCTCAACAGAGAGAAGGATTCTGGGCTGGGCAGGCACAGTTTATTCTTCTAAAACTCATCCATCAGATAAATCACTCCTCCTCCCGTGGGGAGCAGGAAAGAATTTCTGAATGTGGCAGTACATAAGTGAGATTCTTGTAGGATGAGGAAGACTGCAAGGCGGCAGTTATGCACACCCTGTGGAGGTGCACAGAGCATTCACAGCAAAAGAAAAGGTGTAAAAACAGAGCCACTGAGGTGGAGGGTTGCGTGTATTCAGCAAACAGAGAAGTTGAGATAAGCTGAGTAAGGGGTGCTGTGTGGACAGGGCAAGTGGAAGCCAACTCATGAAGGTTTTTAAATAACAGGTTAAAAAATCCTGATTTAATTCAGTGTGGACTGGGACAGTTTGTTGTTGTTGTTGTTGTTGTTGTTGTTGTTGTTATTTGTTTTTTGTTTTTTTCTTTTTTAGTATTTGTGTACTTTGATCAGAGCTATGCTTTAGTGGGACTATTATCATGTCACATTAAAATTAATATCAGAATGTTATCTTATAGGTGTTTTATTTTCTGTATTTCAATATTTGTTTTGTTTCTATGCTGTGTTTTTGGCGGAGGAGAGGAGGGTGTTATATTAGTGGGCTTGGGCTGTCATAACAGAATACCACAGACTGATATTAAACAACAGGCTTAAACAATAGAAATGTCTTTTCTCACTGTTCTGGAGACTGAGAAGTCCAAGATCAAGGTGCCCTCACAGTTAGTTTCTGATGAGAGCTCTCTTCCTGGCTTATTTAAGGAGCCTTCACACTGTGAAGTGGAGGTGGAGGTTGTCTGGTCTCTTACTCTCCATATAAGGGCAACAGTCCTATTTTGATGAGGGCTCACCCTTAAAACTTCATTTAACTTTAATTACCTCCCTAAAGACCCTGTCTCCAAATACAGTCTCATAGGGCCTTAGGGCCTCAGCATATGAATTTGGGGGGATACAATTCAGTTCATAATGGAAGGGTCTTGCTGACATTTGCAGGTAGTAGGTACCTCTGTTGATAAATCCCTCTTCCTTGCTAGTTCTAAGGTTAGGCTTGTTTTCTTTTGTCTTTACAGCACATACTTTAGCGATTATTTTAAACTACTGCCTTCAGTTCATATTTTAATTCACTTTTGAGACCATATTTGTGGGCGAGAGGCTAATATTTAAGCTGACTCTTTTTATTGTACTACTTGGTAGAAGGCTCAGCCACAGGATAACACATTTCCCAATTACATGATCTTTCACGAGTTACCGTCTTTCTTCTGTGCACATTGCAAGGCAAATTATTTTTTTATTATAGGTTGTTTTCTACAGCAGTAGGTCATTTCATTCAGCAGTCATCTTTACCTAAGAAACCTTTTACATCTCATAAAGAAAGCTAAAAGTTGTAGACAGAGCTTAATTTGTCAAAATTTACCTGATGTTTAATTTACAGAATTTTGGCTGAACTGAAGCATATGGAAATCACTGAATGCTTTTTTCCTCATTCCCAATTTATTATTGATTCATTTGTGTTCTCTTTGCTTCATGTTAGAGGTTTTGATATTTCTATGAGACTATTCCTCTTGTCACCAAGGTATCTCCAGCTAAATTACAGCAATGCATGTGCTATCCATATACATTGAGTGGCCAGATTATTATGATCTCTGAACGCATAATAATCTGGCCATTCAGTGTGTGTGTGTGTGTGTGTGTGTGTGTGTGTGTGTGTGTGTGTGTATTAGAGGCCCGGTGCATGAATTCGTGCATGGGTGGGGTCCAGCCAGCCTGGCCAGGGGAAGGGTACATGGGCGGTTGGCCGGCCTGCCTGCTAGTCGAACTCCTGGTCAAGGGGACAATTTGCATATTAGCCTTTTATTATATAGGATATACACGAGTGGCCAGATTATTATGCATTCAGAGGTCATAATAATATGACCACTCAGTGTATTTTTTAAATAAAAAATATGCTCATTCTTATTTCATTTGCTGCCGAGGAAGAGATGTCTGGATCTTTTTTAGCTGATGAGATTACATAGCAGTTCTATTGCTTTCTATTTTTATGTGGCATTACCTTTTGCTATTTGGCCATGATCCTTGACATCACTGTGAAAGCATTCCGCAGGTTTGAATTGTGGCAGGTGAGTCAGTCTAGGTGAGTAGGTGAGTCAGCACCTAGGGAGTTAAGAGACCGGAATTCTCAGTTCAGTACTTAATCTAGCATGACCTTAAGCACGCCACCACTTGAACATCTACCTGCATCATAGCTACCTGCTAAAGATGGATGAGATCACACTTACAGGTGAAAACATTGAGCTGTGAGAGTAAAGATTCTCTACAAATTTCAAGTACATATTGTAATGATATTTCACAGCTGGGATAGCAAAAGCACAGAAGATTGCATGGACCTACTGATAGTTCATCATGATAAGCTGCGTTGAGATGATTCTATTAGAGGGTTATGTGAGCAATAAGAGAGAGACATGTGGGTGTTATGGGAGCTCAGTGGCAGAGCACGGAGTGGTCATATCATGCAGCCCAGATATGTTTTCCTCTCTTCCTGCCCTTTTTTGTAACAACTAGTAAAGTCAATAAAATCCATTGGAAAATATATCAGAGTTGCAATAATAATAATAATAATAACTAACACTTTTTGAGAGTTTACAATGTGCCACCTCATTCTAAGCACCTCAATGTATTTGCTCATTTCATCCTCATAGCCCTGTGAGATGAGTAATAGTGTTTTCACCGTTTTTCAAATGAGAAAACAGGCTTAGAGGTTAAATAGCTCCTGCAGCTGAGCTGGGAATGGCATTGCTTCTCTGCCTGTAACAACAACGCCAGGGACTCTTCCTTTGTATTGACTTCCTCTGTAATTGTCTGCCACCTAATTGAACCATAGTGTACCCCTGCAGGTAAAAGAAATGCATAAAGATTAAGAGATTATGTAAAATGTCACTTTTGAAAATTCAAGTTCCTTGTGTAATGGTTAGCACTCTGGACTCTGAAAATTAAGTTCCTTAATAAAAATGCATTGAGCTTAGGTTACCTGTCAGAGAGAGGGATCAGCTCTAGAAGTTCATACATGATTAAGACATGGTCCCTGCTCTCAGAGCTCACAGTCTTATGTGGGGGGACCAACATGAGCCAATAAATATAGTAAAACTAGAGGCCCGGTGCATGAAATTCATGTGTGGGGAGGGGAGGTGTCCCTCAGCCCTGCCTGTACCCTCTCCAATCGGGACCCCTCGGGGGATGTCTGACTGCTGGTTTAGGCCCAATCCCACAGGACAATCCGGGACTGCTAGCTCCTAACCGCTCGGCTGCCTGCCTGCCTGATTGCCCCCTAACTGCTCCCCTGGCAGCCCGATAGCCCCCAACTGCCCTCCCCTGCCGGTCTGATGGCCCCCAACTGCCCTCCCCTGCTGGCCAGATCATCCCTAACTGTCCTCCCCTGCAGCCTGTTTGCCCCCAACTGCCCCCCCCTCTAGGCCTTATCCCCCCAAACTGCCTTCCCCTGCAGGCCTGGTCACCCCTAACTTCCCTCCCCTGCCAGCCTGATCTCTCCCTCAACTGCCCTCCCCTGCCAACCTGGTCACCCCTAAGTGCCCTCCCCTCCTGGCCTTGTCCCCCCAAACTGCCCTCCCCTGCTGGTCTGATGGCCCCCAGCTCCCCTCCCCTGCTGGCCTGGTCGGCCCCAAATGCCCTACCCTGCTGGCCTGGTCACCCCCAACTGCCCTCCCCTACTGGCCTGGTTACTCCCAACTGCCCTCCCCTGCCAGCCTGGTCACCCCCAACTGCCCTCCCCTGCCGGCCTGGTCACCCCTAAGTGCCCTCCCCTCCAGGTCTTGTCCCCCCAAACTGCCCTCCCCTGCTGGCCTGATGGCCCCCAGCTTCCCTCCCCTGCCCACCTGGTCGCCCCCAACTGCCTTCCCCTACTGGCCTGGTTGCCCCCAACTGCCCTTCCCTGCCGACTTGATTGCCCACAACTGCTCTAGTCTGCCAGCCATCTTGTGGTGGCCATCTTGTGGTGGCCATCTTGTGACTACATCATGCGAGGGTGTGACACCACCTAGGCTTTTATTATATAGGGTATTATAGGGAAATATGACCACCCCATGAAGCTAATTGCAATGTCCAAAGAAATTTGATTACAGAAAAAACCCTTTATCACAACTAGGGTCTAGGAAAGTAAGGCACCCACATGTACTCACTCTGTGGGAAGGGGATTTGCTAGATGTGATGCAGATAAAATGAGAGGGACATCTATAGTTTGAGTCACTGCCTTCTTCTAAGTACTAGTATATGTGGTACCCCAAGGATTAAATAGGAGAAATCTTGGTGGGGCTCTACCATATCCCCCAAATTTGGGAACTGAGAGGAGGCAAGGACAGAAAATGGGAGTGACATGATCTATCATACTCAGACTTTTGAAATGGATGAGGTGAGGTAAATAAATTTGACAGGTGCTGTCTCACAATGTACTCAGGGACCCCTGGGAGCCTAGAAGGCCAAGTAAACTCCACCAGGATGTGTTGGAGGGAGGATGATGAAGGCTTCAAAGAGGAGGTAGATATGGTGCAGGAACTTGAAAGATTAGGATGTAGGTATGGGGCAGATGGAGGGTGGAGTGAAATAGGAGGGCATTCCAGAGAGAGGGAGCAGTATTACTACATGTGTAAATGTATGAAACAGCATGGCAGTTGGAGAAATGGCAATAGTTCTGCACAATCCTAAGGAAAGTTCTTCTGGCTGCAGACCTGTCTGGTAATGAGAGATGACCAGGACTACAGAGAGAGACACAAGATAAGCTGCTGTGATGAGTCAAACAAGAAAGGGTTCAGAATTGAGCTCAGGCAACAGTGAAATGGGTAGAGGAGGTGGGGAAGGAAAAAAGCAATTTGCTTGTGGTGCATGAGGGAAAAGGTGAAATCAGAGCCGAGTGATAAGCTGAAAGTCTTGGCACCATAAGTGAAGGACAGATTTGAAAGGCAGGACAATGAGTTCTGATGGGAGGATCCCCAGGAGCTGTCCAGGAGAGAACTGAGGGTGTGGTTTGATTGCTCAGAGGAGAGGTCTGTAGATGGAACTGGCCCTTGGGCTCTGGTACAGCCTGGCCAGAACTGTACTGTTTGTTGTATAAGTACAGCACTGTACTTACACACGTGCTGTTTGTTGTCAATGGAAAGTAAAGAGGAGACTTATGAAATTTACACTCACAGAGAAACTGGGGGAGGACACCTGATAGATCCTATCCCATGCATGTATTTTTGCACACAAATAATTCTCCTTTCTATTTTAACACCTCGGGAAATCCCCTTTCTCACCATCAGCTCTGAGCACAAGAAGCCAGCCCACAAAAGCTTTCATGTTAATTCTTCTTGTTGTGCTTATTACAGATTTTCTTGGCTCTTGAGATATACATATACATACATACACACATAGATGTGTGTATGCATGTGTGTGCTCAAGAGAATGGTGGAAATTTACACTGCAAACCTCATTGTATAAAAGTGTATGATACATGTTGTCCTTGCCATTGTGAGGTAAGAACATTTCCAAAATATTTGCTAATCACACAGGTAAAAAAAATATTATTTTTTTATATTTTAAACATTTTAACTCTTTTTATTATTACAGGATCTATAAGCATTGAGTATGTATAGATCCTTAAAGAAAATGCATTATCAAATTCTAATATTACTTTTTTCTCAGCCATTTGAACCAAAATGCAAAATTTCAAAAAAGCTTAAATACTGCAGAGTAAAAGTTGTCTTGTTTATCTTTAAGACTCAGTTTCTATCTAGTAAATTGAAGAGGCTACTCTTAATTACTTTAGGGTTTTAAATTAATATTTTATTATATGAATTCACAGTTTCCTAATGCATATTTTTGCATTTTTATCTATATACCCTCTGGATTTATTATCCATGCCATGAAATGCCAAAAGCATATTTTAATTTGATTTTTAAATTATCATATGGCAAAACTGAAATTGGTTTTTGGTGTATAATTCTGTGAATTTAAGTTTAGATTTTTGTGAGCTCTACCATAGTCAGGCTGTAGAATAATTCGATCTTCCCCCAAAACTTGCTCATTGATTTCTATAAAGCCATACCCTGCCCCCTTCCCCAACCACTGGTAACCACTGATATTTTTTCTCCATATTGCTTTGTCTTTCTAAATATATTATATTAATGCAATTATATAATATCTTGTTTTATTTAGCATTTCTTGCATTGCTGACAAGGCTGAACACTTATTCATGTAACTAGTTGCAGCTATGTTTTCTGTATTTTGTATAGTTTGTGTCATTGCCACTTACTCATTCAGGTCATAGGTAGCATTTATACAAACTTGCTGTGCTTATTATGTAAGAACTAGAGGCCCAGTGCACGGATTCATGCACATTGAAAGGAAATTAATTAGAAGGTGGCTGGCAGGTGGGACTGGGCGAGATGGGCCAGACACACCCTGGAGTCAACCTCCCGCGGTCCTTCCCCAGCTGGCCGCACCTGGGGCAGCACCACTGTTCTAAGAGTGTCTGCAGAGTGAGTGGGGTCCCTCCAGCAGAGGGGGTCCCTCAGCCTGGCCTGCAGGGATCAGGCCTAAACCGGCAGTCTGACATCCCTTGAGGGGTCCCGGAGTGCAAGAGGGCACTCTGCAAAGTTGCTGTCACTCAGCAGCTTCTGCATTGAGCATCTGCCCCATAGTGGTCAGTGCACCTCATACCTACTGGCCAGTCGCTTAGGCTTTTATATATGTAGATGATGCTAACTCATTGTCTGTGGTAAATTCCATCCATATTGGCCCTGCTAAGTTCTTGGCTTTATGTTTCATTATTTTCTTGAAATATATAAGACCTTACAAATAGTAATATCATCGGATCTAGTAATATTGTAGTACTCTAGTGATCTAGCCTGATGCAATATTCCTAATTTTTTTTTTAAATTGTAAAAGGATACTTATGACAGCATATTTTAGTATGGAAAAGTTGGAAACAGTCTAAATGTGAAACTATAAGACCTTAGTAAAGCACATCCCAGTGCTGTCTCTCAGTAGAACGTCATGCAAGAATGAAAAGAATGCTGTCAAAAATAATGTAACATAGACTGTTTTTATGGTAAAATATTAAATGAAAAAAGCCAAATATAATTTCATGCACACATATGAACACAGCATGCAAAATAAAAAAACACAAAACCTGTTCATTTAAAAAAGACTAGAGAAAAATACATCAAAATAGTAATAGTGATTTGCTTTCATTGCTGGAACTGTGGGGTGATGTTTCAATTTTGTGTGTTTTCTTCATATTCCATACGGATCACTTTATTGTTACAGGAGGGGAAATTTTTCTGAGGAGCTCAGGAACAAAATGCTACCTTTGGCCTTTAAAAAATGCACCCCGGAGCTTGAGACTTTATTAAAAGATGTGTGAAGTTAAACACACAAATGTCAATTCGCTCTTCTGGATGTCAAAACGTCAGATCCTGTCACTGGGACTAGACCTTTAGAAAGAGAGGCAGTGGCTTGGCTCTCACACAGGTGTATGCACTAGGTAAACTGTCAAATGCTCATCGGTGAGTAGACAAGGCAAGAGGATCTGGTGAAATGGCAAATGAATCTGGACTGCTAATGAAATAGGTCAGTTGCTGTCTCAGAAGCCCTGCAGGAGAGAAGGGGTTTTGCTGCTCCTCTTTTTCATACAGAGAAACCCTGGTTACCTTAGAGGTTTCTGTCTATTCCCAGACAGATTTTCCCAGGGGCATGCTGAGCTGTTGTCACCTAATTGTGAACCCAGCCTGGGAATGGCAGAATGACACATCCCTCTCTCAAGGTCAAAGTGCTTGAAACTCACACTTCATGAGTCAGTGATCCCTCCTGACTCAAGAAAGAATTACTTATCTTTACTTGTATTGAAGAAATCTTCAAAGAGTTCACACATGGTAAATATTCTCGAATGAGAATTGTTCCTGGTGATTTTTCCTGATTACTGGAGATACACAGATTTCTCCAAAATACCTATGTGGCTCAGGAAGAGGTAGGGAGGGGTCTCAAAGAAGTTTTCTCCAGAGAACTCTCTGTTACCAGCCTGCCTACTGCCTGAGAATTCTAAACTCTAAGGGTGAAGGGGTCCCTAAAGACAAATCCGGGGTTATCCTGCTGCTAATTCAACAGAGTGACCTACACAGCATGTGTTTCAGAGACTAAGGACACCCCAACAAATCATGATTCTGTAACCAGCTCCTCTAGTAAAACCTGCTAAACTCCGCGGAAAATTGGGACTTTTTAAAAATCCATGAAATTAACAACAGTTGTCAAGAGCCCCTAATTTGTCTTGCTCTGGGTTCAGAAAACCCAAAAGATCCAGAGCCAACTGGCATTCCCCAGGACTGGTGAACTTTTACAACTCTGCCAGATTCAGGATTCCGGACCTAACATTTCTAGCGAAGTCATTGATTCTCACATCTGGATTCCCATTCGTCTGAGCAGTTTACTTCCGTTATATAAGGAAGAAAAGACATCTAAGGCTTTAATGGTTAATTTTGTTCTTGTTAACTTTGGCTTACTTAAAAAACTGGTAAAATTCAGGAGACAGTTCAAGAAGCCAAAAGAAGTAACTTTTTCACTGAATACCAGTTAATAGTTTCAAAGTAATGTGACCTCATAGAAAAATAAGTTAAAAAGGAAAAAAAGAGTGCTTAGTTGAGATAAGTGGCAGCCAGAGTAAACAAGGAAAGGAAGGAACAGCAGGTGAAGATTCAGACTAGAATCCTAAAATGTGTAGCCAAGACTATGATTTTCACCTATATCTCTAGGCAAGCATAATTATGAGTTAATTGGCTTTTATGAAGTACTTTGTTTATCCTTGCACAATAAAGCACTGTTTTATGGCAATCGCTGATTTAGGGTTTTCTTTTTAAGTCGTTCATGATGTTCAAAAGCTTATTTTATATGTATGCATATTTATATACTCGCACATACATATGACTATGAAGGGAGCATCCTTTTTGAAATGTCTAAAGTACATAGAGCTCAGCTGCTAAGTACCCAGAGTCAGTTCTACTACACACACAAATAGCCCATGTAAGAATTTTGCGGTGTCATATTTAACTGGTGTGACTAAAATAGACTCACTCTTTATAAACTCATTTTACTATTATTGTTAGTTGTTTCCTGGGTACCTACTTGAATAATAGAAGAAATAAAATGTTGGGAAACGTTTGCCTCTCTCTGCAAACGTTAATCAGACATGTAACTGCATTAAATGAAGAGTGGATTACAATTCCAACTGACAAGGTTGAATAACGCAGACTTCCAGAAAGCGTCCTTCCTTGGCAAGTCAGTCTGTGGTTTGGGATGAGCCCAATAATGTATTTTGCAGAAGGGGGAGTAAAAGCATTTGTTCAAATGGAGAGTTAAATCATTTGAAGCTGTGGCTATTGGCAGTAAAGCACTGGTTAGGTGGAGAGGGGACACCAAAAATAATACATTTTACAGCCCCTCAAATAGCATTTGTCTTTTGTCACTTTACAGGAGCCACTATGTCACCATTTCTTCGAATTGGTTTGTCCAACTTTGACTGCGGGTCCTGCCAGCCATGTCAAGGAGAGGCCATTAACCCTTATTGTGCTGTGCTTGTCAAGGAATATGTTGAATCAGGTAAGCTTGAGTGGGTCTTCCAAGAGGGGGCGGGAGAGGAAGATCCTGCTATGAACTATGAAGCAAGGCCTTTCCGAGTCTTCGAGGCCATCTGGTTCAACCTAATTTTCCATTCCAGGAAACTGATGCCCAGGGAAGCCCAGTACTTCCTCAAGGGTAAAGGGCTTAGTGATCACCTCTGAACTAGACCCAGGTCACCTGACTGTGTTCTATTTCACTGGACCATTTTCCCACATAAATAAAGGGAACAAAGGAAAGGAGAAATGGGTTTGAGGACTTTAGGTGAGGAGTTAATGGGACCGGGGCGGTCAGAGGGAATCTAGTGCTCTAAAGTGGAACATGGGACCTATATTGTTAAGACTCATTGTTTTCAATGACTATAGGTTAAGTCTGCATAATCTTAGAATTAGCTACTAAAGACGGCTTTCTGTTTCTTTGCACATAGTTGATGAATACTACAAAGAATATATGAATTAGCCATTAGAAACCAAATTTCAGAAAACTTACTTTTGCATTAAGACCCTGGATCAGTAAAATAATAATCTGTGTCATGTCAAATTCAAATGTAGATAGGCAGTTCATGGTGAGGGAGGAAGCGTGACAGGCTTCCAAAAGCCCTTTTGTGGGTTTAGATCATTCAATTAAAATAATCCTGTTCTGACTGGAACCTATCCACAGTCACTTCCACTGCTTTCCATTCTCCTCCCTGCCTCTATATTTTAAGATTCTTATGGACTTTCTTTTTTTTAATTTATCTTTATTGTTGAAAGTATTACAGATGTTCTCCTTTTTTCCCCATTGATCGCCCCTCCTCCCCACTCCTGTCCCCTCCCCAGGCCTTTACCCCACTATTTTCTGTGTCCACAGGTTATGCATATATGCATGTAAGTTTTTTGGTTGATCTCTTCCCTCTCTTTCACCCGTTCCCTCTGAGGATCCTCAGTCTTATGGACTTTCTAAAGGAAAGGATGAATGAAGTTTACATCCCAATGTTTTCCCAGCCCCATTACCTTCCCTGTTTCCCTCGATACACTTCTTGTTTCAGCAGACACTTTGTAGAGAAGTAAGATTACCCCACGCAGGTCTGCAGTGACCATCGGAGCCATTACAATTCATTTACATGAGACGTATTTATGGGGTGCCTACTGTGCACTGGGACAGAAAAGGTGCCTTTGCTTTAGAGCTTCTATTCTTGCAGAGGAAGATAAGCAGGAAACAAAAATAATATATGGTAAGTAATGTGGAGTGAAGAAAGAAAAAGTAAGAACAGGGAGAGAGAAGGTTTGGGGACAGAGAAATGTTATTTTATTCCAGGTAGTCCTACAAACACCTCTAAGGGGGTGGTAACATTTACAGACACAAAGGGGAACCTGATTTTGCAGGTGAGAACCTCCAGCTAGATGCTGCTGGCTCAGCATCCTGGGGTTTCCAGTCCCCCTGTCTTGCCTTTTCTCTCCTTTGAAAGACTTAGGCTCCTAGTTGACTTCATCCCTCCTGCCACAGTGAGTGTGTCAAAGCTGAGGAGACCATTTGAATCATCCTGATTTCCCTTCTGACCAGATTTCTCTCCTGCTTAGTTTGAAGTGAGAATGGCACTTGCTCCCAATCTAAAACCTTTCAAATGTCACGGAAATCTTTGAAGTGTGAAATGTCTTGAGTTCTTCAAAGCTGCTTTGGACTTAATGGGTCTCCTGGATCCCAGTTCTCTTTACAACCACAGGTCTCCCTGACATTTGCTTCCTAGGAGCTTTATTTTTTTTTCTTCTCCTTTTGGCCTTGCCTTTGAACTTGGTCTAACCAGCCATGTGGATCAAGACCTTGTCAAAAAAGAAGATGACTTTGTTTTTCCAAAGGTTAGCCTGTCGTTTTTTATTTTGCTTTGGTTTTGTTCGGAAAAGAAATCTCTCTGAACATTATCATTCAAATATTACTTCTACAGAATTTAAACACACTTCAACCTTCGGGATGTGCGGCTGCCTTTTTCCTGGTGAATCAACAGAACAGAGACAAACAGAACACAGTGCTGAGGGCCTGGGAACCTTTGAAACAATTATGAAACTCACTGTAACTAGATAGATGCTGAGTTCTGGTCCTCTTTTTTCTATGATTACAAACCTAGTGATCAAAAGTGTGAAAAATGCCTCCCTCTGGGAACTTCTGTCCTTTGTCGGATGGAGAAAGGTTTTGGTTAAAAAGAATTATGAGAAGGAGGGGGTTTAAGTCCATGGAAGTAAAATGTTACTATGATCGTTAATCTTGCCATTGTTTGTTTTTAAGTCCAATTCAATTTCTTTTTTCCCAAGATTATAACTCAGATTTAATGTTTTTAAAAAATATTTTCAAAATTCCTCACATGATTTTTCTCCCACTTATAAGCAAACCTTAAAGCAAGGTGTGATGAAATCAGTGAGGAAAGAGCAGAAGGCACATATACGCGAGGACTATACCCAGGCCTCAATCCCAGCTTTGTCAGCAGCAGAGCCGGAGGGAGCAGCAATATACGCCACACCACTCCTTTAGCTCTCTATATTCTCCCTGAAAGGCAAGGGGGTGTCAGAGTGCTGGTAGAAATTTCACTAAGTGTGACAAACTATTCCTTCTTCTTGGCCTCAGTTAATAATTCAGGGACTTCCTCAAACAGTGCCTTCCACTTTACTAAATCTTCATCCTCGCCCATGGTTGATTCCAGTAACATACTAATCAATGTCACTCCACTAGTTAAATTTCTTTTAAACAAGCAATAGAAATCTTCCCCTTCCTATTCTCCCCTTATCATTATCAGAGTTCATACCTCTATTAACCAGGTTTGCCTAAAAAGAGAAGTTTCAGCTTATTCACATCCTTGTATACCTCCCAAATAATAATTTAGCCTGTTCCGTTCTAACAGTGTGCATTGGAGAGAAAGGGCCATCGGGAGTCAGAACTGCTTTGTTTCCCTGCTTTAAATGGACTTTACCTTTGGTTTAATCAATACCTCTGAATTGCTAAATATGCCGGATACTGTGCTTATTATCACAAGAATCAAACACTCAAATGCCACTGTAGTTTTCTGCTTCTGGAATGATTAAAGAACATCTACTACCAATAGGGAAACCCAATCTGGATGAAAGATGGGACAACACTATTTATACTCCCACTAGTGAACTCTCCCAATCACCTGGTGGCTCTGGGGAGGTTTCCCTTAAACTTCACCATCCTGACCATGCTTCTTGTTAGAACCATTCCCGGGACTGCCCTTCCTCACTGCAGGTCTATGGCCTGCTCCACTGACTTACTCCATGGAGGAGGCCACCACCTCTCCGAGTTACTTGTCAGTTTTGCTTATGGTGCATGGTGCCTGGTTCAGGTAAAATGTATCCGCATTTGAAAATTAGAGAAGGCAATAATGGCTCATTATATTTTACAGGTTTTGCCTTTACCATAAAGAATGAGGTCTAAGTCACTCTGCCCTACCAAATATACTAAGCTTAGCCCTTTAATTCTTTTTTATTTGTTTAGATATTCACACTCAAAGTGAAGCAACTAACTGTTGGATAAAAAAGAACAGTGCCACTCCAAGGCATTGTCAGATTTTTGTTGCCTGGATTATCCAGATTGACTTTACGTTTCATTACATGACCTTGCTTGCCAAACTTGGAACTGTCTCATTCTGTCCTACGTTGTCTCTAATTGTTTTATGTGTCATTTTTGTCTTCCCAGCAGGATTATGTATCCTAGAAAACAAATGGAATGAGTGCCACTGCTGAGTTGAATTGATTTTTTCCCTGAGTAGGCTAAAGGAGTAATGAGACCATCTCTTTCTGTTGCTAGAAAATGGGCAGATGTACATCCAGAAAAAGCCAACCATGTACCCGCCCTGGGACAGCACTTTTGATGCCCATATCAACAAGGGAAGAGTAATGCAGATCATTGTGAAGGGCAAAAATGTGGACCTAATATCTGAAACTACTGTTGAGCTCTACTCCCTGGCCGAGAGATGCAGGAAGAACAACGGGAGGACAGAAATATGGGTAAATATCTGAGCTGTGAGCCTTTTTTAAACTGTATGTACTATTAAGTGATAAGTACCATATTAGCTAAAGACTAGCTCAAAATTTCAATGTCATCCTAAAATTATGACACAGTAGCCTTGTGTAAACAGACTCCCTACCACTTAGTCATTGGTGACCTGATAATGACAATGATCATTACTTGTGGACTATTGAACATATTGTCATATTCAAATCTCTTTGATTCCTGTGTAAGGTGAAGAATGTCTCTTAGGCTATGAACAACTGTTATGATTTATAACTAAAAGTAAGCTCAGAAATATCACAAATGCCCTCTAACTTGGGAGCACAACTGTTGTCTACTTACCAAGATAACACATAAATATCTTGATAAGATATCTTACAGATAAGATGATAGATAAGTGAGAGTTTTGAGCGAAGATCTATTTAATGTTTGATCTTCTCCATACTTTGCCAATCCCTATAAATTGTTTTAGCTATAATGTATTCACATAGCTTACTTTGTACTAAAAAGTACATCATACACAATCCATGTTACTACATCAAGTTTTTGAAAACTTTTTTAAGTGTTTTGTTAACAAATGTTTAGAAATGTTCAAGGGAAGAATCCTATATAATAAAGAGCTAATATGCTAATTAGTCCAAAGAGCAGAACGACAGTCCAGACGACCTTCCAGACGAAGCTGGGGCTGCAAGGGCCAAGCTCCTTGCACGAATTTCGTGCATCAGACCACTAGTAAAATATGAAAAGATAAAAAATTCCCAATGAAAATTGCTGGGGCCCACAAAATGGAAGTATTTATATACCAGTGAAAACTGCTTTTAAATAACATGGAACCCAGAAAATATTATCAAATGTTTATATCATTTACACAAACAGAGAGAATCTTACCTTTCTGCTTCTTACTTCCTAAAACTCAGATGTTTAATAACTTCACCCAAAAGATTTTCAAATCACGGGATTCAAAATAGGAATAAGAATGATATAAGCCTAAAAACCAGATTTTTGTGTCAGTTTTGTATTTTTTACCTCAAAATAATTCAGTACTTATTAAGGAAATGTATTTTTATAGAAATATTTTGCTAGTGTCCCTAAAGTCATCTTTAAAGATAAGCATATGCCAAGATTTTTTATTTTTAAAAAATGGTTCCTATGCTTAGATGTGCTCAGATAATTTAGTTCAGCGGTATCTGTTGAGCACCTGGGGGAAGACTCATGAAAACAGAACTCCTCCTGGGTAGCTATTTAGACAAGTAGTATAATAATGTCACAGATGTGTACCGTAGTCTTAAAGGATTTACATAAACCAGGTAAGTGAGGGGAGAGGCTGTAGCTGGGCCTGAAGCAGGGGAGCATTAGGCTAGGGTAGGAGAAAGCCGAAATTAACTAGAGAAAGTCTTCCCCAGTTTTCATCATTTCCCATTTACTTTCTGCTTTCTACCTCAAAAAAAAAAAAAAAAAAGTCACCAAATTCCTAATTTTTAAAAGTAACATGCCATTTTATTTCCTTCTCAAATAATGAAAGGATGACTACTTTTTTAATCCTTTTGTTAAGCTTCACTGATAAACAGGTTGCTTTTCTATTTATATCTCAAAGTTGCCTTTGATTTCTTGCCTCGGCTTTTTCTGATTTTATTCTTATCAGACTTTTCACTTTTTTTTTTTTTTTTTTTTGCAATCTATGATTATTTAGACCTAACCCTTGGGGACCTTCCGATTCTCATTTAATTAGCAAACTTTTTACATTTTCCAGCTTTTTTTAAAAAGCTATTTCTTGATTGACTTTTATTTTATAGTGTTTAAGGGCCAACAGGTTGTTTGGGACTTTGTTTGGGACTTATATTTTCCCAAGGCTCTACTTTCTTAAAATTGACTTCTCTATTTTTAGAAAAATATTTTCTCACAGTTGTCTTTCACTTATGCAGATACCATTATCCAATTTCTAAACACCCCACAGAGGCTTGCCTCCTGCTTTCCCAAGTTTTTTAGCATTTGTATGGTTACCTACTATTCACTCTCAGAAACGTGATGAATTATGACTTTCTGTGGATACTGTTTTGCCAGCAGCTAAGAGGTTTAACTTCCCCCATCACCACTAAGTCCTGCCTATTGATAACTATGGCTACCTGGTCCCAATCTCCCCCACTTCATTGTCTCCTGCTCTTCTAGTTCCACCTTTGCATCCACCTTTATTACATATTCCACAAACCAGAGAACAGCAGTGTATATTCTTGATGACAAAAGCACTTCTCTTTTCATTAATCTATTTAAGCTTGCAAGAGAATTTAAAGTTGACCAAGCAGTACAGACTTATCATAAAATTCTAATAATAGTGATGCTGTGACAGAAGTGTCACTATATCAGTTTTTCAGAGATCTTTGAAGGATTAGTGACTTGCACAAGGTCACACAGCCAGTAAATTATTTAGCTACAATTCAGATTCAATCCTGGGTTCAACCTGTCCTTTCTTAGCTATTCTCAGTTATTCTAGTTAACTCATGAATGTAATTATCCTTCATACTTTTTGATGGGGGAAGTTAAACCTCTTAGCTACTGTTTAGTATATTAGCAATAGTGGTCAGGTTATGGTGGCTTTGACATTTTTTCCATTATGTCACATCACTGCATCACCTCTTAAAATGACATTTTGTTCTAATCCCTTCTACATACTAGGTCTGAGAAGAGATAAAATAACATTTCAGTATCATTACTTAATAATGAGGATTTTTTTCAATAGATAGAGTTACAAATATGTTGATATATATGCGATTTGATATGTATGCTATTTTGTTGTATTGACAACAAGCTTCAAAACTTCATATGTCACATTTTCTGAAGGTGTTAACATCATAGATATTTTTACGCTTAAAACTGTCAAATTTCATGCCAAAAAGAGAGCATTTGTGGGAATTTTTAATTCATTACTTTATTTTGAAGAAAAGTGCAGCTGAAAGTTATCATATACTTCGGGAAGCTTATGGTGAACATGCTCCATCTAAAGATACTTGTGAACATTGGTTTAAATGCTTTAAAAGTGATGATTTCGATGTGAAAGACGAAGAACGACCAGGTCAACCAAAGAAGTTTGAAGACTAACAAAATTACAAGCATCATTGGATGAAGATGCGTGTCAAACTCAAAAACAACTTGCAGAAAGATTAAATGTTGCTCAGCAAACAATTTCTGATTGTTTACAAGCAATGGGAAAGATTTTAAAGGAATGAAAATGGGTGCCACATCAACTAAACGAAAGACAAATGGAAAACTGAAAAGTCATCAGTAAAATGTTGCTTCAACGGCACGAAAGAAAGTCTTTTTTGCATTGAATTGTGACTGGCAATGTAAAGTGGATTTATTTTGAGAATCCCAAATGCACAAAATCAAGATCTTGCCTGGGAAGTATTAACCCACCCGCCGTATTCACCAGACCTTGCTCCTTCAGAATACCACTTGTTCCGATCGATGGCACACGCACTTTCTGAGCAGCACTTCAAAACATACGAAGAAGTGGAAAATTGGGTCTCTGAAATGGTCTGCCTCAAAACAAGAAAATTTCTATTGGGACGGTATCCACAAATTACCTGAAAGATGGAGGAAATGTGTAGCTAGCGATGGACATTACTTTGAATAAAGCACTTTTGATGTGTCTTTTGAAATTATCGTGTTTTCTTTGGATTACAAAAGATGCATTATTAACCAGTTAATAGTTAATCCGTATTATTAACTGGTTAATAGTTAATCCGTATTATTAACCGGTGAATAAGTTAATCCACGTTTTTAACCGGTTAATAGTTAACCCACAATATTAACCTGTTAATACGGATTTTGTAATCAAAGAAAACACGGTAATTTCAAGAGAAACATCAAAAGTGCTTTACTCAAAGTAATGTCCATCGCTAGCTACACATTTCCCCCATCTTTCAGGTAATTTGTGGGTACTGTCCCAATAGAACTTTTCCTGTTTTGAGGCAGACCATTCAGAGACCCGATTTTCCACTTCTTTGTACATTTTGAAGTGCTGCTCAGAAAGTCCGTGTGCCATCGATCAGGACAAGTGGTAATCTGAAGGAGCAATACAACAAAATAGCATACATATCAAATCGCATATATATCAACATATGTGTAACTCCATCTATTGAAAAAAATCCTCATTATTAAGTGGTACACTAGTAATGGTACTGAAATATGTTATTTTATCTCTTCTCAGACCAGTTGAATCAAAAATTCCTTTAGATTATCCAGCACTTTCCCAAGAAAAAGTCTCTCCTTGTGGAACAAAAGGCCACTCCCATCTCGTACCCTGATTAGCCTCATGCCGTGTGTGGAGGCACCTGCAGTAAAGGATTTATCTTTCTTTCCAAAGACCTACTCATTCCCCATGTGAGCTAGTCCCAGGGTCTGTGATTCTTTTGTCATGTTTAAGATCTGAATCACCCCTTACAGCTCTTCAAATAAGCAGCAATGCGGGACAAGAAAATCAAATAGAATCTGTTTGGGAATTTTGTTTCTTCCTTATGGAAGTTTTGATCTCCAAATAAAATTAATGAGTTGCTGAGGTGTCTTAATAAAAGAAAGATTATATGCACAGATGCTATGCTTTATGATAATATGCATGGGTAAAATGAAAGGGAGCAATGATTGGATTCTGCCATCACCAAACTCAGCAGTTATGATATCATTAACCTCAGCACTTGTTTCACATTTTGACTGATATTCCTTTCCTTCTCTCAACCAGTTAGAGCTGAAACCTCAAGGCCGAATGCTAATGAATGCAAGATACTTCTTGGAAATGAGTGGCAAGTAACATTTCTTCTTCCTGTTGTGGGGTGAGGAGGACATGTCCCTCTCCTCTTGTACAAACCATTGGACTTTTGCAAAGCATAGAAAAGAATCAGGAGAAAAGGGAAGCTGAAGGAATGTTCTTAAAATTCCCAGTGGTGCTCAGATACTCGTTGAAAACACACTATCTGGGTTAGAGAATCATAAAAATATAAAACATTTATAGCATTAGTTTTTTAATTGTGTGGACACATATGTCCAGTGCTTTTAGTCTGTCTTTATTTTAGTTTGGGAATTTAATGTAAATTCAAAAGGCTGTTTATGTGTCATGATACTGTCTTTGTGTAAATGATGTAATATAGCAAGCTGTTGCATTATCAGTAGAATACAAAATAAATATAAGAGACCAATAAATATTTTCCATAACACTAGTAGCAAAATTTTAATGACTTTAAGTTAGTCACCTCAAATCCTTTTAGGAACAAGGAAAGAAAATACATTGCTAAAGAGTTTCAGTTCCATGTAACACAGGCATTGATCACGGAAGTTACATGTACGAGTGTGTGGTTGGTGCCTGTGACAGCTTGTCAGTTCATTCTGTTGCATTTATATTCTGTGGCCAAAGTGTTACTTAAACTAATTAAATGCTAATACTCATAAAATCCTAAACCTCAGAATGTATATGTGAACTTAATGATAATAAACTGATTTAATTATTTTTCTAAATTAGTTTTACTACCAAGAAACAAGTTTTAGTTTACAAAATTGTGATGCTTTGTGGGAGTTTTGCTTCAGATGTGCAATTCCTTTGGGTCCAGATTCAAAAAAATACAATGGAAAAAATATTATGAGATAACCATGTAAAATGGAACACTCAGCAGATATTTGATGATATTGAGACATTGTTGTTAATTTTTTAGGTGTGATGATATTATAGTCATATTTTTAAAGGCTCCTTATCTTTAAGATATATACTCAAATATTTATAATAAAATAATACCAGGAATTTGTTTGAAATAATGCATTGGCACAGGGTGGGGCAGTGGATGGATGTAGTAGAAGAGTGGCCATAGATTGGAAATTGTTGAAGCTGGATGATAGTTACTGAGAAATTGATTACAATATTTGCTCAACTTTGTATATATTTAAAATTTTCAATAATAAACCTCTTTTTGAAAAAGAAGAAAACTCTTTAAGAGGTAACAGTACAATCCAAACTTTTCTTCTTTTACATCTGGTGGCTCCAGATATATACTGCATGTCATTGTACTATTTTTGAGTCAGTCAAATGATAGTGATTGTAGGGCAGCTAAATAACTGGATTTGCATCAAAAGTGAAAGTACTAGACTAAATTATAATACCAGTTCTATTTAATTTCTCAAGTAAGACAAAATATACATCTCCTATTAGGTCAAAATATGGCCCAATGTAAATTGAAGAAAGTCCTCCATCCAAATGCAACTATTCTTGGTAGGTGGTTTAAAGACCACTGCTTTGAAAAATAATTCTATGGAACTTAAATTTTGTCTTAGAATGAGAACTCAAATTCAGATGGACCAAAAACAATGATATTTCACAAACAATAATTAAACAAGCTCAGGAAGTTTTTTTTTTAGAATAAAATTTTGTAGTATTTTAAATTTTTTATACTAGACCAAAATTGAGACTCCATCTTTAAATTTTTATATATCAAAAAAAACCCTAATTTTTAACAAGCAATATTATGGAATAACTCAACTTTAAAATTCCTTACTGATAATGAGAAATATAGAATATCATTCAATTATGAATGTTTATTATTACATATAAGAAATCATTTTCTGAAAGATTCAGAAAACTCAAATGTGAGTTCTTACTCAGGGATCATAAACTCAAATTGGAGAGGTGGTACAGATTAAGTAGAGAATTAAATCTCAAAACATATAAATGCTGATTAACCAATGGGTTACTTTCATTTCAGAAAATTGCATATGGCAGGCATTGAAAGGGAGGCATAGTTGAATTGCAGAGAAGAAGGTTTAGCCTCTAGGATGGAAAAAATGTAGGCTTGAGCAAAAATATGAATGAACAAAGGACCATGAGAAGATGAGTCTAAGTAGATCAGTGGACCCATACTAAAATCAGGATGAAGAATCAAAGACAAATCTTGAAGGGCTTGGAAGCCAGGCAAGAGGAGTGTGATTTCAAGAAGTCACCAACAAAGAGTTATAGTTGCATTCTTGAGCAGTACATGATATAATGAAAGCAGTGTTTGGAGGAAATTGCTTGTGACAGAATGTGGAATAGGTTTGGGAAAGAAACTGGACTGGATATAGAGAAAACCTATAAAATTTTATTTTTGCAGTGGAAAGCTGGTGAGAATCTGGCCTAGGCATGTGCTTAAAGGAATGAAATAAAAGAAAGAGTCCAAAAGAAATTAAGATAAGAGTAAGATTTCTTGGCAGTGCAGATGAAAGGGTTTGCCCATTATAAGTACACTAGAGGCCCGGTGCACGAAATTCGTGCACGGGGGGTTCCCCTCAGCCCAGCATGGACTCTCTCCAATCCAGGACCCCTAGGGGGATGTCCAACTGCCAGTTTCGACCCAATCCCAGGGACCGGGCCAAAGCCGGCAGTCAGACATCCCTCTCACAATCCGGGACTGCTGGCTCCTAACTGCTTACCTGCCTGCCTGCTTGATTGCCCCTAACTGCCCCTCCCCCCCACCAGCCTGATCAACCCTAACCACCTCTGCCTGCCAGCCTGATCACCCCTAACTGCCCCCCCTGCCGACCTGGTCACCCCCAACTGCCTCCCCCTATCTACCTGGTTACCCCTCACTGCCCCCCCCTGACAGCCTGGGTGCCCCTCACTGCCCCCTCAGCCAGCCTGGTCACCCCCAACTGCTCTCCCCACCAGCCTGGTTGCTCCCAACTGCTCCCATTGCTGGCCTGGTCACCCCTCACTGCCCCCCTTGCCGGCCTGGTTGTCCCATGCAGCCTGCTGGTGAGTCATTTGGTCGTCCCTCACTAACACCCCTTGCTGGCCTGGTCGCCCCATGCACCCTGCTGGTCAGTCATTTGGTCGTCCCTCGCTAACACCCCTGCTGGCCTGGTCGCCCCACACAGTCTGCTGTTCAGTTGTTACTGTGAGGGCATCATGAGCAATTTGCATATTACCCTTTTATTAGTATAGATACTTAAGTGGTTTTGTAATTCTTTAAAAATGAAAGTTGAATGAGGGGTAAAAATGTTGATGACATCTCTTAAAATAGTCTGGAAAATTATAATAAAAGTGCTAGAAATTGGAAGAGAAGGCAAATGAAGGGGGATAATGAATTCAATCTTGGATAACAATTAAGATGATATCTACTGCACCCCTCTTTAATGGAAGCCTCAATTCTTTTCTACTCTATAGGGAGTTAAATGGTTTATTGCTCTCCACATACAACTCAGTCCTTTCTGTATCTTTTTAAAAATCTCATTCCTTGATTTCTGTGCTGGAATCACTTTCTCTCTTCTTCCTCTGCTCTCCTACCATCACTCTTAGTAGTTCAATGTTCACCATCGCCATCTGACACACCCACTTCATATCTTTATACCTTCCTACACTTTTTGTTATCCATTCAATAACCTACAATCACCTACAGGTCTTCATGTGGAATTCTCCATCCCAGCAAGGACTCAGAGTCAGACCTCTTTTTCTTGTAGCTCATCCTTCTCTCCTGTCAATTCTATCCTCTCTCCCACCCAATAAGTACTAGACTTTACCCTAATCTAGTTTCTCTTTCACACCCATTTGTTAGCCACTTTTGACATTAACTCAAAACCTATCCTGGAATCCATGATAAGCCCTTGCCAATGCTCTGCTGTCATGAGTACCCTCTTCTTCCAAAGATATCCTGATCTCCATACCAGGCATTCCCTCTCTCCTGCCCTATACCTTTGACAATTTTTACCAGTAACCTATTCCTTTTGTCTTCATTATATTGGTTAATTATGACTTCATCCACTCAGAAACCTGGAAGTAATTTTTACAGTATTATTTTCCTTCAACCTCCCACATTAATCCATCAACAGTTTCTGCCCATGTTGTCTATTTAGTGTTTTTCAATTATATCCCCTGCTTACATCATCATTACAGCTTGCCAAATTCCACTCATTCTACACGGCTGCCAGAATAAACTATGTAAAACTCCACTCTGAACATGCCATGCCTCTGTTCCTCTCTATGCTCCTATCCCTGCCTACAGCCTTTGGTATTTATAAATTATCTACAGGAAAATGCTTAAGCTGATGTGACATGTACACATCTTCTGCATGTGATCAGTTCTGTTTTCTGCTTCAGACTGCACATTGGCAGTCCACACATCCTAAGATACCTTATCCCTGTATCCTTGCTCATTCTTTTTCATCTAGTAAGAACACTTTTTGCTTTTTCCCACCATACCTTTTACCACATATTAATGGGAATTATTTATCCTTCAGAACCCAGATTGGGAATCATCTCAGCTAATACCTTCCTTGTCCCAACTTTCCACTCTTTGTCACTTCCACTACCTACACTTGCCTTTTGTGCTATAATTTCCTTATCTCTGTGGTCCCATAGCATCCTGTGAATACTTCTGTTCTAACATTTACTACTTTCTTCTGGACTCTACCTTGTTTGCAGGAAAGCAATGGTTGAAATAATCTTATTTGTCTCTTTAACTCTGGCACCAGGTTCTATGCTAGGTACATGGGCATTATTTAATGAATGTTTGTTGAACTGTTCAGTTGGACTTACCCTGGCATTTAGAAATTCCTTTAGTTTTCTTTTGAGTCCCATAAAATTCCTATTCCAAACATTTGCATACTCCTTGGTTTCTGAGGTTATCTTATTCTTCTTAGTCTTCTTATTCTTTGAGATTGGTCTGCTTCCCACCTCCCCCCACCTCTCCCACCCCCCATATAACTGGGAGAGACTCCACCTTCATCTGTCTCTGCACTTAGAATACAGTTGCTTCTTCCTGCATTCTCTTCATGCTTTTCTGACTCAGAGAAAGTCCTTCCATTCTTGGTCTCCTACATCTAATTCTCAGCAGCTCTGTACCATCAATCATGCTTCTTCTCTAGCATCTTCAGTTTTCTTTCTCTTTTTGGTTTCCAACTTACTGAAAAGACATCTTCTCATGTCTTTAAAGGGAACTTTTTTTTCACCTTTTTACCTCCATGAATTTTTCTTTCCTCTCCTTCCCTGACACATTTCTTGAAAAAGTAGCTTATATTTATTAGTCTCTGTTTATTCACTACTTTGTCAATTCTTAAACCCTAAGAGTCTGGCTTATATTTTGACCAATCTGCTAAATGGCTTTCTCCAAGACTATGAATCCTCAAAACAAATTCCTATTTTTCAGCCTTCAATTCCCTTGACATCTCTATATCATTCCATGCTGAAAAACTCATTCTTTCTTGGCTAGCCCAATGTGATTTTTTTTTTAATTTTTATATCTTTATTGTTTTTAAAAATTATTTTTCTATTGTTGAGCTACATGCTCCTAACATGAGTTCATCTTCAACATGTGCTTAAACCTTTCTCTTCTAATCTTTTTTGATTCTTTATTGTTTAAAGTATTGCATATAATTCCTTTTTCTCCTATTGACCTCTCCCTGCTCATTCCCACACCACCATCTGCACATGCCCTCACCCCCACTACTGACTGTGTCCATAGGTTATGCTTATATGCATGCATACAAGTCCTTTGGTTGATCTCTCCTCTCCCCTTATTCCCCCGTCTGTTCCCCCCCTTCCCCCTGAGGTTGGATGGTCTGTTCGATGCTTCTATGTTGCTGGATCTATTTTAGTTCATCAGCTTATGTTGTTCATTATATTCCACATATGCATGAGATCACGTGATATTTATGCACTGCTAGTGGGAATGCAGACTGGTGCAGCCACTGTGGAAAACAGTACAGAGTTTCCTCAAAAAATTAAAAAATAGATGTTCCATTTGATCCAGTAATCCCACTCCTAGAAATATATCCCAAGAAATCAGAAACACCAATCAGAAAGGACATATGCACCCCTATGTTCATAACAACACAATTTACATCAGCTAAGATTTGGAAACAGCCTAAGTGCCCATCAGCTGATGAGTGGATTAAAAAAATGGTGGTACATCTACACAATGAAATACTACACTGCTGTAAAAAAAAAAAGAAGCAACTTTTACCATTTGCAACAGCATGGATGGAACTGGAGAGCATTATGCTAAGCGAAATAAGCCAGTCGGAGAAAGATAAATATCACATGGTCTCACTCATATGTGGAATATAATGAACAACATAAACTGATGAACTAAAATAGATCAGGAGACATAGAAGCATCGAACAGACCATCCAATGTGATATTATTCAAGTTTTTCTCTTAATTTTTCAGCTGCTTCTTTATGGTCTCTTTTGTAATTCCTTTCCCTACCACTCAAAAAATATGCATGTACATATCTCCAAGGCGATTTCACCACCATAGTATACAGTTCTTTGTGTGAGTGCCATGTCTCCCTGACTTGACTGTTAGCCACTCAGAGGTTACAGATAATATTTTACATTTGTTTAGAACATTCAGCATGTCAATTTCCTCAGAGCTGCCCAAGAAACATTTGTGCTCGGATTAACTGCAAATAAATGATAGATTAAATAATATAAAAGAAATAATCAAGCATATAAAAGCCAATGAGCTTCTTCAAGTCAATAAATAAATAGAAGAGCAAATTGCTTCAGAAATAAACATCATAAATATCAGAAATTCTGAGCTTTTATAAATGTACTTCTTGTAATGACTGAAATGGTTAGAGGATAAAGGGTATCACAATAAGAAGCAAGGGAATAAATTCATTTCTAGCACTTTCTTCTTAAAAAAATTTATATTATTATAGTCTCATGCACAGAATATAGCTAGAATTTAGTAATACAGTTAGAATTTCCAAAATAATTCATTTCATCCCATGAATTTAAAAGTAATTTTACATTTTATTTATTTTATTTCATATTATTTCATCTGGACCAAAATAGCAATGAGTCAAATCTTACTGACACATATCCTACTACCCAGTCTTGAGTTGTAAATAGATCTCCACACTTATACCAAAGCTTGTGGAAGAAGACAATCACATCAGTGACCCTGAATTTAACCTCTCATTCTCCAAGCCTAATTTATTTTTTTAATTTAAATTCTTTATTGTTTAACGTATAACATAAGTCTCCTTTTTCCCCCATTGACCTCTTCCCAGCCACCCCCATCTCCAGCACACGCCCTCACCACCACCACCCACATTGTCTGTGTCCATTGGTTATGCTCATATGCATGCATACAAGTCCTTTGGTTGATCTCTTACCCCCCTCACCCCCACCCCTTCCCTCATAGGTTGGACAGTCTGTTCAATGCTTCTATGACTCTGGTTCTATTTTTGTTCATCAGTTAATGTTGTTCATTATATTCCACAAATGAGTGTGATCATGTGATATTTATTTTTCTCTGACTCAAGCCTAATTTATTTCCAGCTCAGTTCCAAACACAAGGGCCTCAAAGGCCTAACCTTAAAGTATTAGGCAGTATTATGCCCCCATCTGTGGAACTCTTTACATGGTCATTGGGGATGCTCTTTATTTGGGAGTCTGGAGTTGCCATAAAACAAACCTGTACTAGTAAATACTGTGGAGAAGACTTTAAACCTAGAATGCATCCTGGTACTTGGATGGATTCCTGGAGGAGAGGTCTCCATCTACACAGCACCACCTTTGTCAACTCAAATGTGTTTCTAGCTGGCCACTATCAGAGATATGAAAAATATAGTATCTTAGTAGGGACATTTGCCCCAATTATGTTGTCAAGCCTCTGCCACTGCTTAGCCAGAATGGAAGTAATTTAGTTTAAATATTGTTAATTCTTTATATTTACAAAATATGAGCCCCTTACTCTCAATAAACCTCCATTTCCTGTATTTATAAAAATAAGAGATAGAATATGTAATCCAAGAATCTTTAAGTTATTTAAAATTATAATTCTAGAAGTTATAATCATATGTAATCCATAATCTTTAAGTTATTTAAAATTATAATTCTAGAAGTTATCATTAAATTCATTATCTTTATTTTAGTGATGATTATTTTTGTTATTTCTTTCTTGTTTACTGCATTATTCTCTCTTACATGCTATACTTTTCATCATGCTGTTTAACCATGACTCCCTTGCTGTTGTGTGTTTTCTTTGGGCCAGGGCTTCAGCCAGGGCATTATTGGTATTCTCAAAATTCTACCAGCCGTTTGAGAAGATGTCATCTGGAAATTGGGCATTGTAGATGGTGACTACCTAAAGTACCTTCATCAATATCCAGAGCCCAGGGTGAACTGAAGAAATGTGAATGTGATGATTTGATGTGGATGACTAGGTTACATCCAGGACTACCTAGACATTACAAAAAAACATCTGCAGTTAGCCATTAATTCCCAGCCCTTTCCACATTGACCAATGTAGTCTCTAGCTGGTGTGTCTTATTACTGTAAATATCAGGAACCCAACATACTCCCCAAGTTTGTTTGCCCTCACACACAAGTCTGGCCAGCTGCCTCTTATCTACTGTACTTTATAACCAGATGTAAAGCATCTTGGGACCAAAATAAAAGCCATTTCCAAGTGGTTATCAGTAACCACATTATTCTCTAGAATTACAGGCAGAAAAGTACCACTTCCTGTCTTTCTGGCTGACTCATCATTGACAGTGAATAGGAAAGGTTGTTAAATACCTTGAAAGTTCTGACCTCTGGTTTTAAAAATTGAAAGACGATAATAACTCAGCACACTCAAAGGATAGTGAAGGATTGAGCCAATAATCCAACCCCACTGTTTCAAATCCTATAATAATATACTCTATGATAAATCTGTATTAAAGAATTTTTTTAAAGGCTTAGTACTGCACCATTCTTAATAAGTACTGGGGATTTTACTGGTCTCGACACTTGTCTAATTCCTTGTCCATCTCTGTCCCTTCGCCATCTCCCCACCCTCCCCATCCAGCTACGTCAGCCATATCAGAGAACTTCACTTTGTCCCCTATCCTCTTTGCAGACACAAAGGACATGAGTGAATTTGAGACTGAAGGCTTCTTTGCTTTGCATCACCGTCGAGGAGCCATCAAACAAGCCAAAGTCCATCATGTCAAGTGCCATGAATTCACCGCCACCTTTTTCCCACAACCCACGTTTTGCTCCGTCTGCCATGAGTTTGTCTGGTATGGTGGCTTGACCTTTCACTCTTAGCTTTAGGTTATGCATTTTGTCACATCCTCTTAATCCTCGAGGCCCAACATACCTCTCCTTAGGGAAGTGTGCCAGAATAAATACTACATGAGAGTTTTCAGTGGCCTCACCTGGATTGAGAAGGTTTAAAGGGTGTGATTCTAGAAAAGATTTCATAATCTGGCTCCTGTAGAGCAAGAAAGCCAGCTCCCTCAGGAAAAGGTTTCAAGGACTTTAGTTTCTGATTAAATGGGAGGCTCCTGGGGTAAGAAGGGAGGGACAAAGGGGGTAGATATCCTCATTGTAAGCACAGCTGAAACTCCCATCACTTTACACCACCTTGATAGCCCAACTGTGCTGGCACTAATATCCACAACAGGTAACAACTTTCCCATTGGAGCTAATGTGTTTAGATGTTTACAGTGCCCTTTGGTGTTTTAACAGCCCTTGAACAGAGATTGGCTCAAGCCTCAGTAGCCACATAGTAAAGGCTATGATAGAGTAGAGATTTAAAACGACTCCTATCTCTGGGCTCAGGCTGCTCGCTTCCTAATGGGGTGTTCTTCTCTTTGGACAACTGCAGAATCTTTTCATGCACAACCCCAACTTAACCAGGGTATCCAAAGTCAAACAGACTTTTGGTGGATTTCCATCAACCTGTTTCCATCTAATGACCTGAACCTCCTTCCTTTCCCTAGTGAATGATACTCAGGAATGATACCCAGAAAGAGGAAATGAAATTTTCAGATGTCTTTGCTGACCTATATTGAGCTTAGTGCCACATGGAAATTTGCTACTAGGAGCCTCTGGTGCATTTTCAGTCAGGCATTTTAACCTCTACATGTTTGCTTGGAAAATATACAAATGAGAGGGCAATCAATAGCTCATTTATTTTATCATCAGACTTTCAGCAAAGCAGTTTAAAATAAAATAAGAAAAAAAAACACATGCTAATGCTCTTAGCAAATGATAGACCAGGGCTGCTGATGAGAAAATGCTCTGTGATCATAGGAAGAAATTAGATCTCATCACCTTTCAGATGTTTGAGGTACTGCTGTTGGTTTGAACACCCATATAAATCATACCTGTGTTTTATTACAGGGGTCTGAACAAACAGGGCTACCAGTGTCGACGTAAGTAAGAAGGATTTCTGTTGCATTACCATCATTCTTTTGTAGTTGTTCCTTAACTTCTGAAAATGTTAAGCTGCAATCATTTCTTTTCAGAATGTAATGCAGCAATTCACAAGAAGTGTATCGATAAAGTTATAGCCAAGTGCACAGGATCAGCTGTCAATAGCCGAGAAACCATGGTATGTAGTTAGATTCTGCTCTTTGTCTGAAATATGATGACTTTACCCTAACATTAAAGTTTACAGCCCACTAATTCTTTTTAATAATGCCTGAACTTGAATCCTTAAGCTTATTGGTGATCTCCCTAAAATGCTTTCCTCTTCAATAATTGTTACTGAGATCCAAGACTAGGGTATGAATTTTAAAAAGCACAATAAGAATTTTAGTGTCTCTGCCTTTTCCAGAAACACACAATAGAAAGTGGCCAAAAAGCATAGTTTTGATCAATTATGTCATCTGGAAATTGGGACAACTGGAAATTGGGACATCTGGAAAATGAGAACAATTCCTGTGGTATCTACAGCTAGAAGTGACAGTTAAAGAGCAGAGGCAAATGACAATAAGTACAGATATAAGCATTTACAAGAGGTGATAATAGATGTATAATTTTTATATTGAGGCAAATATTTCTTTCTGAATGAACTTTGAGGTATATAGTTTGAGGACAAGTTAGATTTTACTCCATAGGGAAGGGAAGCTGAGCTAGAAAGTCAAGCAGCCTTCCTTCTCCCATCCTTTCCTTCTTTGTTTGACAAATATTTATTGGGTGTCTAATACATGGGAGGTACTCTGCTCTGTACAGTGTACAGCAGAGCTCAAAAGAGATGTGGTCCTGACTTTATGGACTTTACCATAAATCTGGAGAAGGAGATTATTAACAAATGACTATGTGTAGTTCCCATTTATATTAGATACTATGAAAATAGCCAACAAGGTGTAATGAAAAATAACTGAGTGGCCCACTTAGACTGAAGGCCAGGGACTCTCCTAAGGGAGGGGCACTTAAGCTGAGAGCTGAAGGGTGAAAGGAGGCAGCTTTGTGAACAGTGGGAGGAAGGAGCCCCCAGACAGACTGAAAGGCCCCATGAGCAGAAATAATCAGCATGTTCTAGAAACTGAAATGAGACCATGTGACTAGAATAAGGGCAAAAATCGAATATGAAGTTGGACAACCTGGCAGGACCTTGATCAGGCAGGGATCTTCAGATCCTGAAAAAGAGGTTGGATTTTTTTTAAAAATATATTTCTATTGATTTCGGAGAGGAAGGGAACGGGGAGAGAAAGAGATAGAAACATCAATGGTGAGAGAGAATCATTGATCGGCTGCTTCCTACACACCCCACACTGGGGATCAAGCTCGCAACCTAGGCATGTGCCCTGACCGGGAATCAAACCATGACCTCCTGGTTCATAGGTCGATGCTCAACCACTGAGCCATGCCAGCCGGACTGTTGGGTGTTTCGTTTTATTTTGTTTTTTTGTGGGTTTGTTTTTTGGGAGTTTTTTTGTTTGTTTGTTTGTTGGTTGGTTGGTTGGTTGGTGTGTGTGTGTGTGTTTGCAATGGAAAGTCCATTGCAATGACTGCTGTAGGGGAAACAGTGGATTGAGATGTGAAAGTAAAAATCTGGGAAGATGGGGTCCTACCAGGGTAGAAGTGTGGTAACAGTAGAAATGGAGCAAAATAAGTAGATTTTTTAGGTGATTTCAATATTCCAAATGACTCTAATGTTAATGGACAAGATGTGGAGAATGAAAGAGATGGATGATAACTGAGTTTCTGTCTTGAGCAGTGGGGTAGATAGCAGAATCATGAGAATGTGAATAAGACTGTAAGTAGAGATCTAGAGGGAAAAATTAATGTTTCCATTTTAGACAATGTCAGTCTGAGATGCCTAAGGACACCCAAGTGAAGTTATCAAATCAACAATTTTATGAGCTTAGAATTAATATGAGCCGATGGAATAAATCTATAAATTTGGGAATGACTATCATTGGGGTAGAATTTGAAGCTGTCAAAGAGATAACCTAGTGAGAGAGGATAGGAGGAAGGGAGTATAGGCTCAATACTGACCCCAAAGGATTCTAAAATTAGATGTAGGTAGAAAGAAGGAGCTTGGGATAGAGACGAGAACAAAGGTTCAGAGAGGGCTCTTCGTATGTTAAGAGTGTATAAAAGGGTTGGTTGTGTTCAGTGCAGTTGAGATGATGATAAAAACGAGGGCCATGTGGAGATCTTTTGAGCCCTTGATCAGAGAAACTCAGAGGATTTATAGAGGCCAGCACTGGAAGATGATAACATGGAAACAACCTACGCATTAATGTTATCATGAAGATTATCTGTAAAAGAGATCATTGAAGTAGAACAGTAGCTAGAAGGAGGTGAGACACAAGAGGTAGAAATGCTCCCATAGCTAGGAGGTGAAGACACATGAATGAAGTTGGAGAGGGGGATGATCAAAGCAGTCAGTCTTGGCAAGAGGGGAAGAGGTCCAAAGCACATGTGGAGACGGGTCTCTGGTGGATGAATGATCATTTCATCAATTGTAGGAAAGGAGGAGAAGTTGGTTGCAGATACAGTTAAGTTTGCAGATTTGAGGGCAAGCAGTTCTGTTAGACAACTTATATCCTCAAAGAAGTCTGGGGGTTGAGAGAAGGAAGGCAATGACTGGCTTTGAGGAAAAAATATCTGTGAAATGATTGTTTTAGAGATGGAAAAGCAATGGATTAGAGAAAAGCAGTAGGATTGCCAATCATAGTTAAAAGTCCCTTTGGATTTGAGGGTGTCAACCTGCCCAGGTATGTGATTTTCTCCAGCAAAGGGGCAGGAACAGAGAAGGCAAATTGATTTAGTTTTTCCAGAGTAGAATTACTTTTAAAATTTAGAGGGGGATAATCTCATATTAAAGTGATCTGCTAAGGCTCAAAAAGATTAAAGTAGTTTGTCTATAGTCAATCACCTTTAAGGGACAAAGCTGGGGCTAAAATTCAGATCTCAGTCTCCCAGAACAATGGTTTTGTTTGCTTAAATCAAATTGCCACCTCCCAACCCACCCTCCTGCTCCCGTTACTTGATACCTCAACTTTCCTGGAAAATCTCAGATTGTAAGCATGGCTATTCACCTCAAAGGCTAATGTCCAATAGAAATAAAATGAGAGCCACAGTATAATTTTAATAAATTTTCAAGTAGCCACATTAAATAAAGTAAAAAGCAACAGGTGAGATTACTCTTAACATTATATTTTTATTTAACCCAATCAGCCCAAATATTATCATTTCAATGTATAGTCAGTATAAAAATTAATGAGATATTTTACATTTTTCATACAAAGTCTTCAAAATCCAGTGTGTATTTTACTCTTACAGCACATCTTTCACCACCTTGCAAATATTCACTTGGCCTTTGTGGCTTAGTGACTATCATACTGCAAAATATAAATCTACAGTCTTTCCCAGACAAACCTTGAGCCATTTGGGCAGTTCATGAATTAAAGTGGAAGCCTTCTAGCCTGGACCTTGACATTAATTGTTCATATTTACACGGAAATGCTTATACAAAGTCAGTTTTGAAAGTTGTTTTTTCTTGATTGAAAATGAATAGAATAAGTGCTGGGGAACTTTTAAGCAATTCTGAACAGCCATTATAAAGACCCAGTGCTGACCAGTAGCCAAAACAGGAACATTAGCTACATCACTTTAATAAATAAGGCTTCGTTGCTGTGCATGTTTCCAAATGAATTGTTTAATTAAAAACTGAGTCAGAGATTATAAGTCTTAAGTACATAAAACTTTTCGTACTGTACAAGAATATTGGTATTCTTGCCAGAATTCAAACTGCCTGATTTTTTTGTTGTTGTTGTTCATGGATGTTTGATTAAAGGAGAGGATTGAAACTCTGGAAAACTGAAAAAAAAAATCTGCAATATCTTTACCACCAGCATCCCTTTCTCATCTCCCCTCTCCCCATTCCCTAAATCAGGGGTCCTCAAACTTTTTAAACAGGGGGCCAGTTCACTGTCCCTCAGACCGTTGGAGGGCCGGACTATAGTTTAAAAAAAAAACTATGAACAAATTCCTATGCACACTGCACATATCTTATTTTGAAGTAAAAAAAAAAAAAAAAAAAAAATGGCAAAAACACCTGCATGTGGCCCGCGGTCCGTAGTTTGAGGACGCCTGCCCTAAATCATGTTTGCTTTGCGAGAGAGAAGAGTAATAGTGAAAGAGGACAGGCTCTCATACTGATGGTCAGGCTATAGCTATCCCAGCTCACTTGGCTGTGTGACCTAGACAAGTATCTTGCCCTCTCTGTGCTTCATCATCTCATCTTTCAAATGAGAATAAATAATACACATGCAATATGTGTCCACAGCACTTAGCAGAACCATCAGCTACCTCTGGCCTCCTCTGTTTATGTATAATAGGTGTGAAGTGCTTCACACTTCAGGCCCTCATACTAATAAGCCCATGGCAGTGCTGCCTCTAGAGGGGTCATTATATAACATCTTCTAAAGGTTAAAGCACTGCTTCTGGGTTGAAAGAGAAAAGGAAATATTTATATTAAAATAGGAAGGGAAGTGCAATGTTTACTTAGCTCCTATCTAAATACATAACCTTAGTCCCCTCTTCCTGAAATGTTAGCCCGAGAGCAGAATGCCTCAGACTGCAGCTGTCTGCGGGTTACTTGATATGGGTATATCGCGTGCTTGTCCCTCACCCCGAAAGAGCTAATGGCTGGCTGAGTTCTTTGAACATGACTATAAAACTTGACAAGTAAAAATTGTGGTTTAAAATATACATCGTTCCAATGTTTTTACTATTCTGCTAGTTATGCTAAAGTATCTGCTAAGATATATAAAGCTGGGAACCCAGGGACACCTACTGTCATGTGGTCTCCTCTTCTTTCAGTTCCACAAGGAGAGGTTCAAAATTGACATGCCGCACAGATTTAAAGTTTACAATTACAAAAGCCCAACGTTCTGTGAGCACTGCGGGACCCTGCTGTGGGGCCTGGCCAGGCAAGGGCTGAAGTGTGACGGTGAGTCTTGTGGGAAATGCGTGTGGGCCCAGACAAAACACCTCCAGGAGGTGGATTCGCAGCTTCAATGAAGAATGAGAGGGAGGAAGGAGGATTGGAGCCCCTGGCCTCTCCAAACAGCCTGGAGGAGCCTATAATCATGAATAAGAAAGGCCTGAAACTAAGCCACTGCTGATCTTTCTCTTATTCTGCCCCACACACACCCTAATGCTTGAACCCAGATGAGTACAGAATCACTCAGGTTAAATGCCAAGGCTCCTGGCCCATGGCCTTCTGTAGGCCTCGTCCTGGGGAGAAATGAAGATAGCATTTCTCCTCTGACCACTTCCCTCTCCCTGACCCGCTCTCTCTGGGCCTGGCCCCTGACTCTGGCAGCTTCTGTGGTGCCCTCTGGCAGCTTCTGTGGTGCCTCTGCCGCCCTCCTTTGTATCAGCCAGTGAGATTCTTCCTGTGGCCCCATCAAGGAGCAAGCCCTGCGCGTCTGCTTGGCTGATGGAAGGTCCTGCACAGAAGAACTCCCTGACTTAAGCTGGATGGAGAATCTATCACTCAAAATGCCCAGGGAGAGGCCAAGCGCAGCTCTGACTCCGACCTTTCCCCACAGGTCGCCAGTACAGCAGAGCCAGAGCCTGCAGCCTCCCTGGTCAAGTTATTCAGACCGATCCTGAGAAAAAGCCAACAGGGCTTTCCTGCTCTAAAACTCCAAGTTGCCAAGGCAATAACCTTTAGAAGCTGAGATGCTGTTGCACCAAGATCAGGGGGTAGAGAGGAAAACATTCCACCGAGGATGACAAAGCACTTCTGCCTTTTGAGTGGGGGTGAGAGTGGGGATGGGGCCCAGATATTCAAAAAGGAGGGCTCAGGCTGCAGCAGGGACCTTTCTGTTCTGAATTATTAAATAGAGAAGCCACTGTTCTTAGCAGCCCAACTTTATTTTATGTCACTAACCAATGCATGTCTTATCTTTTAAGCGACAGAGGTGCAGACTTAAGGTGAAAGATAACCTTCAGCAGTGTCCCCCTTCCTCATCACAATTGCGTTCACATGTCTGGGGAGCCTGGAGTAACATCTAAAGGGAGGCAGGAGGGGCTGGGTTTTTAAATCATTACTGAAGGCAAGACCAGCATGTAGTCAAAATTCACCTGAACAGTCCCTCCGTAGCTTGCAAGTGCTGCGATACACTCTCTTCTCCGTGCCTGTTCAAGAGGCATGGGAGGGCCTGGCACTGTACAGAATACCTTTACAAGCTCACAGGCAAGAAGTAATTGGATACCCTAATTGTACACACAGCACATGAATAATCAAAGCCCCATCCAAAGTCTTCCTGCTCTCATGCGGGTCTCATAGTTGACATTTCCTTTCCCTGGAGCCTGGCACCCGCCACCCCCACCCAGGCCAGGCAGTGTGGTTATGCTCTGAGCTTAGAACTCCCATGAGGATTCTTGGCATTATTTCACGGCTCACATGCCTGCTTTGTTCTGTCCTTTTCTAATGTTCTTTCTCTTCCATTCCATTCTCTTCCCCGCTCTCCCCCTCCTGCACTTCAAGCAGCCCCCTCCCTCTTTTCTCTGGTCTCCTCTCCTCTCCCATTATCTCCTTTCCCTCTCCTCCCCCATATGTGTCCTCTGTTCTTGCTACCAACACCCCAAAGTCCCTGCTGCCTCACCTCCTCATGTCCTCATCTTTTTCACCTCCCACTCTCTTCCCTACATCCCTTTTTCCCTGGTCTTTTGCTGTACACTCTCTTTATCTTGCTCTCTCATAAGCCACCTTCCTAAGTAGGGCCTCCCTTCATTCGACCTGTCTGCTTTCTCGCTCCACTACACTTCCCATGAAAATAGCCATCAAAAGGAACTATTTGCACTCACAGAGATCAACTCCTCACCTACTAGGTTAGTAACAAAGACTTATGGCATTGTCATAGTGGGAATGGGGCCTTTCTTTACAACCGCACATCAGAGACAAGCTTAGATCTGGCTACAATTTTAAGGAGCAAAGTAAAACTCCCCAACCCCTTGTGCTAAGTTCGCGTTGCCTGCCTCCCTGTACTAAGGATGCAGAATTCAGAAGGGCATCAAGCCTTTGCAAATAGCATATTTATTAAACATTCCACTTTAAATAGATTTTATGACTAGATCTACCCATTTATACTGGGGCAGCTTTATACTTACATAGTAAATGCTGTTTTATTGTGTTTTGTTATGAACTATCTGAGAAAGAGGGGGCTAGTTAAAACTAAAGATGAAGGTGGCTAAAATTTCAACTAAATATTTCTATATATATTTCATTGTAATATACAATGAAGATGAAAGAAAAGTTGTATCTAATGAGCGCCTATTTGATGTCAATCACAGTGCCATTTGTAGTGGGGTTTTTTTGCGCACAAATGGGCTAACAATAAGCAGATAAGATTAAAACTGATTTTTTTTAGCTCCTCCTGCCTAATTCCATTTTAACAATCTTTATTAATATACTAGAAGCCTGGTGCATGAAATTCATGCATTCAAGAGAGGGGGGCCCTCAGCCCGGCCTGTGCCCTCTCGCAGTCCGGGAGCCCTTGAGGGATGTCCGACTGACAGTTTAGGCTGGCTCCCAGCCAGCAGTCAAACATCCTTAGTGCTGCTGTGGAGGCAGGAGAGGCTCCCGCGACCACCACTGTGCTCACCAGCCGTGAGCCTGGCTTCTGGCTGAGTGGTGCTCTCCCTGTGGGAGCACACTGACTACCAGGGGGCAGCCCCTGCGTTGAGTGTCTGCCCCCTGGTGGTCAGTGCACGTCATAGAGACCGGTCATTCTGCCGTTCGGTCGATTTGCATATTAGCCTTTTATTATATAGGATTTTTATAGAATTCAGTTGGACTTGAGATCAGAGTTCTTTTAGCTGGGATTTGGAAACCTTTGTGAATTTTTTTTTTCATTGTAGCAGTGATGTTTCACAAGCAGAATTTTAATTTTCTAAAACTAATGACATGATATAATAGTTGTCTTCACAAAGACACACAGGCGTGCACATCCCCCAAACCAAGGAGACTCACATGACCACAGAAAGTGTAGGCAGACCTTTATCATGCTGTTTTCAGGACTATTAATCAGAAAACTCCTGCAGAATCGTGGCTGTAAGAGCCAGAAGCCTACATAGATGGTTTAGCTCAGCTAGCCCAACTCTCCCATATGCTGGGAATGTGGTCTCAGCCACTTTCCCTCCTCCCATCCCCAGTCCTAATCCCACACACAGACCACCCGCTACCATCTCCATTTCAGTTATGCAGACTGGGCTGAACCCTCGTGGGCAGAGAATCTCTTTGCAGCCTGTGTGGGAAAGGAAGACTTGGGCTGTAGTCTAGGGAGAGGGTCTAGTAGGGTTAGCATGAACAAACTTCAACTCCAGCATTGCACATTTCCACCAGTAAAAGCCAATGTCAGTCTTTTTCTCTCAGCAATGGCACAGTCTAAATGCATACTGACAGTAGACCTCTTCCCCTATCAACACAGCTCTGTCCATCTTTAGTGGGGCTCACTTCCCAGAATCACACAGGAGCATCTGGTCTGTGTGTGTCTATTTCAGGAAGGGGAGCCCAGTGGCATCATAAAAGCACTGTCCAAATTTATTTATATTCAGTGTCTCCTGCTGTGAAGATGGTATGGGGGTTGCCAATTGTTCCTTCACCATAGGTGTACCTAAAGAAGGTCATGTGCAAAGGCCATGGCAGTTGGTTCTGTTGCTCTGGCTCATGGTGTCACTGTCCCCTTTAGCATGTGGCATGAACGTGCATCACCGATGCCAGACAAAGGTGGCCAACCTATGTGGCATAAACCAGAAGCTAATGGCTGAAGCACTGGCAATGATTGAGAGCACCCAACAGGTATGTGACAAATTCCTGCAGTTTCAACTCAGCAAGGACTACTCCAGCCCCTTTGCTCGTTGATCTTTAGCAACTGTGTGGGAAAACATGGCATCTATTTCTGAGCACTTGTTTCTCCCCTTTCATCTTCATGCCCATATCCCCCCTTTGAGATATTTATTTAATGCATTTGTATTGTATGGATCTTTGTAAGATCTTAAATGTGTAGAATGAGCAAGGACAGAAACAAACAAATTCATTAAAATTATTGAAGATTCATTGCCAGCTTTATACCCATATATTAGGGTTGATTAATAGCCTGAGGGAAAACACTGATATGCTAGAATCATCCCTAGAATGCCCTCAGAAGCCCTAGTCAAGGGCAACTTTTGCCTTGCCATATACTAGCATGCTTAATTTGCATATCCAAGAACAAAACCTCCTTAGGACTTGGCAATGCTGTTTTTCTACCCATTCATTGCCCTTCGATTGGATAGCACAGGAGAAACCAATTAATTAGGTCCAGAAAAGTATGAAGGAAGTGAATATGCTCTGCTGCTGCATAAAATCCAGTAGACTCTCGCAGGATATAGAATCCAAAAAAGAGTGCTTAGGGAAAGAGCTTTGATTACCTTATGCATTCAGGAATCTCAAATGGCTTTCATCCCCAAGGACAGCCTGAGCTGTCCATCAGTGATGGGTGGTCTGACGCTTTGTTTGTAATCTAGGCTCGCTGCTTAAGAGATACTGAACACATCTACAGAGAAGGTCCAGTTGAAATTGGTCCCCCATGCTCCATAAAAGGTGAAGCAAGGCTGCCCTATGTACTGGCATCAGGAAAACGAGGTAGCTATCTTGATCCCCATAGAATCAATGACAGTAATTTATCTCGATTAACCTTAACCTGAGTCCTCTATATAAATTCTCCGTGTACCTGGTCTGATAGATGATTCTTTTCTATCTAAATATTACAGACATAGCCAACAACTAAGATGCTTCTACTTCTTAGAAGTGAAACTAAAACATGCACCATTAGGAAACCTTTTTAAGACAGTGGGAGGTTTGGGGGAACGGGAGAGAAAATGGAATAAGTCTGGAGAAAACAACTGTAAATTTTTCCTTAGAATTTTAGAATGTTAGTTACTTCTTATCACTGTTAAATGGTTTTATAGAAATAAATCCACCATAAAACTCAGTGGTGGGGATACCACAGAAGACCATCTTATTCTGCACCTTCACAGACTATTCTGTGATGTTTAAGAGAAGAAAGGGAAAGAATAACAGTACCCAAAGTCCTTAACATTTATGACATGATAGAAGTGTATCCAGCCTTCTGTTTGAAGATCAATCATGCGAGCATACGACCACCTGACTCTGAACCTGAACAGTTTCAACATACATTACAAAATATTTATTTTCCCTGGATTTAGGGAGAATATGAAAGATAAACCTATAGATTAAAAAATAAATGTCATTATTCCAACCACAAGCAAAGAAATTATAATTATGTGATGTGCTAATTGTACTACCGCTACAATAGCAATCGTTTCACAATATGCAAATGTATCAAATCAACATATTGTACATCTTAACACAATGTGAGATATAAAATATTTTCAATAAAAAAGAAAAGAAAAATTATATTTGGGAGAGGAGGAAAGATTCCAAAAATGTTTTTCTACATCTTCTCTGGCATGGGGTGAGGAATAAATCGACTTAAAATTTTTTAAAGGCAAATTTGGATTAGAGAGGGGAAGAGTGTCCAGGCAGAGAAGTAAACCAGGTCTTAGAGATGATCAAAATAGGTGGCACGTTGACCTGAAGACTGTGACAAATGATGCAATTCAGGTCTTTAACAGTCCGCTATCCATTTTCTCTTCCCTCCCCTGGTAGGGCATAGAAATTGATGCCACTGTTCTTGTGAGCCACAAAGCAATTGAGAATCATTTTTCCTTGAGTTTGGTTAAGATCTCTATTTGTCCATGATTTAACATTTACTAAAAGTGCTCATTTGGGTTGCATAAATGGCCTTTTGCTGATTGGAATGTTTCTCAACTTGAAAATTTTCCCAGTCTCTTGGATAAAGAGACCCAGTTCATGCCCCCAGTGCCAGGCTCACAGGCAGGAGGTGCCAGCAGGCACAGCAAGAATCCCTTTCTGCATTATTGCAGATGGATCCTAGAATGGGAAACTGGAAAAGAATGTGTGTTCTCCAAGTAGCTAAAATAACCCTCCACTGTTCTTTGTTTCCTTTTAACCACTGGTTGCATTCTTAGGGCCTCAGGGAATCTGCTGGGAGTCTCCCTTGGAGGAGATGGAGAAAATGAGCCATCATCCAGAACCCGAGCCGAATGTAGAAAGACCATCTCTACATATGAAGTTAAACATCGAGGATTTTATCTTGCACAAAATGTTGGGGAAAGGAAGTTTTGGCAAGGTATAGTATATACCACAGAATCCCACAGACCAATGCCCAAAAATCGAAGAGCAAAGCTCCTGGTTAGGAGAACTAAGCTCTTGGGGTCAGAACTGCGAGTGGGTATGGAGAGAGTGCGTTCCTGAGCTTTCTGTGACAGGTAGAGATGTTGGAACAAATAGGGGCCTAGGGCCTCCAATGAAATCAACCTTTGCCTCCTTGGATGTATCCAAGCCATTTTGCTTTGAAGGTGGACATCTCCAGCTTAGGAGTTTGTCATCTCTGGACACCTCAGAAATAAGGAGGTGCCTCAGCCAGTTCCTATCTCACACTGGGTGTTTGTTTGTTTGTTTGTTGTTTTTTGTTGTTGTTTGCTCAAGTGTGGTTTTACTTCTTATGTGGTTCATTTTCTCTATCAAATGTCCTCAGCCTTATATTAGCTGGCTAGGGCTACTGTAACAAAATGCCACAGACTGGCCACTTCAACAATTCTCGCAGTGCTGGCAATCCCAGATCAAGGTGTCGGCAGGGATGTTTCTCCTAAGGCCTCTCTCCTTGGCTTGTAGATGCCTCTTCTCCCTGTGTCCCCTCATGGTTGTTTCTCTGTGCATGCCTGTATCCTAATCTCTTTTCTTATAAGGACAGCAGTAATTTTGGATTAAGGCCCACCTCAATGACCTCCTTTTAACTTAATCACCTCTGTAATGACCTCCACAGTGACACTCTGAGGTCATGGGGGTTAGGATTCAATATATTGATTTTTCGAAGGGACACAATCACAATTCAGCCCATTTCACAGCTGTAGCTTGAGAGTCCTGGGAAGAGCTTCATGGAAAAAATGCCTCCTCTGAACCCCTCCTGCCACTCACTGGAGTTATGGGCTGTCTCTGCCAGTCACAGGGGACAAGGAGAGGAAGGAGACAGAATTTAAAAAATTACAATCTATTATCAGTGATGTGAGAATATTTACAAACCAGTGATTGTAAAGAGGGATGACATGGAATATAGAATTTGGGGTTCTTTGCAATATTAAGAATACCTAATGTATTAGTTGTTTTATAGTCTTAGATTCGGCGCCCATGAACATTTTAGCCACAGACTACTGTCCCATAAATTTATGCATCCAAAGCCAGCATTATGCTAAGCACCTGCTCACCAGACTTTGGCTGGAAAATTTACCCAGTTTATTTAATGATAAACGAACTAAAATGCAACTGATTTGTTGTCCCAGCTGAATGATGTTGTGCTGCGATTGGGGTTTGGATTTAAACAGCAGTGCTTCACCTTTGGCAAAATCTACTCTGCCCTGAAATCTATAGCTGATATCCATTAATTCTTTTAGTTCATTTCCACAATCATATGAACCACAGCGGGCCCATTTGATGTTAATCTGAGTGTAATAGGCAATTTTACAGCCAGTCCTCACTGTAATTTAGCATCAATTAATGTGTAATCATAACCTGTTACCTTTCCAGCTTCTTGCTTTATGGCTGGTTTTGGACTGTTTTATTGAAAGAAGCAATTACTAGGAAGGTAATTTTAATTGTTAATGAAATGTTTACCTTTCCTTATTCCTGTGTGAATTGCTTCACTTGAACATGGTTAATAAAAAAGACATTAAGTTGAAACTACAAGCCTTAGGTAATATCCCAAGGGACAGGTGAGAGCTTCAGGTATTGTCTGCTCTGTGCCCTGCCCCATCAGCATCGGGGGTCCCTACATCAGTGAGGACTGCACTGCAGGGCCCGTGCAGAGGAGGATGAAGCACCAGAGCAACACTGGGAATACTCCAAAACTCGTTCTTCTCCCATTGTGCTCTCTATAGGAAGAATGGTTCCTCACCAAAATGGTAGCCTCTATATCCTTGTTCTGTATCTACTTTTAGGCCCAGAAGAACAAACTGCATGTTTTCTAGGGTTTTACACATCACTCATTTGCCTGACTTGTCATCTAAGCTCTTTCCCCTCTATCAAGCCAGCTATCCCATAGTTATGTGCTGCACTATATTATTTTAAACGCAGACACAATGCATTTTTCCTACTGGTTTAGCATCATTGACTTCAACACTCCCTAAAAGTCAATATAAGAAACAAATGACAAGTATTCTTAGTATCTGTCATTTAGAGAGGATTTTATAGTTCACAAATCACTTTCCCATGTGGTGTCTCATTTGATTTTCACAGTGGTCCTAAAGTTAGAGAATATGGTGACAGTTCTCTCTTTTATACATTAGGAAACTAAAGCCCAGAGAGGTTAACTGGTATGCCCACATTCTCACAGCTAGTAAATGTCTGTGAAATTAGACCCGAGCTGGAGTTTTCTGTCTCCAAATGCCATGTCCTCGCAAGTGCTAGTTGTCTGTTGCTGCATCATTTGCAAAGGCGAGAGCTGTGGAAACTCTCCATTAGGTACCATCTGGTGTCCTTTCATGTGCAATTCACGAAATCAAGTGGAAGAAGTAAACTCTGGAATTACATTTTCCACTGAGTGGCTCCATGAATTTGAGAAACTTAAGTTACTTTTTGAACCTCGTTTTTTATTATTATTATTCTTATCTGTCTTGCAGAGTGTTATCAGCTAAGAATTAAAAGATTATAAAATGAGAGAGCACGTGTAAAGTACAAAGCAGAATGCCTGACACACAGTAGGTCCTGAAAATGGGGTTGGTGTCTGTGCCATCAGATAAGCTGGTGTGCCTTCTCTGAGCACGCAAGGAGAGCTCTACTCCTCATGGATTCTCTTTTGCTGCTGCTTCCATCAATACACATTTGTCTCTGTATTTTTTAATTATAAACTTACTCAGGTCCCTGGGCAGACAAGGCATACTTTTTTAAATAGAATTTTTCAGGGACTGAGAATAACCCACCTAATTGCATAGGAGTTTTTTTTTTAAACCCTTTGAAAGGTAAAAAAGAGCGTATGAAACTGTTAGGTGATACCCTAAACCAGTGAAGTGCTCTATTGTGTCTGCATAAAGGGACCAAGGGGTTGGAGAAGGAAGCCTTCTTTCTCATCCAGCACACATCTCTCAGTCTTGTCCCTTCATGAGTGTTACTCCAAATTCTAAAATAAAGTTACCTCTTCCTTCTAGGTCTTTCTAGCAGAGTTCAAGAACACCAATCAATTTTTTGCAATCAAAGCCCTGAAGAAAGACGTGGTTTTGATGGACGACGATGTTGAGTGTACAATGGTAGAGAAGAGAGTTCTCTCCTTGGCCTGGGAGCATCCATTCCTAACGCACATGTTCTGTACGTTCCAGACCAAGGTACGGCTTCTGTGCAGACAACCATTTGTCCGCCTGTCCCTAGGAAATCTGCCTGTGCCCACACGGTGCCCTGGTGGCACCCTCATTGTGAGATGTGGTACATCTCCATCCTTTTCCTTTTTACCTGTCAGTCTGCCTTCCCTCCATCTAAACAAATGTCTTCCCCTCTAAATGTTACTTAAATTTTATTTTTTTTATTGTTGTTGTTGATCCTCACCTGAGGATATTTTTCCATTGATTTTTAGAGGGGTGAGGGAGAGAGAGAGACATTGATTGGTTGCCAGGGCTGGGGATGAAACATGCAACCCTTGACCGAGAATCAAACCCATGACCCTTTGGTGCAAGGGCTGACACTCTATCCACTGAGCAATACCAGCCAGATCTAGATCTTTTTAAATATTTTTATTGAGTTTTAGAGAGGGAGGAAGGGAGAGGGATAGAGAGTTAGAAACATCAATGATGAGAGAGGAACATCATTGATCGGCTGCCTCCTGCACGCACCCTTACTGGGGATAGAGCCCGCAACCCGGGCATGTGCCCTGACTGGGAACCAAACCTGGGACCTCTTGGTTTCTAGGTGGCTGGGCCAGATTTTTTTTTTAATGTAGTCGGTTGGGAAAGGGCTTTACTTTTTGATATGATTATCTGTTTGCTTGTTTTTTAGAATTTGGTTTAACTTACATAACTAGAATTTGTAGCAGTTTGTGACTTATTTGACAAAGCAGTGCTTTGTGAGGGGGGGTGGAATGTGACACCTGTTGTTCATCTACATGTATCTATTTGAAGAGACAAATGGGTCAGAATGCACGTGCACTGCTGTCTTCCTTTATGAGGCCAGCGGGAGAGCAGCCTGTACAGTGGGCTTTGTCAACGAGTGAAGACCTGAGCACTGAGGGCGAGGGTGAATTTTGTCAGAAGCCTCTCCTGTTCTGGGAGGATTCTCGTCCTGGTCTCCTTTTCCCTTAGAAAATTTAATTGCTTTTTTTTTTTCTTGACTCAAAAGTTATCCAGTATCATTTTAGAGACATTGGAAAATGCTTATACACTCAAAGAAGAAAATGGTTTATAATCCCACCCCTTGGGTATACTCACCATTAATACTTTGAAATTTATCCTTCTAGAAGTCCTCCCCAGTGGGTTTTTAAAAATAAAAATAGCAACCTATTGTAAATATCAACTATTCTGTAACCCATATTTTTAATTCATTTCCTGACATCTGTGGATATTCATCTACAGCATGAGTTACCTAACTAGAACATGTCTAACTTTTTGTTCTGATGTTAATAACACCCAAATGAGCACCCTTGTAGATCAATCTTCATGCACAAGCATCATGATTTTCTCTTTTCATTTTTCTATTCTCTTTCACCCTGCCCCCATACGCAGCCTAGAATATTGAGCAGATTCACGTGGGACCATGTGGTTAAGGTCCAAAGAATATGAAGAGTTTTCTCTCTATTTCAAGCCTTGATGATAATGTACTACCTTACTGTAACTATGCGTGCAGAGGGCCTCTGAGCTGCTGCCAGCCATAGAAAGTAATGGCTGGGAAACTGGGACTTGATCACAAAATGTGGACGGCAACTTCCCCAGCTCCCAGTGGGTACTCAACAGATGTTTAATGAAGGAATAAATGAATAAATACCCTTAGATAAAGTAAAGAGAAACCAGACCATGAAAAAGGACTTAATAAACATTCTGTGCTCAAAGCACTGTGGAGGATATGGAAATATATAATACTGTTCCTGACCTCAAGAAATTAGAGAATTTCACTCTAATAAAAGAGGCAAGAGTGTGACTAATGCTACTTTGCAGAAGGCAGACTCTAAGCACCAGAGCTGGAAACCTAGACACTGGGAATTTGAATAGGCATGCAGGGTTGGGGGCAGCAGACGCGTGGGGCTACAGGAGAGGAAGCATGAAGGAATGAAGGGGCAATGAGAAGCTGTTGAAGAGAAAGCAGGCTTATTTTCTGCAGCGGGAAGGAGTTTGGCATGTCTGATACTGAGTGAGAGAGATTTTCCACTAGAAATTTCCTCCTGGAGTTCATAAATATCCATCGGTCTGGGATGGTGTGGGTATGTCTCTGAAAGTGAGGAACTTCGCCGCACTCTCCAGCATGCGTTCTGGATTTGCTGGGCACCCTGGCACTGTTTACAATCTCACTTTTCTCTTGAAACATTGTGAGGCTTGTATAAATGCTAAGTACACTTCAGACCAGGCTTCTAGGGCATTATGCAATGAAGTGGAGTGTGGCACCTTTTTTCCGCTGGTTTTTGTTCTGTTTTTGTTATTTGTGTGTATGGTTTTGTCTTTGTATCTTTGGGGAAGGCTGCTATGAATCCCACTTGGTAGGACATATGTATACTCACTTCTCTGTTTATCTCTCAGGGCTCCAGGCAGGGCTCACTTCTTTCCCCGCCAGGGACATGATGTAGGTTCATGCCGAGTTCCATGCTGTGGGTTCCATGCTGTGGGTTCCATGCCGCAGTAGTGCTTCACTAGACCGAGCAAATCAGTGCACGAGAAAAAGTGGCAGAGAATGTGCACAAATGTCAAACATGACTGGCTCACTGCTTAGACTTCAAGGCATTGAGTCCTTTTAGAACTAAGAATTGGGGGAGGGGAGGGCCTTGCATGACACTCTCTGAAGGGCTCTGAGTTGCTTTTAAGATGTCCTGATTTAATATTCAGATCTTGCATGTCAAAAAGCATAACCAATTAAGTATCATAGGCAAGTGTATAAACCAACAATTGATATGAATGATGAATTGCTCTGGGAACATTTTGAAAACAACCTTTTTGAGGGGACAGTCACTTTTGCATACTAGTGAAGACATTAGATAAGATAAATGACTATTTACTTTTCCAGGGAATTGTTGTTATTTGGAAAAACTTATTCATGTGCATGCAAAGAGCCCTCCTATGGGTTGCCAGATTATTCGGGAGATTCTAAGGGCAGGATTCCCTTGTGATCTATCTGTGTATGTGGGTTAAATCATTAAAGGCTTTTAAAGTTTATATCTGAGGGACATGTGACCTGTTGAAGTGTGAAAATACAGTCAAGTCATTTAGGAAGCTATGGAGAGTGAAAATACCTGTGGACTAGGCTTCTGAGGAACTTGAGTCCCAGCTCAACCATCTCTCAGCAGGGCTGAGGGCTCCTCCTCCCCAGCACTGGGTAGAGAGTAGGAGTCAACACGCAGAGGGGCTGCGGGTGGGAGCCAGGTGGTATGTGGAAGCACAGTGCTAGGACACAGGTGTGTGAGACAGCATCAGTTGGATCTAAACCTGAATCTGAATGAGGTTCAAAAGGAAAGAATCTTTTAAATTAATTTTCTCGGTGCCAGATCAAGATAACTTTGTACTTCCTTTAGGCTGTGACATAAATCGCTGGCATCAGAGTCTAGTACAAATCACCATGGTGAGAGGTTGTCAACTTAGCAGGAGGAGGAAATGACATTTTATTCTTTTCTTTATTTTGTACTAGCATTTGTTATTTTTTAGTATTTTATTTTCTGTGTCTCACGTGAAAGCCCATATGTCTTGAATTGTGTGGTCCCTCTTAGTATCAGACTCAGCATGTATGTCAGCTACCTTTCACATATGTAAACCCATATGCATTGTAAACCCATATGTTCAGTACCTATTTTCCATTATTTACATTTTTAAAAAGTAGAAATAGGGAAAGTCTACAATAAAATTTTTCTGTAAAAGTAATTATAAATATTTTAACTGTACTAACAAGTAAAATAAAAACTATTTGATTAATCATAAAACCTTGAAAATATATTTCACAAATTAGAAAGTCACTGTTAAGTTAATTCAACAAACTTCTCTTGGGGACTTACTGTTTATACGTTCTCGATGTTTCCTCAAAAGAGACAAGACTATAACACCACATGGGGATTACATTACAAAGCTATGTCCTTTTCCTAATTCTAATTAGTAAATAAATTTTTTAAATCCTATCTAACTTTGAAAAATAATATTCTGTTTTATAATGAATTTTAAGATACCATTAATAATTAGATGTGTTATTGCTTTTCTTGATAAAATTATTTTTAAAACTATATTAGAAGCTATCTCCCAATTTCAGAATTGTCTAAATGTGATATAATGTGTGTCAATTAGAAAGTGCATTGGCTGGTAGTAATGAGGACAGAAAATAACAATGACCTAAATGACTCTTCATATAAAAGGAGTGAGACATGTGTGGTTCAAAGCAGGTATGACAGTTCCATGGCATCATTCATCAGAGTTCCAGGCACCATTTGCACCCTGCTCCATCATCCACAGCACTGCGCTTCCATCCTCAAGGGTACTCCTCAGCCCAATAAGGCTGCTGGAGCTCAGCCCTCAAAACCAGGTTCCAGTCAGGAAGTAGGAGGAACAGGGAGAGGATTAAACAAGCCCATGCCATGTTTCTTTCCTTTATTGAATCACTTTTCCATAAGGCCCATAAAAAACTTCTGCTCACCTATCTCTGACTCTTCTACTGCTACAGGGAAAGCTGTAGAAAAACTAGCTTTCAGCTGGGCACTTTGCCATCCAGAATAAGTGTTTTTACTAAGAAAGAAAGGTAGGCAACCAGCCATCTTACTCCAACATATGTTTTAAAATACAGGAAAATATTATTTTAAAAGCCTACCTTTATTGAGAACCTATTTTGTGCCAGATAGTTTCCTAGGCACTTTAAATATGTTATCTCATTTATTTCTGTTAACCCCAATGAAGCCGATAGGAAACTGAGGCTCAGAATAATGAACTTTGCCTAAAACCATTCACCTGGTCACTGGGAACAGTATTGAATTTAACCATGTGTCTCTGTGTCCAGATATTGGCCTCCTGTATGTTCAGACCATGTAAGTATCTTAGTGGCATGGCATCTATGTAGTAACTAAATGTTGACCTACAAGGAAGACAAAACACTCCCTTTTTAATTATGCTAGATTAAAAGATCAATAATTCAAATGCCCAAAGTTTCTTTGATTTATCTCTGATAACACTGTGGGAAAATAAGAGGATTTCGTTCCAAATTTAGTTTGGAAAGGAAAGATGCCTCAGGCACTGTGAGAACACTGTTTTGTGTTGTGTTGTTTTGATTTGAACTAATTTTCCTTAAAAGTTAAAAGTGAACTGCGGCCTACCTTTGTGCCTGCTTTGAATTCTGAAAGGTCTTGTACTCCAGCCTGCCCTCAAGTAATCTAAGCAGTGTTACAATTCCACACCTAGCAGAAGTTTCAGAGGGCGCGAGAGCACCCCGGGTCCCTCCTCAGGTTGCATGGAAGGCGCCGTGGTTTTGCAGAACTCCGTGAGCAGATCCCCAGCACGCGGCAGGATCCAGGATGCTGGTGTCGATTCCCATGTCCAGCACTGCCCTGAACTTCCGCACTGCCCGTGTGAACCCGTCCAACCTTCTTAGTGTTACTTTGAAATGTCTCTACCATGAAAAAGAAAACTGACTTTCATTTTCCATTTATAGAACGCACTAAGCTTGACTCTGAGCCAACCTCATCGAGGTCATCCGTCTGCTTAAGGTTTCAGATTATGAATCTATGCCTGACACTTTGTATGACTTTCAACAAGTCGTTTAACATTTCTTTGCAACCTTGTCCTCTTTTGGCCTCCAAAAAGATGTTTCCAAAAAATAGCACTTGCAGAGGACTTTGAATCCTTCATGGAGAAAGTGCCATAGTAACTGCAAGATTTTATTATTTGAAATAAAATAAAATAAAATAAAATAAAACTCCTCAACATAGCAGTCTTTTAAGAAGCATTGCCATTCTGATATTTCCATGGTTTGAAAGCAAAAAAGCCATCAAAGATGGCCAGAAGGCTTTTACTTTCAAGCATTTTATTCAGAAACTGCCTCATCTGAAGCTCTCAGCAACACTTTCTCATCCATAAACCCTCCAGTTGAGTTGGGAGTGCTGGCAATTATCACAATTTTAGCACGAAAAAGAAAAACCACACGAACCACATCCTCCAAAACACGTATCCATGGACTCAGACAAGAATTAACTTTTTGTATCATCCCCGTTTGTAGTGATGGCTAAGTCTCTTTCCCTTGAAGTGCTCTGGCCGTTTCCTGATGCTGAGATGCTGGGAAACGGTTATTTCAGAAATTGCACATCACTCCCATGCGCTCCCAATGCCCTTCCTGTGCAATTACACTGTGATTCGGCAGATGTTATATTTACAGTAAATTCACAAAAATTAGTAAATTTACAGATTATGGTAAACTCATGTTGCATGCCTCCGCCAAGATATTGGAGATAATCAGCAATTAATGAGCAAATATCCAGGTGTCCTTTGACTATAAGCACTGCCTGGTGAGTCTGAAATGTCACGTCCTTTTTGCACACCTGCTTGGTAAGCTCACAGATATTTTCTCACATTTATGTGACTTTTATAATGTTTCTTCAGGGCGCAGGAGGCCACACTGTCAGTCCATTTCTCTATCAGCTTTTCTCTCAAAGCCCCAAAAGTTCTGTCACCAGCTTCCCTCAAGATATGAGCATCTTGCATCTGCTTCGAGAATATTATTATAGGAAAGGCCTGCTCTCATCTGTGAATCTGCTCCTTTGAAAGCTGGCTCAGAGATCCCTCCTCCACAACAGCTTTCAGATTCACTAAAGCCGACTTAATGACCATTATCTTCCTGCCCCTCAGGCTTCTCTGCTTACAAGACCCAGAAAGGTGGTTTGTTCCTGCGCGGCTGGGCTGTTTCTGTGACTCCTTTCAGGGGCACTTACTTGGTTTCTCCATGTAAATAATACTTTCCTTGATACCAAGAAGCATGTTTTGTTCTTGTCCTTTTTTTCATTTCCCCACAGAATGCTAGATAATGTTCAGGGCAGGAAGAAATAAAAGGAAAAGAAACCATCCCATAGCAAATTATATTGGCTGACTATAGCACACCTGCCACAATCCCCAGGCGCCAGAAAGGCTGGTCCTGGACAACCTCCTAGGAGGGGATGTCCAGTTTCGGCATACCCTTCAGTCCTGTTACTCCCCTTCACCCCGGCTCGCGTGCCCTCTGCAGCTTCTGAGCTCTCCACCTCGAGCCCCAAATCATTCTTATCCGACTCTGCACATTAAAACTTCTGTCAAGTCAATGTCCTTTCCTCAGCTAGCAGTCTTAGAGAAACATATGATAAACAGCACGTAGCTGCTGAATACTTATTGCTCCCAGCAATAACTTCTCCTAAAATGGGGCCCTTGGAGATGGGTTCCATGTTAAAACCCGACCACACGGCATCTGAGGGGTCATGGCACACACCCTGAGGAGGGGACACATGTGGGACTCTGGGAATAAAGAGTCTCAAGCACCAAACCAAAGAGAAGCCCCTTCTTCAGACATAGGAGGGAGGTGAGGGAAAAGGAAGTAATAGAGAGATCCCTCAAGAGGTAAAGGGGGTTGGGGGGGGACAGCGGAGTAGGGTCCATGGAGAGGAAAGAATTTCCAAAAAGAAGGGATAGAGTGTTCAGAGTGGTGAGGAGGCCAGCTGTTGACATTTAGGAGGAGCAGAACGAAGCGCCTTAGTAGGAGGTTGAAAGCATAAGTCAGGTGACAGAGGCATAGGAGTGAGGGGCAGGTGGGCAGACTCGGTGGTTATGCAGAGGTCTCTCAGAAAGTGTGTTTCAGAAGATGGAAGCATGCTGTCTATGATCACAGGGTTTAAGGGTTAAGAGTAGTGGAGAATGCTTGAGACAGAGGAAGAAACCAGACAATAGTGAGGAAGATTCTGGAAGAGGAGGGGGTTAGGATAAAGACTACAGCAAACTCTGGCAAGGACAGTAGTCACTTCTGACCATTTGAAATGAAAGGAGGAGACTAAGTTAGAAGGAGAGGAAATCTGAGGCTACTCACAGTGATTGCAATCACCCCAGGAAAGTAGGACACTGCCTCGGGCTGGAAATGAGAGGGGCAGGAATGGGACTGAGAACCTGGGCAGAAAGGCCTGAAATGTCAGCAACAGGGGCTCCAGTAAAGATTCAGTGAGAGACAGAAGCAGACATTGAGAGGTACCACCTAAGGGCCAAAGTTTGAAGAGAAAGAGTGCGATGGAAATTTCCCAGGGATGGAAACTGGCAAGGTGAAACCAGACTTCAAGACAAAGAAATAAAACTTAGTGTGTGAGTTCTAAACCATTTCATCATTTATATTTATCCAGAATGGGAGCAAATCCTTAAAAAACAAAAAGCTGTGGCCAGTGTCTTCAGTGGTTAGAGTGTCGGCCTGCCCACCGAAGGGTCTTCGGTTCAATTCCTGGTCAAGGTCATGTACCTGGGTTGCAGGTTCCATCCCTGGCCCGGTAGGGCTGTGTGTGGAAGGTAACCAATCTATGTCTCTCTCTGTCTCTGTCTCTTTCTCTCTGTCTCTGTCCTTCTGCCCCCTTCCTTGTTCCCTCCCACTCTCTCTAAAAATCAATGGAAAAAAATATCCTCAGGTGAGGTTTAATAGCAACAAAAAACAGGGGGGGGGAAAAAGCAGTAATTCTCCAGGAAACTCTATGAAGAAAAAAAAGAAACTATTCATAGAAGAGCAGTTACAAAAATTTTAAGTGGACACTGTCAACCAAAATAAATAAAAGCATGTTTCTAAAAGTCATTGTTTCAAGAAATATTTTAAATAGAATCTGCAATGCTACCTTCTTTGTATAAATTTCTGCCTTTATAGGGCAAATAAACATCAAAATCTAGTAGAATTTTATTAGTTTCCATATTCTTCACTCATATTATTGATGATATATGTATAAATTCCATATGAGGAAGAATCTAAAGATGTTTTCTTTTCAGTCATGTATATTATCATTACTCTGAATGTATTGGCTAGCCTATAGCTACTAGCTCTTTTTCTTAATTAATAGACTTGACTTTTAGAGTAGATTTAGGTTATAGAAAAATTGAGTGGAAAGTACAGAGTTCCCACATATCCTTCCTCCCTCAGCCCCCGTAGTTGGGGAAAAATAGGGGTATTTTTAAGATCTTGCTTTAGTGTGGTACATTTATTATAACTGATGAGTCAATATTGATACATTATTATTCACTAAAGTCCATGGTTTATATTACTGTTCACTTTTTGGATTGAACATTCTATAGGTTTGACAAATATATGACATGTATCCACCATTATGGTCTCACACCCAATAGTTTTTCACTGCCCTAAAAATCCTGTTCTGCCTCTTCATCCTTCCCTCCTCCAAACCCCTGGCCACCACTTTTTACTGTCTCCATAATTTTGCCTTTTCTAGAATGTCATTTAGTTGGACTCATATAATATGTAGCCTTTTCAGAATGGCTTCTGTCACTTAGTAATAA
>JAJQQW010000002.1:86580713-86860713 GCA_025583905.1 Ia io | reverse complement strand
TAGCTAATTTCTTTACTGTTATAAAGTTTTCATTTATCCAATAATACATGAACATTTGGCAATCATTAGCTATATTGAATAGTCATCATTGCTAAATGATTTTCCAAGTTCTTTATTTTCATTCTCTTATTTAAAAGAAATGTAATCATTCTAAGGGGAAAGTAGTGTAGAAGTTATATCATATAACTTCTAAAAATATATTAACTTCTGAGTCCACCATTACATTTTCCCCTTTCCTGATTCTAGAATATTCATTCACAAAATATTCTTTTAAAGAACTATCATATGTTTTAAATATTGATATATTTTGACAGCCCTAAGACTTTCAACTTCTCTAAATGATATCTGTGTGTGCAAACACAGTCCTGTGAGAACTATACAACCAGTTCTTTTTAATCTATCACTTTAATTTTGCATTTAATCATCTTTCTATCATATTGTGAAATAGATTTTTATTTTTATGATGCCTCTCTTTTTAGATCTTTTTCTTTTGTTGTTCTTTTTTGAAATAATTACTCTATTTGCATTACTTAGACTAAAAGTGATTTTAAAAATATATAACCAGACGACTACTACCCTGTGCCTGGTTATACTTTCTTCATGTTTAGCCTGCCAGCTTCAACTCAGGTGAGATGGAAAAGAGCATCTGAGTTGACATCAAACACTTATTGTAAATCTTCATGCCAGCACTACAAAATAGCAGTACTCGTTTGAATCTATTAATGACTCAGACTTATTCCAGATCTCTTTGAATATGATGTTTTGACAGAGTGCAAAGCCCTAGGTATTCCTTTTACTTTTGGGAATTTGCTCTTCAGTAGCCTAAATCTGAACAGGAATAACCTACTCCTTTGGCAAATATTGAGAATATATATCATATAATCATAAGGTGGTAGAAAAATCACTCGCTTAAAATTTTTAAGTAATTCATTCTTCCTTTTGGGGGAGGATCTTCTTTTCTTTGTAGAAGTGATAATTTAGCAACTTTAAAATCTTCAGTAGAGTAGATCGTTTTCACCTCACAATCATATTCTGTAAAACTCAGTCTGTTCCTGAGACTCCCTCTGTGCTTGTGAATCTGTATTTTGCAACATGCATGGCATGTATATCATATGTAATACCTACAGTCATAAATATAACAACAGCTGACATTTATAGAGCATTTACTAGTACTATGTGCCAGTCCATGTTCTAGGCACATTACACCTTTTAGGGCATTTAATATTCACAGCAACCTTATGAAGTAGATATTATTATTACTATGCCCATTTTATAGATAAGGAGAATGAGGTGACCCCTTTAAGGAAGGTGAGCAATACACCAAAGGTCAAAGAGCTATGAATAGGGGAGTCAGGATTCAAACTAGGGCAGCTTCGTGGCGAAGTCCATAGACCTCACTGCTATATTGCCTCTCATTAGAGACCTAATCATGTCAGGGAAAACAGTTTAAAAATTCATGAAATGGAATGGAGTCTTGTTTGTACTTCTGTTATAAAGGAAAATAATCTGTTAATGCAAGGAGACCACATGGGACAATTAAGCCAGTAAATACAACTGAGCCTGAGTTCCTCTGAGTTCCTTTTGCAAGATACAAACTTCTAAAAACTTGAGCACATTATTTCTGATATATATACTAATGAATCTATTTGAAGGCAGTGAATTTTACTAATGAGAGTTTACAGTAGAAATATAAACAGGCCCTAATGAATGAGTTTGTTGGTCTACAGAGCCTCTCTCTCTCTCTCTCTCTCTCTCTCTCTCTCTCTCTCTCTCTCTCTCTCACACACACACACACACACACACACACACACACACACACACTACATTTAGATATAAATAGTACATATATGACTATCTGTTAAGATTTTTAGTGGTATATTCCTTATGACTAAGGCAAGAAACATGTTCTAATTTATAGCTTAATTTAGAAGAAATGAAGTCCTCCAGATCTAGAATTGTTCCAGCCTTCTAAATTACAAACATACCTAAGAAACTGAGTGCTGGTGTGACCAAACTAACATAGGTGTGTAAGTGTGCCAGTGGAACTTTTGGGTGAGCCCAGCATCCAGTGCACCCACCAGGAGTGCTGGCCAGATGCAGGTCCACCCCCCAACCTGGGCGCTTCTTCCAAATACACAGCTTGGGTAGCCCTGACCCCAGCTCCATGGTCTATTTTGAGACAGGAAGCCCCTCCATGTCCTCATGACCACATTGCTGAGGATGTCAAAAAAGGCAGCTCTTACAGATTATAATTTTCAACTAAAAGCTTGTTTTCGGGGGAACACTAAGTAGAAGTAAAGATGTAAACCTTGATGAAGGGGACCCCTCCTCTACTTCTGACACTATTTCAGAGTCAGTGCATCAACCATCCTATCTAAAAAAAGAGTAATATGCAAATTAACCATCACTCCACTACACCCACAAGCCACGCCCACAAGCCACACCCACCAGCCAATCAGGAGTGAATATGCAAGTAAACCCAACCAAGATGGCTATGGCCACAGAGAGCAGGAGGGAGGCTTGGGTTTCCCTGGCAATGGAGGAAGCCAAGCTTTCCACCTGCCCTTGCCGGCCTAGGCCTCCACTCAAGGCTACAAAGTTTCAATGATAGGAGATGCATAAATCCAAACAGAAATGGCAGCAGCCACAGAGCTGGAAAGAGCAGGAGGCTAGGGTTGCCCCGGTGATGGAGGAAGCCAAGCTTTCTGCACACCCTGGCCGGCCCAGGCCTCCGCTTAAGGCTACAAAGTTTCAATTATAGACGATACATAAATCCTACCAGAAATGGTTGCCGTCACGGAGCAAGCAGAAGGCTTGGCTCTGCTCCAGGCTACAAAGTTTCAATTGTAGAAGATACCAGGGCCTCCTCTTGGGTCACCAGGGAGCGTGGCCGGCCTGCAAACCACCACAGGACACTTGCCCAGGCCGCCCTACGCCCCAAGGGAACCCCCACCCTGATCCGAGACATCCTTCAGGGCAAACCAGCTGGCCCCCACCCATGCACCAGGCCTCTATCCTATCTAATAAAAGAGTAATATGCAAATTGACCATCACTCCAACATACAAGATGGCTGCCCCCATGTGGTCAAAGATCCTGCCCCCATGTGGACACAAGATGGCCACCACAAGATGGCCAGCAGGGGAGGGCAGTTGGGAGGGACCAGGCCTGCAAAGAAGGGCAGTTGTGGGTGATCAGGCCAGCAGGGGAGGGCAGTTGGGAGGCACCAGGCCTGCAAGGGAGGGCAGTTGGGGGCTATCAAGCCTGCAGGGGAGGGCAATTAGGGGTGACCAGGTTGGCAGAGGAGGGAAGTTGGGGGAGACCAGGTCTGCAGGGAAGGGCAGTTGGGGGGGACCAGGCCTGCAGGGGAGGGCAGTTAGGGGTGACCAGGCCTGCAGGGGAGGGCAGTGAGGGGCAAACAGGCTTGCAGGGGAGCAATTAGGCATCAATCAGGCTGGCAGGGGAGTGGTTAGGGGGTGATCAGGCTGGCAGGCAGAAGCGGTTAGGGGCAATCAGGAAGGCAGGCAGGCGAGCAGTTGGGAACCAGCAGTCCTGGATTGTGAGAGGGATATCCGACTGCCCATTTAGGCCCGATCCCTAGCCTCCTGCTCTTTCCAGCTCTGTGGCTGCCACCATTTCTGTTTGGATCCCACCGGGATCAGGCCTAAATGGGCAGTTGGACATCCCTCTATGGGTCCCAGATTGGAGAGGGTGCAGGCTGGGCTGAGGGACACCCCCCCCCCATGCACGAATTTCGTGCACCGGGCCTCTAGTCTATAATAATAAAAGCATAATATGCTCATTAGACCAGACATCCTTCTGGACAAAACCGGGGCTGTGAGGGAAGCCCGGGACCTGGGTGCCAGAGGAAAGCCGGTGCTGGCAGCCTAGGGAAGGAAGGCCTATTCCTGCCTGAATTTCGTGCATTGGGCCTCTAGTGCAAGTATAAAGATTGAGAATCACAAAGGTAGAGAATCCAAGGCAATGTATTGGCTACATTTAGACCAGAATTATTTAAAAGATTTGGCCTTGAAAATCACTGAAATTAGTATTTATATTATCTGAAAATATTTTTTTTTCTAATTTTTAGATTAGCAAACTATTTAAATATTCTCTTCTTGTATTCTTGTAGTCAGTGATTATCTCCCTTTCTTCAACTTACCACTATAAATCACTTTCACAGTGAAATTTCATGTAGATATTTCACACAAAAAATGAATACAAAGGAATTTAGAGTCCCCCTGAAGTGATCTCATATTTTTATAAGAACATGGGAGGACTAGCTATGCTGTTTTTTTCAACCAAGTAATGAAAGATATTTGTGGAAACTGGAAAATTTTGTACTTTGTACACTGAATTCTTTACAAAACCACTAGACTATTTTGAATTCTTGAAAGTTTCTTCTCTCTCTCTCATATACATATATATGATTTTATTTACATATAAATAATATAAAAATATATATAAATGATTTTGCAAGACTGTAATACATACCATTTTTAAAGCTTTCAAAAATATTACCACAGAGTTTTGAATACCCATTTATTTACTGAATACCAGTATTGATTATTGCCTTCACTTGTCAGAAAATCACAGCAAAGCTATAACTCTCTTGTTTTTATGGTCTGGCATAGAGAGCAGCATGGGTTCCATAGATATATTTATAAACTGGAGAGCTTATGGATAAATACAGGTAATTGAATGATATACCCAATGCATCTTGTTAACCAGAGGTTCTTCAGCATTATTTAATGAATCACTTCCTCCAGTGGCCCTAATGTAACCGTACTGTAAAAACCCCAACTAAAACTCACTTCACCGACAGGATAGAAATATGCTCAATGTGTTATTGTTTCATTAATAAGACCAGTGGGTGAAGGAAGAACACTCATAGAACTCACTCAGAAGACCATGAATGGTATGAACACGAAACCTTAAAGGAACACTCACTTTACACAGCAGTCCATTTTCATTTCCAATAGAGGTTGCAAGAATCCTAGTGAGTTTCCTCCTGCAGGAAACCGGCTAAGTAGGCAACCCTCCTATTTTAAAATTCATTTTTCCTAGGAGCTACTAGGTAGGCAAAGTGAAAAAAAACAAACTCATCAAATGTTTGAACTGGGGCCAGGACCCTAAATGTTGAGCTCTACTCTAGTGTTTTAATTCTTTTTGCAAAATCAGGGATAATACTCTTCTCCTAGCAGGCCTGCTGGTGTTCTTTCTTTCTTTTTTTTTTTTTTTAATCTTTGTTGTTGAGATTATTTCAGATGTCCCCCATTTATCCCCCATTGCCCCCGTCTACATGGTTCCTGCCCTACCCCAGGCTTTCATCACTCTATTGTCTGTGTCCATAGGTAATGCATATATGCATTAACATCTTTGGTTAATCTCTGACCGGCCCCCCACTCCTCTTCTCTCTGAGATTCATCAGTCTGTTCCATGTTTTCATGACTCTTTTATTCCCGAGTTTATTTTGTTCATTAGATTTCTTGTTGTTGTTTCTTTTGTGTGTGTTTTTAGATTCAATTCTTGATAGGTATGTATTTATTGCCATTTTATTGTTCATATTTCTTCTTCTTCTTCTTCTTCTTCTTCTTCTTCTTCTTCTTCTTCTTCTTCTTCTTCTTCTTCTATAATATCGAACATTTAATGTAATACTGGTTTGGCGGTGATGAACTCCTTTAGCTTTTTCTTATCTATGAAGCTCTTTATCTGACCTTCAATTCTAAATGATAGTTTTGCTGGGTAGAGTAATCTTGGTTGTAGGTCCTTGCTTATCATCACTTTGAATATTTCTTGCCCCTCCCTTCTGGCCTGCAAAGTTTCTGTTGAGAAATCAGCTGACAGTTGTATGGATGCTCCCTTGTAGGTAACTAACTGCGTTTCTCTTCCTCCTTTTAAGATTATCTCTTTGTCTTTAACCCTTGGCATGTTAATGTTGATGTGCCTTGGTGTAGGCCTCTTTGGATTCCTCTTGTTTGGGACTCTCTGCACTTTCTGCACTTTTAAGTCTAGTATTTCTTTCACCAGGCAGAGGAAGTTTTCTATCATTATTTCTTCAAATAAGATTTCATTATCTTACTCTCTTTCTTCTCCTTCAGGTACCCCCATAATGCAAATGCTGGTACATTTGAAGTTGTCCCAGAGGCTCCTTACACTATCTTCATTTTTTTTATTTTTTTTTTAGTTTTTCTCTTCTGATTGGATGTTTTTTTGCTTCCTCATATTCCAAATTGTTGCTTTGATTCTCAGAATCCTCTCCTCTACTGTTGAATCCCTGTTATTCTTTATTTCAGTTAGTGTATGTTTAATTTCTGACTGGTCCTTTTTCATGTCTTTGAAATTCTCACTAAGATCCTTGAAAGTCTCTTTAAGTCCTTTTATGCTCTCATTAAATCCCTTGAACCTCTCATTAAGATTCTTGAGCAACCTTATAACCATTGTTTTAAACTCTGTATCTAATAGTTTGCTCGCTTCCATTTCATTTAGATCTTTTTCTGTTCTTTTATTTGTGATGTTTCTTTGTCTCTACATTTTGACTGCTTCCATGTCTTTCTTCCTATGTATTAAGTAGAGCTGTTATATCTCCTGGAATTGGTAGAGTAGCCTTGTGTAGTAGGTATCCTATAGGGCCCAGTAGCTCAGCCTCCCCAATCACCTGAGCTAGGCATTCTAGGTGTGTCCTTGTGTGGGCTATGTGAACAGTTTTGTTGTAGTGGAGCTTTTATTGCTGTTGGTGTCACTGGGAGGAATTGATCTCCAGGCCAATTGGCTGTGGGGACCAGCTGTGACTACAGTTAGGAGAGCTGCTGTGCAGGAGACACCCCTATGGAGCAGGGCTTGCTTCAGTGGGGCTTTGGTGCTCACTGAGTCTGCCCCTTGAGTGTGTCACTTGTGGATGTGAAGAGTTGTAATATGGTAAGGTCTGAAGCTGTCCACCAGGTTCACTGGCTCTAGGGCCTATTAGGAGGTGCAATAAGCCGCTTCCTGGGGCCACTCTTCAGGAGCTACAGAGCCATCTGCAGGTGGCTGCTACTTGTATTGAGCTTGGACGTGCCCAGGTGAGGCCAAGCTGTGAATCAAGGCAAGCTGATGCTAGTGCCAGGTCTTGGGCCTCTTATTGATAGGTAGGGGGCATGCTGATACTGGCTGTTGCTTATTTAAGAGATTTAAGAAAAGTCTGAAGCCTGACCCAGAACAGGCCATTCATATGGAAAAGCCACTGCAAACAATTTGGATGGGCCTGCACATTGGATCGGGTGGTGTCTTAGGGTGTCACCAGGGCAGAGTGAACAGTGTGAGCCAAGCTGATGGAAACTCAGACATGACTGCCAATTAGCTCTGCAACAGGGAAGGTCCTAGCACAGGAACATGACCCCTGCAAGCATCCCCATCTGGAGAAAGCTGCCCCTGAGTTCTTTCCCTGATGCCAGACAAATCCAGTTCCTCCCCGAATATCCCAGTTTCCTTTCAAGCCCCCATCCCCCTCCAGCACTGGAGCCCAGAGTGATCAAATCCCAGTAAGTCCATGTGCTGGCCCTTTAAAAGGAACTGCTGGGACTCCCACAGTCTCCGTTTCATTCAGCCACAATCCCTGCTGGTTTTTACAGCCTAAAGTTATGGGAAATTCTCTTCCCAGCTCTGGAACCCTGGCCTGGGAGTCTGGGGTGGGACTGGGACCCCTTGCTCCTCACCAGTGGCCTCCACAGCAGAGATATCCCTCTTGATTAAAACAACGCCATACATGGGTGTCAGACCAGCCCATTCCACGCTTCTGCTCCTCCTACCAGTCTCAATGTACTTTTTTCTTTACTTCTCTAATTGTAAGACCTTCATTCAGCCAGATTTCAGGCAGTTTGCCTGGTGTTCTTTCTAAAAGAATAAGACACAAGATTCAGAAACAAAATCCAAAGACAAATCAAAAAGTCAGTCTCCTGCTACTCTTCTTGTCTACTCAAAAGAGTGCTAAACCACAATCTGTGCTACCATTCTGTTTTCCAGCCCTTGGCCTATGATGGGATTAATTCAAATGTTAAAGCAGTCAGGACCCTTGGAACACAGAAGAATTTTTCCCCAACCAATAATCAAGCTCTATTAACATAACCAGAAGACTACTTAAATAGGAAGGGGACCTCTGACCTCTACTTTTTTACCTCATTTGGGGTGTTTTGGGGGGCCATCAACCCAGCCATAAAGCTTACCTCCTTTGAGGAAGGTTAAAAGGAAAGACTCACCACTATTTCTTTAATTTTACTTCAGATATGCATTGCTTCTAGACACAGACTTCTCTTGAGAATTTTGCAAACATAACATCTTTTTAACAATATATATTTTATTATTTGGGAAATGTTACATTAGTCTTATAATGTGCTCAACAGTCACAGTTTGTTAATTTCATCTCTTCCCCCAAGAAAAATGGGGGGGGGGGAATAAATGTGAAATATAAATGGTGAAAATCAGGGAGTCTTAGTGAAGGGGAATGTAGCTGATACTTCTCATTTTTCAGAGATTGAGACTGAGACTCAAGGATGGTGTTATTTACCTGGCTACAGGCTAGTTAGTGACAGATCAGAATCGAGAGTTTCCACTCCACAAATGCTGTGCCAGCATTGTTGACAAATTCTAAGTCTAGGGCAGATGTGGAGCATCCAATCCCCCAACACCATCACAATGTCAACTTTCATTGCCCCAAAAGAATCATTTACATCAGTTAAAGTATTACCAGACCTAATGAAGAGAAGTCTACTAGTACACCAGTGAAATAGGGTCACAGCCCAGGAGATCATGCTCCCCTCTCAAGCCTGCTTGGCATTTTCTCTCAGCTCGACCAGAACAGAAAGAACAGACTGGAGGAGAGCCAAGGCCTCGTTTTCCTCTTTGTGTCAAGAACCATAGGACTGTTCAGTTCCTTCCTCTGGGAAAGAGCCGCTGTACTTTTTATTATTTTTTTTACTGGCTTTTAAATTGTTCCCTATAATTACAACAGCATCAGATATCATGTGCATGCTGAGTGCCAACCCTGAGCCAATTTTCCACATATATAATCTAATGTAATACTCAACGACATCCCTATTAGGTGGGAATATTATTCCCTCCATTTCACAAATGGAGACTATTAGGCTCAGGAGAGGCTAAGTAACTTCTCCAAGTTCTGAATGAGGGCAAAGACCATGGTCTTAACAATTACCCTGAGTCGACTTCTTCTGGGTTTGGTCCCACCCGACCCAATCTGGAATTTCTCCAGTGGGCAGACTTTTCTTTTTTTACAGTGCTCCTGCAGAGTTCCAGGTCAGCTGCAGGTCACCTTCCTCTCTGAGCACTCCCTTCCCAGCCATTTATGAAAATTTGAGTCTATTATATTTATATTTAAATTTTATGAATAGAGTTTGGGATTCAACTTTGAAAAGGTTTATCCATCCTTCAAAATGTGATACTCAAAACCCAAATTCCATAACTGCGTGGTTTGTATGTACATTCATTCATGCTAATTTCATCACAGAGTCACCTCATTGGGACCAGAGTGGACCTAACAGTTCCCTTGATGGGAACCTAACCAGAGTGGACCTAACAGTTCCCTTCCAAACAGCTATCAGAACCCCTAGAAGAAGGCAAAGATCCTCAAAACAGCACCCTCTCAAGGAAGAACAAGTTTCCTCATCCTGCCCACCCAAGCTGGACTTCCAGGCATGGACTGCCCTTATCCCCCTTTAAAAAGCCCATGTTTTCGCTGGTATTCACCCAAACCAAAGGCTTAAACTGAAGCAAAATGCCATCATTAATAACCAAAAACAACCAGTGGGCTTTGTTTGGTGCCTTGAGCTTAATATAAAGATAGAACTAGAACAGATTGTTTTTGGAAGATTTATTGTGGAGCCATAATGACTTTTAGTAGGATTAAATGTGACATCCAGCATGCTATAAATCTCCATTACTATTTAATTAGTAATCACTACATCAGTGTGATCTTCTTGGAATGCCCATGGTACTAAATTGACTGAGACCCACAGTAAACTGACCCTCTGTCGATGCTCAGATTCAGCCCCCAAACTCCTACCAAGGGTGAGAGTCTGATTTAGACATGAGAACCAAGGGGACTGCCATGCCAGGGGTGTGTACAAGTGATGTCAGCCTTTCCCCTCGAGTTGCCTTCCCCCACTTTCTCCAAGTCTTAACTGACAATTTGTAAATCCTGAAGTTTCAGACTTTATAGGAATTTGTAAACATCCTAACAATTAAAGAGAATCTTTCATCTGAACACTGTAATAAATGGTCTCACTTTAAGTTTTTATACCTTTCATTCTCCTGAATACGTAGGAGATCCCTCTGTGTGTATACAGGCCATCACAGTTTTGGGTAAAAAGGTAAAGGTTAGGAGCTATTCATATGGCACGTATGACAAGAAGAGCTCTAGGGAAGATGTGCTCATGAGAAAGCAGGTGTGTGCAAATGAGGCAAATTATCAATCTCCAAGAACGTTTGGAACATCAGTGTTTGGATTTACGTCAGCAGAGGACTTTGGCCTGCCCACAAGAGAACAAGTGGGTACCAGGGACCTCCCATCTAAGATCAACTTTGGAAAAAGCAGGAGGATAACGCTTACTTTTGCCTGAATTATTGAGATAATTGCCACAATACGGGGTTTCCCCGGTTCTGTGGCATGTATAACAGGCAATATATGTCGCTGACAGACCAGAATGCTGTTTCTACCATCACCTGGCATGCCCTGAGGCCACAGTTAGTTTCACATCAAAACTCAAAGGTTAATTCTGTTAAAAAATCACCCAGGTGAAGTTTTCAGGTGCAAATTCATGCACGGACACGACACACGTCTCCACACTTTGTGGATTGCTAATCCTGTGGTTCACGGGGACTCTGAAAAATCAGGGCAAAGTGCTATGAATACAGTCATCGAGGACATATTGTCTCACACAGTAGGAGGAGCTCAGGCTTCCTGGAATCGTGGCCACCTCTAAAACTCTGACCACACCCTGAAGATCTCAGCCTTGCCTTGGACGCTGCCACTCAAGCCCTCCCCCAACCCCCCACCCCCAGCTCTAAAAACACAGATGAAGTCTTCTGCTGGGAGCAACACACTCTTAAGCTGTGGCTTGCCCCAAGCAAAGCCTGCACTGGAGAGAAAAAGGCTATATTTGATTGTAAGCACCCTGAAGGCAGGACTGTGTCTCACCGTCTTTGATGGATGAGGCAGCAATGAGCATCTCGCACTCAGTCCTCCCACAGGGCCATGCCTGCAAACTATATTCAGAACTATTTACTGAGTGTTGAATGAATGCATGCTTTCTCCCTGCCGCTGGAGTCAGAGCCCCAATGTGCGTTTACTCTCCTACACACTGCCAGTTTCATAGGTATACCATCAGCACTCACTACAGGCCCAACACCGTCCCATTGGGCAGGCAGTTTCCAGTGGGGCCCTCAATTGTACTGTGCCCCATCTGCTGAATCCTAGCATGGGTGCTTCCCAGCATGCATGCCACAGGCTCCCAGGCTTCTGGGGGTACAATAATGCTACTGATCATCTAAATGAATTTTATCTTTTTATAAGTGATCTGAAGACAGAATTAGCTCCTGTGAAATCATCTACATCCCTTTAAAAAGTAATGCTTGTGTTCCTTTTTTTTTTTTTTTTTTTTTTTTTGAGGAAGTCAAAAATTGGGACTGTTTTTGTTTTTCCCCAGGAAAACCTCTTTTTTGTGATGGAATTTCTCAATGGAGGAGACTTGATGTACCACATCCAGAGCTGCCACAAGTTTGACCTTTGCAGAGCAACGTAAGAGCCCTTCGAAGGGTCTGGGGTTTTCCACTGTTCGTGGCAGGTTCTATGCCCCCACAGAGCCCACAGAATCCTCCTTCCTTCTCTGTGGTGTTTTTGTTTCCTCACCCAGCACGCCTAACTCCCAGAACAAGGTAACCCCCGAGAATATATCACACCAGGCAACCATATTCCTAGTTTGTGAAGCTTACATTCTTGTCAGTGTTGTTTCATTTCTCTGTGTTTTGAAATCAACTGTGTAGTTTCTCAAGGAGATGCCCCAGTTCCTCAGGCTTCTAGATGATGTGAGCATGGAAGAAAACATTTGCCCTTTGAAAAGAAAGCAGTCCAATGGAGCACAGATTTTAAAGGCAGTCACAGGATGAAGCTTCAGCCGAGGCCTTTCGTGGAAAGGTCAATGCGAAGCCATAATAATGTGGCTCCGAGCATGAGAATTCAGAAACCGGGAGGGGCACTTAGTCTGAGAATAAACCTTCACCTTCGTGGGCAGCCCTCAACACAAGCAAGTCAAACAGGCTGCCTATAACCATTGGGACTGCAGCTGAGGACCCCCTTCCACTCCCACCCCTCTCCCCCCGCCCCCATGGTCCCTCTTTCCTGAATGGTAAAACCACTGAGATTTTTTTTTTTTTTAATGGTGTCACCAGGCCTATTTTCAAATGCTGGGTACAGACTTATTTCTTTTCTTTTTTTAAGCATATTTTTATTTATTTCAGAGAGGGAGGGAGAGGAAGAAAGAGCTAGAAATATCAATAATAAGAGAGAATCATTGATCGGCTGCCTCCTGCAATGGAGATCGAGCCCACAATCTGGGCATGTGCCCTGACTGGGAATCGAACCATGACCTCCTGGTGGGGGGCGTGCAGGAGGCAGCCATCAATGATTCTCTCTCATCATTCATGTTTCTATCTCTCCCTCTCCCTTCCTCTCTGAAATCAATAGGCAGACTGACTGTACTTCTTCAATAATCTTTCACTGACTCCTAATGAGTGCTTTGAACGGTGGTGTGTGAACCAGGTTAAAAGATGGACTTGTTCCCCAGCTCCTGCAGAAACCTTGCTGAGATCCACACCACTGATCTCGTGGCCTCCAGGAGCAATCAGCACACTGCCCAGAGATCACTGTAAGGGATAGCCACCACAGAGAAACCATCGGGCGTTATTCGTGCTAGAGAGGATCCACTCAGTCCAGCACCCTTCCCAGCTTTTAAGGCATGAGAGCCATCAAACACCTGCTATCCATGTTATCCAGTGTGATTGAGCATCAACCTATGAACTGGAAGGTCACGGTTCAATTCCCGGTCAGGGCATATGCCCGGGTTGCTGGCTCTGTCCCTGGTGTGGGGCATGCAGGAGGCAGCCATCAATGATTCTCTCTCATCATTGATGTTTCTATCTCTCCCTCTCCCTTCCTCTCTGAAATCAATAAAAATATATTTACAATAAAAGGGAAAATTACTTTCCTATTATACTATACAATTGCATTATTGTTTATGTATGTTCTATTTGGGAAAAAAGACAGTTTGAGCATTGTCGTTTAAAATATAAGAATGGGCATCAGCTGCAAGTAGGGCTAACTTAGGATACCAGCTCTGCTTCATTCTCTCGGGGAGGACATCTTCCTTTTGTTCAGATGAAACAAAATGATGTGCGTACACAGATAAATTGTGTTCCTACAAAGGTTGTGTACATTAGGCAGAGAACTGCACAGAGTACTCATGGGGTAAAATGGGGGTTTTATTTTGTTCTGTTAATGACTTGGTGGTGAACTGATTTTTCTCCCCTCAGGTTTTATGCTGCTGAAATCATTCTTGGTCTGCAGTTCCTCCATTCCAAAGGCATTGTCTACAGGTAAATGTTACCCTTTCAGACACACTGAAATATCTGTATTTCGTGGGCCTGTTATTATAGTCAATGTGCTTTAGTGCCATGAAATGCCCAGGGTGTTTTTGTGGCCAAAAGTTTCACACCCAGGCTTCCTGCCCATGGTGATAACACGGATGATGATTTAACAGTAACCAAGTAAGAAATTCCAGTCTCAAAATCAATAAGGTTCTGACCTTATTTTGTTCTTTATTCCGGTCCTTACTCTTATCCTTCTTCTCACCTCCATTTTTCTCATTCCCTTCCCATACTCTGCTATCTTTCTCTTTGATATCTTGTTGCTTTTTTCACTTCTGTCTCCTGTGTCTCTTGTCTTTGCCTGTATTTGCTTTGGGCCACCTAGAAATGTTGACTGAATGCCCTCCTTTTGGGTGGGGGAGGCGGGGAGTTCTCCCCTGAACACTCAAGCACACCTAAGGAAACTTGTAAGCCTACACCTTGTAGAAGTGCACAGACCATCACGTGTACCCTCTTTTGTGAATGGAGGTCCTAAATTTCTCCATTATACACCATCATTTCACATCTTACTTGGATGAAAGCTACTGTACTTCAATCTCCTTACTTCCTTTCTCAAAACATAATTGACACTTATTTAGCATACAAATCTTCAAAAGTTCAATTGTCTGCTTTCTGACTCACTGCAGATTAAGCGGGGAGTGAAAATTAAAAAGAAAGGAGCTAGATGGAGGCCGGCCGACCAGCTGGAGGCCAGCACAGCCACGCAGGGAGAAGGGGCAGTTGAGAACCTGATGCAAAGGGAAGACGCAAGACAACTAAAAGGACCCAGAAGAGTGGGTTCCTGGGCTCTTCTGAGGAAATTGCACAGTCCTGACCAGGAGTCGTCTGTAAGGGTTCAGGGACGGCCCATACCGACTGTTGACGACAGCAGCTCTGTGTCATCCAGTCCAGACCCTCTCCCTCGGGGATGGTCAGTACTGAGCTGTGGTGCTTACAGGGCAGGCTGACAATCCGCTCAGGGAAGTCTCCCCATTTAAGAGGGGTCAGCCAGGCGAGGGCTGCCCTAGTTAGAGTGATAAGACCTCATAGGACAATTCTATTCTAACAACATTCTAATGATTGAAGCAAGGTTTTGCTATGCTTTTGTTTTTCAGGGACCTGAAGCTAGATAATATCCTGCTAGACAAAGATGGGCATATCAAGATAGCGGACTTTGGAATGTGCAAGGAGAACATGTTAGGAGATGCCAAGACAAACACTTTCTGTGGGACCCCCGACTACATCGCCCCGGAGGTAGGGATGTGCAGTGCCCCTTCCTAACCCAGCATGCCCAGGCCGAGCACCACTGCTTCTTCCTCCCTGAAAATCAGAAGATTTTAAGTATTCTGGTTCAGGATTGAAATTTGTTTTTTGTTTTTAGTATTGCATGATTATGGCTGCACATTGGGGGCTGCTGTTATTATTTTACTAGAGGCCTGGTCCATGAAAATTCATGCACTGGAGCAGGGGGGTCCCTCAGCCCGGCCTGCCCCCTCTCACAGTCCAGGAGCCCTCAGGGGCGGGAGGGACCCGGCAATCAGGGGAAGGCAACGTCCCCATCACATCTCTGCTTCTGCCACTGCCAGCACCGCAAGCCTCGGCCGGCCCTGGTTACCTGAGCCTCAGGTGGCCCTGGGCTGGGCAGCCGCCATCCAAGGCTTGCCTGCACCTCAGGCCAGCTCTGGGAGGCTGGGGGGCTGAGGGGCCTGGGGGACTCTGGAGGCTGGGTTGGGCCCAGCCATGCCACGCACCTGCCGCCCCGGTGGGGCTGAGGGGACTGAGTGCCACCATCTTGTGGCTATGAGAACCGCCATCTTTGAGGGCGTGGCAGTCAATTAGCATATTCCCTCCTTATTGGCTGTGGGTGCTGCCATTTTGTGAGAGTGTGACAGTCAATTAGCATATTTCCTCTTTATTATATAGGATGAGGGATGGTACTCATGCTAATTAGGTAATCTCTCCAGGTCTTGAATGATGCAGCATATCCTTTCAGTCATGGCTCCTCCCCACCCCAGTATTAAAATATCTTCACTCTGTTCAGACCCACCAGAGAAAAAACACTGGGGAAGAACCAGGTGGACCCTGAGCAGGGTTATAAGTACCAGAGTAGTCCAGCAGGTCATTTTAGGAGCAGAGAAACCTACTCTGTGGTTTCTAAGCTGCCGCGAGCCTGGAGGGATTGCCAGGGTGCACTGATGTATTCCCCCTTCTGGGATATGGGGACACAACACTGGTTATTGCACAGTTTTTAGTTTGTTGTCTTGTTATTTTTTTTATTTAAAAAAAAAGGGAGGATATCACAATCATTACTGAGCCCCCAGAAGAATGGCATTTGCTCAGAAGGGATCCCTCCATCTAACTCTCCCCTCCTCTCTCCTTGTTATGGAGTCGCCCCAGCTGCCATCCCAGGGCGATCAGACACCCCCTTACCCTGCAGCCCTTCCCATTGCATCACACTTATCATCATTGCTTTTTTATCTTTGAATCTCCCTGTACTATTGGATGCTGATTGCTCTAAGTCAGGGGCTGATTTTTGTTCCTTTTTTAATAACTTATTATTTTAAAATAATTATTGATTCACAAGAAGTTGCAAAAATAATACAGAAACATCACCCATATACACCCTTCACCCAGTTTTCCCCAGTGGTTACATGGTATATAACTATGATACAATCAAAACCAGGACATTGAGATTGCTACAAAGTGTGCATAGTTCTGTACCATTTTGTCACATATGTAGATTAGTGTGATCTTAATCATTTTTCTATCCAAAGACTGAGTGCATGGCTTGGCACATAAGGTAATAATAAATAATCTTTTGGAAGAATGAATGAATAACCATATTTATAAATATGTGGTGATGGTTGTTTGATGGACAGTGATGGACCTCTGATTTCCTGGGAAAACAAATTTAACAGCAAATCCCTGTCATTGCCAAAGGAACTGTGGCACCCTGACTCTACGAAACACTAGTATGTGGCTTTTCCCTGTGAAGATGTGGTATTTAGTTGTGATTTAACCTTGTTTAAATGCAAGATTGGCCTCTAGTCACCAAGAAATTATAGCTTTTAACTTTCCTGTCTACAAATACCTTATGCTACATCCTCTCCCTGAATCCTTCTTTCCTCTACATCTCCCAGAATCTGGCTTCAGTGACCTCTCTCTCTGTAACTTCAGCTTCCTTCTCTCATCTTCACACATGCTTGTCTTCACCTGATTCCATTCTTGGTCCTCTTCTCTTCTTGCTGTACATTCTCCATGAGCAACTGTATTTATCATGATGGTTTTAAAACACCAATGTCAGTATGGCCAGCCCAAACTACTCCTTCTTGTTCTGGACCTATACGTCCATGTTCTTGTTTGAGATCTTCAACTAACTGTCACAGATCATTCAAACAAAACAGTTCCCCAACTCCTTTCTCTGATGAACTTGCTCCACCCCCACCCAACCTTCTCCTTTATCCCTTTGTTGTTGTTGTTGTTGTTGTTGTTAATCCTCACCCAAAGATATTTTTCCATGATTTTTAGAGTGGAAGGGCCTGGGGAGGTGAGGGAGAGAAACATTGATGTAAGACAGACACATTGTTTGGTTGCCTCCTGCACACACTCTGATTGGGGCCGGGGATTGAACCTGCAACCCAGGTACATTCCATTGACCAGGAATCGAGCCCGAGGCCCCAGCACTCTAACCACTGAGAAACACCAGCTAGGCCTTTATCTCTTTCTTGGCAAATTGCACTACACATCTATCCATCCAGTCACCTAGCCAGAACACTAAGACTTATCCACGTTTTCTCCTTCTTTCTTACCCCTCCCAAATCCAGACACTAAGATCTTCTAAACTTAGACCTCATGGGCCTTTGAGCCTATTCTCCCCTCCCCAATCTTGTGACAGAATTAAGATCCCTGGATTCTTTCTCAGTTTGAAAAATGAATTCCTTTGCTTCAATCCCCCATACTTCTCCTATTCTTTCCCATCTTTACTGTTGGCACCCTCTCCAGGCCCTCGGCGTCTCTTGTCTGGACCCCAGTGATACCCTTTTGCCTGGCTTTCCTCTCCATCACCATCCAACTGCCAGTGCTTCTTCTTTATATATTTTCAAACTATTTTTTTAATCCTCACCCAAGGATATTTTTTAATGATTTTTAGAGAGTGTAAAAGGGAGGAAAGGAGGGAGGAAGAGAGAGGGAGGGGAGAGAGTGAGAGAGAAACATCGATGTGAGAGAGACACATCGGTTGGTTGCCTCTTGCATGTACCCCAACCCGGATCAAGTATGCAACTGAGGTATGTGTCCTTGACAGGAATCAAACCTGGGACCCTTCAGTCCACATGCCAACACTCTATCCACTGAGCTAAACTGGCCAGCGCTATATTTTCAAACTTTTTGACCTGCTTCCTCATCTGTTAAAAATGCATCCTCATTATATGTATACTTACTATATATGAATCTCATACATTTTTGCCAATATAATCTGTGTGTTATAAAACATGCATAAAATGGAACATAATCAGGTTGAACTGATGATGAAATCGTTTTAAATAACTAAATTTTATTAGAGTTATTAACAATACAAATCTATTTATGTTTCATTAAAATATTGGGATTAAATAACAAAAAGATCAGACTTCAGATCATAGTTTTCAACACATGTAACCTCCCTCAATCCAATCACTTCTCTTGTTGTGGATAACAGGACCTACCTCAGAGGTTCTTATAAATAAAATAAAACACATTCTATATGGCAAACCCTAACACAGATCAGCAAGCATTTGCAGACATTCTGTTTTAACAGTATGTAATTGAGTATGAATCTACATTTTTCTTCCTCCTAACTTAAGACTGAAATTCTTTATTAACATCACCTAGCCTTAAATGACTTAATTTCCACCACAGCTGTCTACTGTCCTCCAAATTTCTTTTCATTTTTCCTGCCAAATGAAGTTGTTTACAAAGATGTGATGTTCAAGCAGTTTCTGGTTGCTTAGGGCTCCTCCTTGTGGCACATCCTAGGAATTGCGCGCGAACCAGTCCCCACTGAAGGCAAACTACTGAACTGATTGTGCGCGTCTTTATTTACCTTATTCTCCCTGAGTCTACTTTTAAATTGCTCCTTAAGGCAAAGTTTATTTTTAAAGTTAACTTTAAAATTTAGGCCCAGCCAGCGTGGCTCAGTGGTTGAGCATTGACCTATAAACCAGCAGGCCACGGTTCGATTCCTGGTCAGGGCACATACCAGGGTTGTGGGCTAGATCCCCAGTGTGGGGGGTACAGGAGGCAGCCGCTCAATGATTCTCTCTCATCAGTGATGTTTCTATCGCTCTCTCCCTCTCTCTTCCTCTCTGAAATCAATAAAAATGTATTTTTAAAAATGTGTAAATAAAGTGAAATTTAGCATTTAAGTATTGAGTTAAGGCTAGTGGATAGCGTTTTTATACTGGAAGTCAATAACAGATTGCAAATTTCTGTTTGCAACTTGATATTTATTTTCACAAGTGGGTACCAGTTCGTCAAGACAGATATTTACCATGTAGCATGTAGCCATTTCCATATGACAAAACACTTTGTCTTACCTACTTTTCATGGAGCCTCACAACAACCAATGATAAACTAACGGTAGAGGACTAAGGCAGAAGTAGAACCTGCAGTGTTTAGTATGGCCTTCGCAACTATGTTGTTGTTGTTTGTTTAGCAAGTCCATTAGAGACACTTTCACAGTATTCCTGAGCCTCACTCCCAGCTGTCTCATTTCCCAAGGACAAGCCTGGGGTCAGGTAGGGGTCAGAGATGGGTGCTTGCACATTATTTTCTGCATCAAAAAGTTCACCAGCATCAAGACATAAAGCTGACCTAGAAAATACTGAAATGTCTAAAACTATAGTGTCATTTTTCTTTCCTGAGCTCATCAGTGCTACAATTCTACCATTCATTCCAAAGGCCCATTTTCAAAGGGGGAAATTCCATTTCAAGTGAGGAATGCTATAGTAAAATGACCTCTGTGTGTTTGTGTGTGTGCTCACACAGGTGAGCTAAGCCTTACATTGCAGTGTGAAATGAAGGTCCCAGTCTTGCTTTTTAAATTTAGTACTTCAATACTAGTATCCCTTCTCCATTTTGCTTTGGGTAATAAAGCAGCTTCCCCCAAACCATCCTAGCAGCTTGAGTCATGAGAGATAGGATGTTCTCTTCTCCATTTAAAATTAGAGAGGGAGGAAGGGAGAGAGAGACCTCAATGTGACATTGATTGGCTGCCTCCTGCACACTCCCTACCAGAGATTGAGCCCGCAACCCAGGCATGTGCCCTGATGGGGAATCAAACCAGCACACCACACACACACACACACACACACACACACACACACACACACACACACACACACCATGGATGGGACAATGCCCAACCAACTGAGCCACGCCGGCCAGTGCTATGTGTTTTAATTGTGGTAAAATACACGTACCATAAAGTATACCAGCTTAACCATTTTTAAGAGTACAATCAGTAGTGATAAGTACATTCACATTGTTGTGCAACTAATCTCCAGAACTTTTTCATCTTGCACAACTGAAACTCTATACCCATTAAACAACAACTCCCCATCTCCCCCCAGCCCCTAGAAACCATAGTTCCATTTTCTGTCTCTATGAAGTTGACTATTCTAAGTACCTCATATAAGTGGAATGGTACAATATTTGTCCTTTGTTACTGGCTTATTTCATTTAGCACAATGTCCTCAAGGGTCACCCATGTTGTGTCATGTGTCAGGATTTCTTTCCTTTTTAAGGTTGAATAATATTCTACTATATGTATATACTACACTGTATTTATCCATTCACCCGCTGATGGGCCCTATGTACTATTTTAGAGAAGGTCCCAGCATGGTGTGTTGGGATGAAAAGCACTGAGTAGAGTGACATGTGCACTCTCTATGTTCCAACTTTAAAAAGGAAGCCGCTGAAAGGCCTGAGCACAAAGAAAACTGAGCGAGAAAGTGGGTTGGTGAACGGGTAGAAATCTTTTTTAAAATTAGGTAGGATTCCAGACTTCAAATCCACTACCCTTAAGAATAGACCAGACCAGTTCTACTCAAAGCACCAATATCAAGGTGTCCATGGTGCTTACATCCAATATCTATATTTGAATAAGTTGGTATCCTAGTCTGTCTCTTGGCATAGTCACAAAATTTTACTCTCTTAGTTGTAAACCATGACTAGTTAGGATTTAAGGAATGGACTTGTTCAGATGACCTCTCTGGATGCTTGGTCACCTACAGAAACTTTATGCAAAGACACAGGACAGTAGAACACATGGGTTTGGTTTAGATAATCACTTCAGAGGCACTGGAGAGCTGGGATAGATACCAGCTTTCTTAGGTCTGAGTCTACTGCCCTCACATCACAGATGGAAATGAAGGCTAATGGCACACATAGTTTAGTTATTTCACTTAAGGCCAGAGGAAAAGTAGAAATTGAAACTCAAAAAATGTTTGCTCAGTTTTAGATTGCCTACTCTTTTGTATCCAATCATTAGCTTCCCAAAATACACCGTTTTCAGTGTGATCTTTGTTTAAACCACATACTACTGTCATCATCATCAATTATTTACTGAGTGGCCTTGAAAAAGCCATGCAAGATGTTCACTCATCAACCTTACTTTTATTAATTACATTTTTGGCTACACAGATATTGCTGGGTCAGAAATACAACCATTCTGTTGACTGGTGGTCCTTTGGCGTCCTCCTCTATGAAATGCTAATTGGTCAGTCACCTTTCCACGGGCAAGATGAAGAAGAGCTCTTCCACTCCATCCGCATGGACAACCCTTTTTACCCTCGATGGCTGGAGAAGGAGGCTAAGGACCTTTTAGTGAAGGTAAGAAATGAAGTCAAGGTTTGTATTGGGTCTTCTAATCAGTATTCCCATTCACTTCTAAGCTCGGATTTATAACTGATAGAGAACACAATAATTGTCTTGAACTGAATTTAAATGGGATGCTCACCATCTCTGTCTTAACTGAGGCACCAATGTGCTGAAGATTAGACAGCAATAAATCCTTATGGGCATAATTTACAAAAAGAAATGACCAGGGACCAGTTCCATGACTCTTGGTTACCCTCACTTGGATATGTGATTAGTCCATTGAACAAGTACAATTTGTGGCTTAAAATTCAACTTTTTTCCCCCATAGTCCCTATTAAATCTATTCAGTACAGTCCATCTTCCCCCACTCCTGGTGGAAAACTTGGACAGGATGCATGACTTTTCTGCTCATTCTTAGGTAAAAGACATAAAACACCACCTCAACTGAGAAATTAAAACTGTTCAGTCTAAGACACAAGTCCTCACATCACTATTAACCCAAAAGCAAAGACTTCTGCTCCCTCTCCTCTGCCCAAGTTCCTGACTGGCAGCACTCAGCTTTGGAGAATGGAGAGTGGTCATACTTGTGTTTCTTTGTTCTCTTCCTCTCCAGCTCTGGAGTTTCTGTTTCAGACCACACCAGGTTAAAAGCAGGGAGACGGCAAAGGGATAATGAGGAGAAAGAGCTGTTCTTATATGGCTGGGTGGCTTGATGCTCTCCCAGTTTGGTAGGTTGTTAAAGCCAAGACTTCAATGATGCTTTCTAGTGGGTTTTTGGAAATCCCTACCACTGGGGACATTTCTGGCTGAAGCTCTTGATATGCAGGCTATTCAATGCATTCCACAGCCCAGTTCTTATACCAAACCCTAGTTCAGCAGCACTCCATCTCCCTGGGACTCTCATTGCTGGTGCCTGCTGAGCAGCTCTCAGGCAGACCAGCTCCCTGCCACACCCCTTACCTGTGTCCACTGGAAATACTAGTATTAATGCACTTTTCACCCTAAAACTTTTAAAAGTGCAGGCTGTCACCATCTTAGCAGCAATCTTCAGAATTCACCATCAACACAGGAGTTAGACCCCCATCTGTGATAACCCAGGATCAATTAAGAATCAGTGGACAGCCCGGCTGGCATGGCTCAGTGGTTGAGCATCGACCTATGAACCAGGAGGGAACAGTTCAATTCCTGGTCAGGGCACATGCCCAGGTTGTGGGCTGGGTCCCCAGTGTGGGGTGTGCAGGAGGCAGCCGATCAATAATTATCTCTCATTATTGATGTTTCTATCTCTCCCTCTCTCTTCCTCTCAGAAATCAATAAAAATATATATTTTTTTTAAAAAAAGACAACTACTTAAAAAAAAAAAAAAGAATCAATGTACAGTGCTACAGATATAAACTTAGAGAATCACTGGCCATAAACCAAGAGCTCCCAGGGCAAACCAATGCACAGACAGAAGAAGCACCTGAAAGCCATCATTAAAGATTTGTACTTTACACAGAGTCCCAGTTTACCTTTTTTGAGGACACAAGATACTATTTACCGTGTATGACTAACAAGTTGTAAAAACTAAAACTAAATCATGGCAATACAACATGCTAATTGCATGTAATATTAATAACTACCTATACTTACTGAGCTATTCAGAACTATGTAGATCAGAAAGACCTTCCAGTGTGAGGCTAACAAAACTAAAAGAAGTGGGCCAAGAATACAGGTGCTTTGAACAAAACAGTGTTTTGATTTCTGGCATCTCAGATCTTATCTAACTTTTTAAAAATCATTTAAGCCCTAGCTGGTTTGGCTCAATGGATAGAGTGTCATCCTGTGGACTGAAGGGTCCTGGGTTCAATTCCAGTCAAGGGCACGTGCCCAGGTTGCGGACTCAATCTCCAGTAGGGGGTGTGCAGGAGGCAGCCAATCAATGCTTCTCTCTCATCATTGATGTTTCTATCTCTCCCTCTCCCTTCCTCTCTGAAATCAACAAAAATATATATATATTTAAAAAAATCATTTAAGGAAATAATTTTAGCCTTGTTCTTCCTATATTGAAAAGGGAAATAAGACAAGATCTTTCAACATTAGAAGTTATCAATGAATTTTAAATGTAAACTTAGAAAAAGATTACCAGGCCCATCTTTTTTCACTAGTCTACCTTTTTCCTCGTGAAGAACTACTGGGAATTAAATTTAAAGGGCAACACTTATACCTCTCTCACACAACTGACAGCTTGTTTAAGGTATTTGAAATGTTGAGGCCACTCCTGGGCTCTCCTTGAGGAATCAAGATGTGGAATCTGAAGTGCTGACAAAGTCCCGTAACATACTCCCCACCCCCAGCCCATGTCCAAGGCTGGTGGTGTTTAAAAGTCTGAGCCAGTGCAACTCAGCTTTCACTATTTCTGTGATCCAAACAGTAGTAAACTTAGAAAGCTCCTCAAACGACCAATTAAATTAACTTTTAATGACTGAACAAAACACATATAAAATGAAAACTGATTTCAAAATTAACCAATTTTTTTAAATATGGTAAAAATAAGAGCAAGGTTATAATGCAAACAATTTTCTTTACATAAAAACAAGTTCAAATATTATTACAGTTGCTACATTTATTTTACATTGGGCTTTTTGAAGGACTTAGCCTGGCTCGATACCAGTGGGGGGCATACAGGAGGCAGCCAATCAATGATTCTCTCTCATAATTGATGTTTCTATCTCTCCCTCTCCCTTCTTCTCTGAAATCAATAAAAAATATTTTTAAAAAAAGAATTAACTATTATTGATATACAAAATAACTTGGATGGATTTCAAGGGCATTAAGCTGACTGAAAAAAAGCCAATCTCAAAAGCTTACATACTATATCAGTCTATGTATGTAACATCCTTGAAAGGGCAACATTATAGAAATGGAAATCAGATTAGTGTTGGGGATAGTGGAGGCAGGATATCCCAAGAGAGATCTTTGTGTTGACGGGACAGCTCTGTGTTTTGTTTGCTGTGGTGGTTACCCAGGTCTACACCTGTGATAAAATGACATAGAACTAGACATACTATACCATATTGCATCAATGTCTGTTTCCTAGTCTTGATATTGTGCTATAATCATGTAAGATGCAAGCATCAGGGGAAACTAGGTGAAGTATACACAGAACACCTTTTTTTAACTATATTTTAACACCCTGTGATCTATATGTATAGACTTAATGTGACCCCACAATTCATAAGTTTAAGCTCTAATCCCCCAATATGATGGTTATAAGAGGTAGGTAATTAGGTATAGCTTATGTAATGGGGGTGGGACCTCCATGATGGCATTAATGCCCTTATAAAAGGAGGAAAGGAGATCTTCGCCCCTCATGTGCATGTACCAAAGAAAGGTCATGTTATCACACAGCAAGAAGGTGGCCTTCTATAAGTCAGGAAGAGAGCCCTTACCAGAAACTGACTATGCTGGCACCTTGATCTTGAACTTCCAGACTCCAGAATTATCCTGTATAATAAAAGGCTAATGTGCAAAATGACCAAGTGATGGAACGACCAGTCGCTATGAAGCTCACTGACCACCGGGGGCAGACGCTCAATGCAGATGCTGCCCCCTGGTGGTCAGTGCACTCCCACAGGGGGAGCACCACTCAGCCAGAAGCCGGGCTCACAGCTGGCGAGTGCAGCGGCAGTGGTAGGAGCCTCTCCCATCTCCACAGCAGCGCTAAGGGTGCCCAACTGCTTGCTTAGGCCTAAGCCATCAGTCAGACATCCCCTGAGGGCTCCCGGACTGGGAGAGAGCACAGGCCGGGCTGAGGGACCTCCCTGAGTGCACAAATATCGTGCGCCAGGCCTCTAGTGAGACATAAATGTCTGTTGTTTAAGCCACACAGTTTATGGCATTTTGTTATAGTAGTCCAACCATACCAAGACACTATAATTATTTCAAAATAAAAAGTTTAAAAGCAAAACAAAATCTAAGGCTAAATGCCAGAAAATAAAAAAAAAAAAAAAATCTGCAGAGTTTCAGTAGCAAGAAAAAGATTTGCAGCTAGAGTAGAAAGTAAATGTGGTTTAAAAGAGCAAAAACCAAGACAATGACAAAGAAGGAAATAAAAAGGACTGTTGTTGCAAAAGTATTTAAATCCATGTGTTAGAGTTTGGGCTTATTCTTTCCCACAGGAGTTAATGAAAATCCCATGCCTTTGCTCCATGGGGAAGGTAGCTCTTGCCCATCTTTTAGCAATTGGGCTGATAAAAATTAGTTTCCATCATGCAATTTTCTGACAGTAAGACTGGCTTCTAGTTTTTCTATAACTTTTATCCAGCAGCCGCCACATCCTTGAGCTCCTTCTTTTGCAAAAATCAAAGGTAATATTTCTGAGAAACTTCCTCTAGGGAATTATACCTAATGTTGTGAAACCCAGGAGCAGTAGGTCTTCTGAAAAAGCTGAACAAAACAGCATCTAGTGGCATCTGTCACAGCGGCAGTGTCAATGCCAGACTCTATCCCTTTTAGCCCTCATAGCACATGGGTACGTGCAGCTCAGGGAGCAACGGCACACGGCGGGAGGCCGCACTCCATAAAGAACTACGGCTGGGACGCTGCAGTACAGCTGACCATTGCCAAAGACATGCCTCTTTCTTCCCCATTTATTCATCCAGGATGTCCGGTCCATTTGTTTGGAAAATGATGGAAAACTAATTATCTCAAACAGAAATGCCTCTCCCTTTTGTAAAAGATATATCTGAGGCATGGACAAAGAGGAAGAGAAGATTCCAGTGACAGGTGCTAAGCACAGGGTGGGCCATCCTTGGCAGCCCAGCACTGTTTTCTCGCCTAAATAGCTGAATTTAAACAAACTCTCGCTACATCCTGGCCATTTATGTAAACAGTGTGCTATTTTCTATCAATGTGACAGCTTTTATGAACAAAAGCAAGTATTACTACATGAACATTTATTCTCTCAATGCAGATTCCTTGCCACAGACCCAATGACTACCCATGAGGTCACCAGTCATCTTCAGGACCTGGGAGGAGGAGGAGGTGACTTTCTGCAGGGCAGAAAAAATAGTGATTTATTCTTGTGTGCAAAACTAGAAAGAATTTTGTGTCTTTTTTTATAGTTATTAAAAAATATTTTATTGATTTCAGAGAGGCAGGAAGAGGGAGAGAGAGATAGAAACATCAATGATGAGAGAGAAGCATTGATTAGCTGCCTCTTGCACGCTCCCTACCAGGGATCAAACCATGACCACTTGTTTCATAGGTTAACACTTAACCACTGAACCACACTAGCTAGGCAGAATTTTGAGCCTTGAAACTGGAGATCATATTATATTCTCATTATACATTTTATCTTTTAAAATATTTTTTTTAATTTCACAGGTACATATAACAGGCTCATGATCCTCTTGGTACAAATGCCACATGTTACTAGAAAAATCTAATGGAAAACCTAATATGGTACACACTTGGCCTCTGGCAGTTACTTCTAACTTAATTCGCTGCAGCATTTAATTATAACGACATGAGCTAGTGTTCGGCCTTTTCTTGAGGCACTTGCATCCTCTCTCTAATCTTGTTTCATCAAAATTTCCTTAAGAAGTGGAGGTCAATAATTTATTATGCTCATTTCAAGGGAAGATATATAAAGCCAAGTCACTTATTCCCTCTGCTTTTAAAAAAATCAATCTGCTTTTCCATCTGGTGACTCACACTGGTGTTTGAATCTACAGAAAAATATGTTTTACTGTGAACTTTGTGCCTGTTCTATAAGCTGTCCTATATGTTGAAAACAAGAGTCTAACAGATGAGGACTGAAGACACATAATTTGCAAATAAATAAAGTGAAAAGACAGCTTACTCATTTATTCAACAAGCATTTACTGACCATATACTTTGTTCATGGCACTGTGTTTGATTCTGTAAGAAATAGCAACGTAAATGGTGTCTGCCCTCCAGAGCTTACACTCTAGTAGGAAAGATAGTCGTGTGTGTGTGTGTGTGTGTGTATGCATAGCTAATTCTCTAATGGCAGGAAGACATTCTGTGGAGCACACAGGAAGACTATCCAAAACCAGAAGTAGGAATGGGCTGTTGATAATTTAGGCTCTATCACTGGCTGGACCTGTGATCTTGAGCAAGTTACTTACTATTGTGAGCCTCAGTTTTCTCACATAACAATATCTGCTGACATAAGAATATCTGCTTTTAGAATCTGTTTTTAAGATCAGGATAATATAGCTAAGGCATCTAGCACAATGCCTGACTCTAATTAACCATATGACAATGGATATGACTTGAGAAGGAGGTGATCAACGAAATGGATATGACTTGAGAAGGAGGTGATCAAAAAAGCTTCACAAAGAATGGGGGCAGGGTATAAGCTGAACCCTGAAAGGTGGGTCAGGATTTAAAGATGAGGAAAGGGAAATTGGAAAAGAATGTGGGGAGAGGTGTCTTCTTGCAAGATGGAAATGTCATTAGCAAAAGACAGAAGTAGGAAAGGCAGGTGGCATATTCCATAAGTAGACATGTCTGAACAGCAGAGAGTTATAATGGGAATTGAAGAATATGTGTTGGCATTTGGCTACAGAGAGCCTGGAATGCCCACCCAGGGGCCTCAGAGGACATTAGGAATCACAGGAGTATAGATCGTCTTGCCTCACCCTCCGTTTTACAAGTAAGGAAACTGAGACTCAGAAAACTTGCCCAAGGCCTTGTGGGTAGTAAGCTTCTCAGATGACAGTTTCATGTTATTTCCACTGTGTAGTGGTTTTCTAGTGAGATGCTTTGGAACTCAAGTTTCCATTGAGAGGCCTCAGCGGCCATCATATGGCAAGAGGAAAGGAAGCTAGAACCGTGGCCAGGACTGACCACCTGCATGCACAGGGGTGATTGCATGGCATTTCACTTAGATTGCTAAAAAGACTCTCCTCATGAGGGGGCGGGAGGGGAAGGAGAGAAATCTCCACTTTGTTATAGCATGTTATTTATTTTATTTTTTTATTTATTTTATTTTATTTTGTTTGGTAGAGTAGAGCCTGTAAAGCTTTTCAAGTAGTAATGTAACACAAGTAAAGCCATGCTTTAACATATGGACTGGCTATTCTTGTAATTGGTAAAAACAAGAGATCCCTGCAATTCAGTGTGAGTGGAGGTCAAGTTCTGCCAGAACCTCATGGAAAATACTGCATTTCACCATGGTTCTGTTTAAAACCTACATGCTCTTTATGACACCCTCCAACTAGCAGTTACTTTATAAATAAACATCTAGTTGATGTAAGAGAGAGCGATGACTATTCCGGACACTAAGAAGACATGTGACTTTTCTAGTTTCAAGTCTGGACTCTCCGGTTCCTTAATGCCCTTGACATGTTTTGCTTAAGTTTTAAGAGTTTCCAGGTTTCTTTCCTGTCCTGGCCAATGTTCATTTTGACCTCAGAGGGGAAAGTAACAAGAGAGGGGACAGAAAAGGAAAACGTCTATGTAACAGGTCAGAGATGATGAAAGATGATTTGAATGATTACTCGCCCAGCAAACTTGCAGGATTCAAGAGTGAGTCTCAATAATCAGTTGCCTTCTCCAAAACCATTTTTCAGGGACTAGTTTACATTATAGCTGCATAGCAAGGCTGTAATCCCCAGAGGACAACCTTAGAAGGAATCAAATAAATGTATCACTTACTCTATGTTGTTGGGTTTTACAGACCAGGAATCAGTACACACACACACACACACACACACGCACACGTGTGTGTGTGTGTGTGTGTGTGTTTTATGTGTGTGGGGGTGCTGTTATTTTATTTAACCCTCAGAATAGCCCTGGGAGGAGGACACTTCCCTCACTTTACAGGTGAGGAAATTAACTCACCTGTAACTTGCCAGAAATTCTGTAAATAACACAGGATAAAGCTGTTTCAAACCAGGTCTATACAACTCAAAAAATAGCATTTCTAGGGAGTAAGAAGGCAAAATCTCAGACTCTAGAATATTCAGACGGTTTGTTCGAATGAGAGTGTTGCCACCAGTTTACTCATGTCAACAGTTGGTAATGGTAAGTTTAAAAAATCCTATATAATAAAGAGCTAATATGCTAATTAGACCGGACAGCGGAACGACCTTCTGGAACGACCAGTGGCCGAGGCAGCCAGGCCAGCGAAGGCCTACTCTTGCACTGATTTCACGCCTCCATCCTCTAGTAAGGTTAGAAAAGCAAGTGGCAAAAGGCCAGGCCTTTACCTTTGTAGAGTCAAATTCATGTGACTCACACACTAAGAAATGCTACCTCCACCTGAGGCTACTTGGCTCATCCCTCAAGAAGTAACTGTTCCCTTTCTGCTCCTTTTCAGCTTTTTGTGAGGGAACCTGAAAAGAGGCTGGGAGTGAGGGGAGACATCCGCCAGCACCCTTTGTTTCGGGAGATCAATTGGGAAGAGCTCGAAAGAAAGGAGATTGACCCACCATTCAAGCCTAAAGTGGTAAGGAGACACCCGAGGATGGGACCAGCCATTCTCCTTCTACTCCCAAGCTGCCTGCCTGTCCCCTTGAGGGTGGGTGGGGCCAAACTCTCAGTTATGCTCCTATATATAAGGGTGACTTTTGATAATCTTAGAAAGCTGAATTGTACACCATAAGTGTTTATTATTACATTATCTTTTTTATGGGCACCAAATGGACCAGGTGGCTTGAGGAGAACCTGTCCCAATCTGGGTTGTCTTGGAAGACAGTCCAAGATGTTTAATAATAAAATTAACATAGGTGGGAGAACCAATAGCAGTGAAGGATGTTGATAAAAGAACAGGAATAGATAATCTGCAAAACTCCTTCCTTCTCCCACCTTTTACCAAGCCCCAGCTCCTGCCCCTACCCACTGTTCCCTGTAGACTAAAAGGACAGAGGTCAAATTTGGGCTCACCCTTTTTTTCAAAGGTGGCCAATTCCGCTTCATGTAAACTATTAGCTAGAAACATTAGATCCTATTTGAATGTTTACTATGCAAATCTTTTATATGAATTTAATTATACTATTGTTAAATTGATGAGTCAAGATATTAGAGATGTTCAACAAAACCACATATGATCATCTGTATTATTTCAGTTTAGTTTATCTGCAAACACCAATGCTGTCATACACAGATTATAGCCTCGATAACAAAAGTAAAGATAATTAATTTAGTGGCTGATTTTCTTCCCTTCCTCTCCCCCTTAAACACTGATCAAGAAATCACCATATGACTGCAGCAATTTCGACAAGGAATTCTTAAATGAGAAACCCCGGCTGTCATTCGCCGACAGAGCACTGATCAACAGTATGGACCAGAACATGTTCAGAAACTTTTCTTTCATTAACCCGGGGATGGAGATGCTGATATCCTGAATCCCCTCTTCAGTCACACGAAGGAATTGGCCTTCTCTCTGTGAATTGGTTCGAGTAACACTTCTTGGGTTCCTTTTCAACTTGGGAAAGAAAAGAAACACTCAACAATAAAGGCTGAGGCATTCAGCTCCTCACTGACTTTGCATCTGTAGCACAAACCAACTCAACTTCACTAATGACACCACCTTTGGTTTCTCTCATCTTTCACAGCTATTCTTGAAGTTAGGTCATGACTAACCATAGTTATTTACTTGAAAGATGGTTCTTCACACTGTGAAAGATGTGGAAATTTAATTCTGCTCTAAATGATGGCTCTTCACTTGTGCACCAACTGCTGATCAATGAAATACTTGATGACTCAAGGAGCAAAGTGAGAACAAATGTCTCAAGACTGAAACAGAACCGTTGCCTGGTGTAGTAATGGATTTCATTCAGCTGCAGACAAGTAATCACTAACCCATTTTATTCTATGTACATCTGTGGAAGTGTGAGTAGTAGGGGAGTAAAGCCCTGAATAAGTTTTTATGGGAATCCTTCACAATAAACATAGCTTGTAACTTGAGTTTTACAAATCCATCATTCTAATTAGCCATGAAATACACAGGAAAGAGGAAAATGGAAAGTGGGAAGAGCTCATATCCCTGATATGGAAGGTTTTAATAGAACGCCTACTCTGGTGACCTTGTCAACACAGATATTAAATTTAGAGTCCAACAAAAATAGAATCATGGTACTCCTGCCAATTAAACCTTTTTTATTTGATTTAATCCATTTTTAGTTGATTTCAGTACAGTGGCAGTCACTCATTGCCATCCTCATATTTATTATAACAAGTAAAGAAATGAAGTATATAATTCTTCCAAGAGAAAAAAAAAAGCAGTCCCTTATACCATTACTGATGAATTGATGATTCATAAGTCTCTCTTTAGGCATCACTCAAGAGACCCATGCATGCTAATTGTAGCAGTCAATCTTGTTAAATTACATTACTAGCTATACATTTTTAAGTATCTGTGCTGTTTGTATATTTTGATAAAATGTTGTGACTTAAGACAAAGAGGTGGATATGTAAACATGGAATAAAGAAAAAGAAAAAAGAAAGAAAGAAAGAAAGAAAGAAAGAAAGAAAGAAAGAAAGAAAGAAAGAAAAAGAAAGAAAGAAAGAAAGAAAGAAAGAAAGAGCCGAAACCGGTTTGGCTCAGTGGATAGAGCGTCGGTCTGCGGACTGAAAGGTCCCAGGTTCGATTCCGGTCAAGGGCATGTACATTGGTTGCGGGCACATCCCCGGTGGGGGGTGTGCAGGAGGCAGCTGGTCGATGTATCTCTCTCATCGATGTTTCTAGCTCTCTATCCCTCTCCCTTTCTCTCTGTGAAAAATCAATAAAATATATATTTAAAAAAGAAAAAAAAATAAAGAAAGAAAGAAAGAAAGAAAGAAAAAAAAAAAAAAAGAAAGAAAGAAAGAAAGAAAGATGCCTCTTAATAGGTTTTCTAGTGCCCCCACAAGAACTTGGTTCTGTCATGGCTATCATCAAGATATAGCTAGAATTGAGTTGATATTTTAAATTTGGGGAATCAATGAAAATCCCAAAGTGGGGAAGAAACTCAGATAACCCTTAAGTCATTGGTATTTTGTTCCTCTTTCCCTTCACCACAAGATTCCTTGAAGGGGTGGTAAACACGGTTGCCTCTTCTCTCCAACCTCTCTCTCCTTCCACTGCTTTCTGGAAGGATTACCTTCTTGCCAGCCCTTGTGGCGTGTGCTAGGTCCTCATCAACCTTTCTACAGTGTTTTATACCAGGAAAGAGCCTCTCTTTTATCTCAATCCCTCGGACACTCTGACACAGCACCTTCCTCTTCCATCCCCATCACTTTTGATTACCTCGTTGGCAAGCTCCTTTTCTTCCTTCTGCCCCAAATCACTTCCAATGTCCCCTCCCCTCCTTGCCTTCACTTCCCTTAGTTCTCTCCTTCCACCTCCTGTCTTAAGGCTCACTCAATCCAATCAATCTCAAAATCCACATCTCCAGCTCTAACCTCTCTGCCAGGCTTCAAATAGGCTCCATTAACTATTCTGTGTTCTTGCAACCTTTATCTCTAATGCATTTCCTATTTCTGTTAATGGCACCATCACAGGCCGAGTCTTCCAGGCACAGAACCTCAGTCATTATTGACTAGTTGACTGTCCCCTCTCTCATTTTTTAAATGAAATTATTATGATTCTGCTTCTGCAATCTCTCCAAAGTACATTACTCATCTCTACTTTCTTTCCTACTAATCATGCCTGGATCAATCTCCCCATCCTAAGTGTCTCTCTCTCTCTCTCTATCTCCATTTTAATTCACATATACAACCTATATTACAAACATTTAGGTAAAAGTAACTTTACTCTCTCATATTAAGTTCCTGGAGCTTGCAATTAAACTGACAAAAGACATATCAGCAAGAAAGGCATGATGTTATTTACTCATCCAGTGCACATACAGGTGGGAGTACTCAGTGATGAGTCACTCAACGGACTGCTTACCATTGGGGGTTAAAATACCTAACTTAGCATGAAAAAGGGAAAAGAAAAAATGCTCTTATGGGAAGAACAAATATGTTTCTTTACGAAAGACAAATGGCATTTCAGAAGGACAAGCAGGAGATAAACTTTTTGATAATGTTTGAATGGTCTTTCCATCTTCCTCAGGGCCATAAAACTCCCTCAAAGACGGGGTTTACAGGAACTAGGTTTACTCTTGGTCTCATTCCTGTACAGACTAACCCCAAAGAAGGAACCCAAAGAAGGAATTTATGGTGGTCCTCATTTCTCTGAAGTTGTGGCTTGTAGTCTGATAAGAAAAACCCCAAGAAGTTCTTTTTCTGTATCTGTTGAATCTTAAATGTCTTTAGCTTAAAATACTAGTAATCATTACTTATGGAATATAGAAATGTTATCTTCACAAATCCAAGGTTTTATTCCATCACACTCATGTTCAAAACCCTGTGTAATCTTCACTGGCCATAACCCATTCAATACCAGCCATTCATCCCCAGACAACCTCTCCACCTTTACCTCTTATTTCTACCTTTCACTCACCTATGCTCCAGGCAATCTGAATTTCTTAGCACTGCCTATCTACACCCATTGTTTCCCACCTCGGGGCCTCCCCGAGATGCTAGTTGTTCTGCCTCTAATGCCCATCCCCACATGTTCAATGTCTTCCTATCTCTTGAGATCCAGTTCAGTTGATGGGTCTGTCTTGAAGTATCCCTCTCTCCTCATTGTTCCCCCACCTGAGTTGGTGTATCTCCCTCTCAGTTCTCTAAAGCCCCATCTTATTGCATTTCTCTGTGCTTTTCTCATGGCACTCACCATTTTCTATCCAGTTGTAAAAGAGTATGCTTTGCCTCTCTTTCTAGGCTATAAACCCCTGAAGCAGGATCTCTGTACAATTCATCTTCATACTTCCCACAATTCCTCTGTATATTAGTGCTTAAGAGAATTTGGGGAAAGTAAGTCAATAAATGAGTGCACTGTGTAGTGTTTAAATGGTGGTCCCTCACAAGATATATGTCCACCAGGCACCTGTGAATGGGACCTTATTTGGAAAAAGGGTCTGTGCAGATGTCATAAAGTTAGAGTTGATCCTAAAGATAGCCTGAATAAAAACAATTCTAATATTCTATATAAAGGGCATACTCTTGTGCTTCCTTCTAAAACATTGTAACAAGAGACCAGAAAACCATTCAGTCAGCCTGTTATTCATTAGACAATTTTTTGCTCTCCAATCAGAAAATCACTCAATAAATATTTAATGTACACCTACTGGTATGTACCGGAAGTACCTGGCTTGTCTTCAGGATCTCCCAAAGAACTCTGCAAATTTTCCTCTCTCCTCCCTAGTCCACGTAAGAGGAGTGCTACTCAAAACACCAGCCAAAGTTTGACAACTGCTGTTGACAGAAACATGATGATTTTATTCACATATTTCTCTCCCACACACCAAAAACTTTTTTATTAAGTTATGTCAGCGCTCCTTGAGCAGGTCCCTGGAGCTTCTTTAGAGTTAATCTTGCTGTTTCCATCTACTGTCTTCAAGGCAAGGTGGTGGATTTTTCTGAGTCAGAATCAGCTGGTCTTGTCCTAGTGACAACCTCCCACTTGCACACATGGGACTTGGCCTTCAGGGGACAGTAAGCAAACCAATAGACTGTGGGAAGCCCTTGTAGTAACAGAAGAGAAAAGATAGAAAAGTCCATTAGTGCCAGCTTTCCAGTGCTGTAAATATTTGGATAAAGAGTTTGAATTTTATTCCATAGTCACAGTGGAGCCACTGAAATTATGCCAATAAAGCACAACAACGAGAACCCCAAACAAGAGGAACCCAAAGAGGACCACACCACGACACATCATAATTAAAATGCCAAGGGCAAAAGACAAAGACAGAATCTTAAAAGCAGCAAGAGAAAATCAGTTAGTTACCTACAAGTGAGTGCTCATACAATTGTCAGCTGATTTCTCAACAGAAACTATTCAGGCCAGAAGGGAGTGGCAAGAAATATTCAAAGTGATAAATAGCAAGAACCTACAACCAAGATTACTCTACCCAGCAAAGCTATCATTCAGAATTGAAGGTCAGATAAAGAGCTTCACAGACAAGAAAAAGCTAAAGGAGTTCATCACCACCAAACCAGGATTATATGAAATGCTGAAGGGTATTCTTTAAGAAGAGGAAGAAGAAGAAAAAGGTAACGAAAAAATATGAACAACCCACAACAAATACATATCTATCAACAATTGAATCTAAAAATCAAACGAATAAAAATTCTGATGAACAAAATAAACTGGTGAATGGAATAGAATCAGGGGCATGGAAATGGGACAGACTGATGATTCTCAGAGGGAAGGGGGTGTGGGGAGGGTGTGGGAAGAGATTAGACAAAGATCTTATATGCAAGTATGCATTACCTATGGACACAGACAATAGGGTGACAAGAGTCTGGGGTGGGGTGGGAACCAGATGGAGGAGGGCTATGGGGGGAAAAAAGAGGGACCTGTTGTAATAATTTCAACAATAAAGATTAATTTTTTTAAAAAAATTCATAACAAAGTTCTCAAAGCTTACACACCAGAGGTGTAAATGAAAAAAATTTTTAATAAAAATAAAAATTTTCTGCCCACCTGTAACCAAATTTTCTGGAGGGAAGAACCACTCAGATTTGTTTACATATAGGATCATTCATCAGAGGAGGAGGACATTAGCAATGAGATATCACCTCACACCTGTTAGAATGGCTATTATCAAAAAGTCAAGAAATAAGTGTTGGCAAGGATGTTGAGAAAAAGGAACCCTTGCACTTTGGTGGGCAAGTAAACTGATACAGCTATTATGGAAAACAGTATGGAGGTTCCTCAAAAAATTAAAAATAGAACTACCATATAATCCAACAATCCCACTTCTGGGTATTTATCCAAAACACTCATTTGAAATGCATCCTTATGCTCACTGCAGCATTACTCACAATGGCTTAGATATGGAAACAACCTAAATGCCCATAAATGGATGAATGGATGAAGAAAATATTATACATCTCTCTATATATATAACCCTAATATGCAAATAGACCGAACGGTGGAACAACCGAACAACCAGTCGCTATGACATGCGCTGACCACCAGGGGACACACACGGAACATGGCGGGCATCAGCTGCCACAGGATAGTGGAGCAGGTGAGCAGGGGCACCAGACCAAGGTGGCGCACCAGTCGTTGTCACCAAGGCGAGCCTCTGGTGGTTACTGAAAATTCTTTGTTCCCGCCGCAGTCCCACCAGGTGCTCACACTTCTGCCAGTGCTGGCCCCACTTGTACCTGCAGCCAGTGCTGAAGCTGCTGCTTGCACCCACTGCTGGCACCCAGCACCAGTCCCAATCACTAGGCGCCGTCAGCGGGTGTGAGCAGTGGCTGCCAGCCCTGATTGCCCCTGAGGGCTTCTCCCTCTGCTCCTGAGGGATGATCAGGGCAGCAGCCGCTGCTCACACCTGCTGACAGCACCAGCCTCGTTCGCACCTGCTGCTGGCACCAGCCCCAATCGCTCGGCACCATCAGCAGGTGCGAGCAGGGCCTGTGCCGTCAGCATGTGGGAGCAGCAGCAGTGGTAGTGGGGCTTCTGGCAGACAGGGGACAGGGGACAGGGGCGATGGTGGGAGGTGGCCAGGCAGGGGCACGGAGGATGGGCCGAGACCCACCCCTGTGCCCATCACAGCCTCGCAGCCCACAGTTCCTTTCAAGGTGCACGAATTTGTGCACTGGACCCCTAGTGTGTGTGTGTGTGGATATATTTGCAACAACATGGATGAACCTGGAAGACATTATGCTAAAGATGAATACTGTATGATCTCACTTATATGTGGAATCTAAAATAATCACACTCCTAAAAGAAGACAGTTGAATGGTTGCCAGGGGCTCAGAGGAAGAGGAAATGAGTAGATACTGGTCAAGAGTACAAAGTGGCAGTTATAAAAAATGAATATGTTCTGGGGACATAATGAACAGTATGGTGCCTACAATTAACAATACTGTATTGTACACTTGAAATTTGCTGAGAGTAGATCTTAAATATTCTCACCACAAAGAAAAAGGTATGTGAGGGAATAGATTCATTAGTTTAATTGTGGTAAAAATCTCACAATGTATACACAGATCAAAACATCAAGTTGTACCTGGTAGGGTGGCTTAGTCGTCCCATGCACCAAAAGGTTGCAGGTTGGTCAGGGAAAATACCTAGGTTGTGGGTTCAATCCCTCAATCCCTGGTCAGAGCCTGTATAGTAGGCAACCCATCATGTGTTTCTCTCTCTCTCTCTCTCTCTCTCTCTCCCTTTCTCTCTAAAATCAATAAAAATATATCCTTGGGTGAGAATTTTTTTAAAAATCAAGTTGTGCACCATACATATATGTCATTTTTGTCAGTTAAGCTGAGAAAATGTTGTCAATAAAGCTGGGAATTTTTTCTTTTTAAAATCCTACCTTATAATAGAGAAACATGCAAATTGACCGCACCTCCGCTACGCCCACGATTGGGCTGGCGGGAGGCTGGGGGCGGGACTCTGGGTGGCTTATCCGGCCGTTGAGAAGATCAAGATGGCGGCAAACAGTCCTCTTAGTTCCAGGGGTCGCTGGGAAGATCTACGCCAGGGAGGTGAGGCCGGGCTGCCCAGCTGCTCCGGGAGGTCCCTGGGGAGATCGGCAATGGGGGGCGTGGCCACCCCACCCAGCCTCTCCCGGGGGTTCCCTGGGGTGATCGGCAACCTGGGGGGGCGTGGCCAGCCCCGCCCAGCCTCTCCCGGGGGTCCCTGGGATGATTGTCAACCTGGGGGGGCGTGGCCAGGCCCTCCCAGCCTCTCCCAGGGTCCCTGGGGAGATCAGCAACCCCAGGGGCATGGCCACCCCGCCCAGCCTCTCCCGGGGTCCCTGGGGAGATCAGCAACCTGGGGGGGCGTGGCCAGGCCCACCCAGCCTCTCCTGGGGGTCTCTGGGGAGATCAGCAACCCCGGGGGCGTGGCCAGCCGGCTCAGCCAGCTCCCAGAGATTGGCAACCCAGGGTGTGTGGCCGGACCCGCCCAGCCCCTCCTGGGGTCCCTGGGAACATTGCAGACATGTGGTTGCTGAGACCCAGACCAGGCCTCTGGCCACAGATTCATAGCTTTGCAGAGACCTAGGGCAGGGATCTGCCTCATCTGCAGAGAGACAGTGGTTCTGCAGTGCCCCCAAGACGTGGGTGGGCCCATCCAGGGATCAAGGGGCATGGAAGGACTCCTGGCAGAGGGGCAAGGACCCTCACCCCTAAGGCGGGGGTTGAGGGGTGGTGCCACCTCAGTGGAGGGGTGCTGCACTGCAGGGTACTAGACTGACTGATGTGATTCAGAGACGCTCCCAGTGCTAACCGGCCTTGCTCAGGCGGCTTTCACACTTCAGAGGCAGTGACTCCTGCTCCTGCCTTGACCCAAAAGCAAGCTCGCGACACCCTGCCCCATGGCAGAGCATGCCTAGGCAGTGAGTGGGAAGCCTTCCACCTGCTTCGGAGAAGGGGGGGCAGTAAAGAATTGGGGGAGAGGAAAGAATGTGGAGCATCTGCAATGAAGAGGTGCTTGAGAAAGAGGCTCCGAAGCCTGACTAGAAGGTTTGTTTTGTTTGCTGGGCGGCTGCCCCTTAGGAAGCGCAAAGAGCATGGCTCTGAGGGCTTCCTGTGTGCTGAGTCAAGTTCCACAGCCAACTGGAATTGGCCTCAGTTTCCTGGTCTGTAAAATGGATTAAGCGTGTCCCAGTGCCTTCACTGAGCTTTGATGGCCAATTGAGATACTATATAAAGAAAATGAGGGAAGAAGTGAGAAAGAAAAGGAAGGATGAGCAACACAAAAGAAAGACTGAAAGGAACCTGTAAACCCATTGTCACTTAAATAGGGAATATAGTCAGTGTTGTAATGATGGTATGATGCCAGGTGGGTACTAGAAATATCGGGGAACACTTTGTAAAGTATATGATTGTCTAACCACTATTCTGTAACTAATATAAAACCTGAAACCAATACAAAATAATGTTGAATGTAAAGAAATGAAAATTGGAGTGAAATTTTTTATAAATTTCAAAGTTTAAATAAAAGCTGTAAAGGAAGGAAGGGGAGAATAAAAAGTGTTTTTCATTTTACCACTTCATTAAAAAGACAGTTGTCTTTATATGGTGCTTTTTATACTTTTCTAAGTCATTATCTCATTTTAATTTCCGGGCAACTTAAAGACAAGATAAGTATTCCCTCCACTATTCAAAGAAAGGAAATCTTGGTGTCTGGTCCTAATGATTCAATCGTCAAGCCCTTATTGTAAAGCAGGGTTAGTAAAATTTTCTGTGCAGGGTCATATCTATACTAATAAAAGCCTTGGGGGTGACCAGGCCAGCAGGGGAGGGTATTTGGGGGCAATCAGGCCCACAGAGGAGCAGTTAGGGGGCAATCAGGCCAGCAACGGAGCAGTTAGGGGGCAATCAGGCAGGTAGGTGAGCGGTTAGGAGCCAGCGGTCCCGGATTGTGATAGGGATGTCCAACTGCAGGTTTAGGCCCAATTCCACAGGGATCGGGCCTAAACCTGCAGTTGGACATCCCCCAAGGGGTCCCATATTAGAGAGGGTGCAAGCTGGGCTGAGGGACACCCTCCCCAGTGCACGAATTTCGTGCACCGGGCCTCTAGTATTAAGATAATGAGGTAAATAATCCATACATATTAAACTCGCCATATACTTGTTAATATGGCTGCTCATTTTGTGTGTTTCTATTTAATGAATGGAGGAGCACAGGCCTCTTCTAAGCCCTTTGCACAAATAGCTCCCTGAGGCATCAATGCCAGAAAGGCTGATTCAGCTTTTACAGATGGAAGATGCTAAGAGAAGAAAAGCATTGACCAGGAAGATAGAGTGACAGAGTATCTGAGCCAAATTGAAGTTCAAGCCCTTGGCTCCCCCAACCCTTTGCCCTCCCCTTCCCCATGTCTGAGCCGAGGCCCTGTAGTCCAGGCAGACTATTCACAAAGAGCTCTCTGCTGTTCCTTGATGGGAAGACCTCAATACTGGACTCTGCCTGAGGAGAGCCCAGAAACCCTTCTCTGTCCCAGAAGAGGCCCCCACTTCCACCACTAAATGAAACAAAAAAGAAAGTACCCACTCCTCCCAGCAGAACAAAGATAATATGGCTGCACCATGTAATTCCACCTGGGCTGGCCAATCAGCCACAGGGGACCTCCAACTAGTTTTCAACATTTTAATGAATTTGTTAGATTGATTTTTAGAATGGACTTGGGGCCAGTTTTAATTTTGGTCAATGCAGTATCCTTGGCCTTTACAGAAAAACTGGGGTTCCTTCTGAAGCAGGAAAGGGGTAAGACCTCTCATCTCACGCTCATAAGCTTAGTCTCTGGGTCACAAGCCCACCATTTCTTTTCAAGTAAGCTCTACTTTTCCCTGACATCCACATCTTATGTTACTGAGAATCTTACACACCTTCCCTTCAGACATGTGTGGGAACTCTGAGAATAAATTTGTGTCTGTGTTGGTTTTGTTTGTTTCATGTCACAGCTTTTGTGACAAAAGCATACTTAAAATAAGCCTATATACTTAGAGTCTGTTTATAGCAGTGTATGATGGTCTTATGTAAAATGGGATGAGAGTGTTCTGTTAATTTTATGCAGATTCTAATTTCTGGAGATATAACTCGTCTAGCTTTGATCCCTGGGCCTCACTTTCTTCCCTCCATCTCTGTCTTCTTCCTAGAGAGGAGATGTGAAGGCAGATGGCCATGGTCTCCTAAAATAATAAAGGCAGTGCTTCATTAAATTGCGGAACTGGAGGAGACTCAGCTATACAAATCCTTCAGTTTGCACTTGGAGGAAAGAGAAGCTTCTGGAAGAGATGTGGCATCCCCGAAGCCACAGCTGGAGAGGGAGGGAGGGAGACGCCCATTCTTGAGCTCCTTATATAGGGTATTAATGACCATGGTTTCTTCACAATTTAGAGCGAGATAAGGATTCCAAACATTCCATGGCAGAGCTTTGGTGTAGGAAAGGGAAGCTAGGAAAAAAAGAACACTTACTAAGCATCTTATGTACCAGAAGGAAAGTAGATACACACAATAACCCTGGGAGTTAGGCATTATAATTATAGTCCCATTTCACTGCCCCATTTTACAGCTGGAAGTCACACAGCTAGTAATTAGCCACCGCAGATTGGATCCCAGGTCTCTCTAACTGCAAAGCTCCAACTTTTATCTCAACAGCATGCTTTTCCCAGTTCTGTCTCTTTTGAAACTAAACTGTACATATTGCCCCTCTGCCTCCATGTTACAACATCAACATTCCTTTACTGCACCTACACCCCACCTTCTCAACCCATCCCACTTCACAGTGCACAGAAGAGCCATCACCACTGCCCTCGGGGGACTTAGAGTCCAATCAGTCTCTCTTCCCAGCACCTTCTTTCATTATCCATCACTGCTTTGCAGTGTCTTAGAGGCAGGACGGTAGGTGACTGTCCAGTTGCAATGTTACTCTCACTCCTCCCTCAGAGCCTCTGTACCTGTCGTCTTCACACGTCGGTCTATTTACAGAGGCTGCAGCAATGCGAAAACATCAAGACCACCTTGCCTTCCCATTCCTTCCAGTCCAGACAAGGCAAGCACCGCGATTCCCTCTAGAGCAGAGCAAGTTATAACATGGAGGTGATGGAGCATCGTCGTAAAGGCAGGGCTTCCGCTCATTGGCGCTCACACCCTGGCTGCTGGGGATTGACCTCACCTTATTTAAATAAGGTCCAGAACAGTGCACTTCTAAACCAGACCAGTCTTGAATGTGGTAAAACAAAGAGGGAAATCCAGGTGAAATAATTTGCCAAGACAAAGCAACAGGCCCTCAAAGGAGGAAACAAGCAAGTCTGCATGAGGGTAGATTACTTACCTGTAGCTTCATTTCAGAATAGTAAAGAGGATATGAGAGCAAGTTTGTTTATCCTGGTTTAGTGGCTGCTGTCCCTCCTCGACCAGGAAGATGGCGTGCAATTTATCTGAGCTCGGGCTTGGGAAAGAGTAAGTGGAGAAAGCTGTGTTAATTTTGCTCTGGGAGTCAAAACCTGAAAAGGTAATTAGGTCAAGATAGCATCTCAAACTTCAAATTAACCACGAGTATAAAGCTACACCTATGGTGGACTGCTCTGTTTACTTGCTATTTATTTTTCTCACTTTGGGCACCACAATGGCCTAGATGAAGAGTAATCTACAAATGCATGTGAACTGAGCTTCCAGACCTGAGAAGCCTTATGAGGAAAATAACATATTGCAGTGGGCCACAGGGCTAAGGATTCATGTTCCCTTAAGGCAATTATAATGGCAAGTTGACAGTCGGACAGACTTTCGGTAATATTATCATGACTAGACTGAAGCTATTGTAATTGTTTTTTAAATAGACATGCTGCTGAAATGAACCCTGAGAACCTCATCAAATGCAGTGGAAATAGGTGCTTGTCTTCAGAAGCATCGATTCAGATGTTAGGGTACCTTATCCTGAAAATAATATCAAGTCTGCAGATCTTCAGTTACATGGAAGGGGCTCCAGGTGAAAATGCATACAGATGTCTATCAAACACCCCACCTGAAGGAGGAAGAGAATGGACAAGGTCCCTGAGGGAGCGGGATTGGGTTAAGTGAAGGGAAAGACTAAAGCAGAGTATTAGAAATGTTCGGGTCTTTGGTTCTGAAACAGCTCTGCTTCTCGTTCACCATGAAACCTTGAACAAGTGATTTAATCTCTGTGGGACTCCAAATAAGGGGTCAGGGAAGATAATATCTAAAGTCCCTTCTAGCGCAAACATTTTCTTGTTCTAATCTGAGAAGCTGCAAAGGTCGATGAGCAATACTTTCCACACACAGAGACACTCATCGATTCCACCCTTTGCAGACCTGAGACCAGCCTCAGGCCCCCTCTTTCTCTCTCAACTCTCCTCTCCCTCATTCTGGGTCCCTACGTGCCCCATGCCCAGGTATCTAGTATTCTCATGCTGCCCTAACACCCCCACCAGGACCTCCAGCAGGAGACATTTCTAAGATATTTTAAATCCCCTGGAAATAACCAGAAAAATCTTGAAACCTATGAGATTCCAAGGTTGAAAGAATTAGCCCCACAGAACAGATTTGAATGGATAGTATTTCATTTTGTTCTGCCCTAAGAGTTATAGTTGTTTACACACACAAACATGTGTTGGAGCTATGATTATGTTTCTCTTGGTGCCACAGTATTCAAGAGAGAATTCAGATGCATACATCACCTGCCTTTTATCACCAATCCCACCACCCTGGCAGGTGCTCAATAAATGTTGTTGAATGAATGAAATTGACTGTGGGTAAGCACCTAACTGTGATCATCTATCAATTCATGGGGCTAATTGATGAGAAGGCCCTGTGGTAAGTGCTTTGTCCAAGAGTGATTAACTGAACTTTAGTATCACATTCTTTCTCTTGGGGAATTTTAGGAAGAAGCAGAAAGCTGTTGACAAAGATAGAAGTCATTGAAGCAGAAGCCACAAGGCAGCAAAAGAAAGGAAAAGCAGAAGCCAGGAGGTAGAGAGCATTCATAGAAGCCATGATAATGTAGTCTCTCACCATATGGGGAACCACTAGAATAGTGACCAAGAACTAACCAATTCTGAGAACACCTAGAGTTTCTCTCACAACCTGGAGGAGCCATCCTGACAGAGGAGGGAGCACTCCCCAATCAGAAAGCCAGCTAGGGAACTGAAGCTGCTGGACACATTCATTCTCTCAGTGACACATTCCATGAGGTTTCCATGGAGTCCAATCTCCATGAGGATTCGCAATAATCCTGACTGCCTGTTTCTCCATGTATCTTCAGAAGCCCCAAGCCCAAAGAGTCGTGTGTGTGTGTGTGTGTGTGTGTGTGTGTGTGTGTGTGTGTGTGTGTGAAAGAGAGAGAGGGAGAGAGAGAGAGAAATTAACTAAACTATTACAAAACACACCATGCAGTTATTAGCATCAGACTAGTTGACTCATTGTTCCCTACATACCTGATGTATATTCCTATCCCAGAACTTTGACTCATTTTCTCCTACCAGCCTAAGAGGTCCTCCTACATCTTTTGGGGTAAACAACCCAAAACCAACCCACTCCCCAAGGCCCAGCTGTTGCTCCAACCTCCTGCATGAGGCCTTCGCTGACCATGCCAGTTGACAGTGGTCAGGTATGCCTCCCTTTTCATTTTGTCTTTTAAAACAACACCAGTTAAGAGAGCAGACCCAAAAACCAAAGCCAACAGGCATTGGGGGATGGAGTAAGCATTCCCCAAGGATGTTTCTGCATAGTTCTCAACTCACTGTCAGGAAATCACCCTTAGAGGGGTTGAAGCCATTCCCATAGGAGTCTTGTCTGGGGTGATATCTCATCAGGGAGAGAAAGCAGCAAAAGAGAGGAATATCAGAAGCCAGGAGGTACTGAGCACTCATAGAAGCTGTGACAGTGTAGTCTGTCACCATACAAATGCCCAAAGGAACCCATTTCCTGCATCTCAATTCCCTGCCCTCTATGTTACTTCTATTGCTGATAAAGTTTTGACAATAAAATACATCGCTGTATACAAATTATTTGGTAGGGAAGAGTGGGGGCAGGCCAGCAACAGAGACACAAGTTAGCTATAATAATATTCCCAATACGACCACACTGTTATTGCCTCCCAATAGCCATCAGCGCCCCCAACACACACACAGGTTCTGTTAACAGAACACTGATTTTGTTCCAGAATCATGCAGACAGCAATATCCAGGGGAAGTGGACCCTTTCTTAGAAGATGTAAAGAGAGTCATCTAAGCCAGAGTGAATAAACTTTTCTGTAAATGACCAGAGGGTACATACTTTAGGCTTTGTGGAATATGTGGTTTCAGTCAGAACTTCTCAACTCTGCCGTTGTGACAGAAAACAAATAATAGACAATATGTGAATGAATTAATGTAACTGTGTTCCAATAAAACTTTACTTATGGACACTGGGGAAAAAAAGACATCATTAGAATGCATTCACTTCATTAACTGAAGTGGGTTTCGGGCCAGCCTCTAGCTGGCAAGTGCAGAATAAAAGGTTCTTTATGGAAAAATTTTGCCAAGTACCAGGCACTGTGTGAGGTGATTTACCTGTATTACTTCACTTATTCCTCAGAACAACTCTCTGAGGACAGCATAATTGCCCCATCTTAATATAAGGACACTAAGATTTGCAAAGTTATATATCTTGCCCAGAATCTTTAAAAAAGGCTGTTTCATTCCAATGTCTGTGCTCTTTATCACTATACAAGTATGCAAAACAGCAGCATGTTTGAGCAAGTGGGTTCTGGAGTCAGACTGGCCAGTTCACATCCTAGCTTCACCACTACATGGAGCATAACCCTGGACAAGTCATTTTAACCCTCTGTCCCCTCATTTCTAGAACTAGGACAATAACAGTGACAACCTCATAGGGGATTTAGAGGAGTTGTGAGAAGTGAATGAGATAATACATGCAAAGCACTTAGAAGACCACTTAATGTATAATAGGCACCCATTAACATTTCAGTATTGTGATTATACTAATGAATCCCAACAGAAATCATTTGGATACCTTTGTTATAGGAAAAATAATTCTATCTGATCATCAAAGGAGAGGATCCAACTTAAACATAACAAGCTAATATACAGTATATAGCATATATATATCATGATATATAGCATATATATGTGCTATAAAACCCAAGTAAGAGCATGATTTGCAAAATATAATAAAATTAAAATGAACAGTATTAATTTATGTGAAAACAATATTAGGAGACTGAAACTAAACCACCACTCTGATATAAATGTGTCCTACCATAATACAAATTCTTTTGAGTTTAATCATGGTTAGATTATCATGTATGATGTGAGGACTCAATCCATCCATTGCTTTTCTCTGTTGCAATTATCCAAGAAGAATCAGTTATGTGTCTTGATGTGTTTGATCTTCATATGTCATCAATGCTTACATGCATCTGAGCTCCTTTCTTACAACATGAAAAATTAATTCCATTGGTGCCAACATAGTCAGGAACAATGTGCACCATAAGCTCTGGATTTCAACAATATCCAATAGAACTTTCTTCAATGATAAAAAGTTATCTATGCAATACAAAATGGTAGCCAATAGCCACATATGACTAGTGCACACTGGAAATTGAGAAACTAAATTTAAATGTTTTTCATGTTAATTACCTTATTTTAAATTTAAGCAGTCACATGTGTCTACATAAGAAAAGTCAAAAGAACTGGAGATGTTTACTTGGAGAAGAGAAGGAAAAGAGAAGCTTGGGGTCCTGTGGACAAATATTTAAAGGCTACAATTATGTGAAAAAGGAATTACACTTGTTTATTATACTTGTTTCAATTAGCTGGAAGTTAGAAAAAAACAGAACACTAGCACAAACAAAAATTATAGCAACTGTAATTAATTAAGAAAGATATGTGAATTATCTCAACTAAAACAAAACTCTTCTAGCTATCATGTTGTCTGAGGGAACAGAGAAACACAGTACATCAAACACAGCATTTCATCCACTTCCTTCCCAACCTCACTTAATTTTCTTAAATAAAGATATATTACTTAAAAGGACAAAGTGAACAAGAAAAGAGAAATCAAAAATGAGAGATGTTAACAAAATTTTGGCTATAAAGCAGTTAAAGAAGACTTGGCCCAGTGACGAGATAAATCCTTAACCTGAGTCCTATTTGTTCCATAGAATCTCAGAAATAAGCAGAGATGTCAATTGTGCAAAATATCCTAGAGGGCAATGGTGTAAAATGGAGCTGATAATGGGGTTATAGGCTGAAACTTTTTAGAGGCAGCAGTTAGACCTTCTGGTGTCACCTTCTCCATTCACCTAAGACATTGCTGAGTCTAGTACCCACCTGAAGACAAGGGATTTGTTCCTTTGAGAAGAACTGGACTCAAGGATCCTCAATGGAGAGTAGAGTTAAGCCATTATATTAAAAGGTGAGAGATTGAGTCAAAGTCTGTATATTGAATGGGGAGACCTCCTCCTCCACCCTAGTCAGCTTCCCTCACTTCATTTCCAGAATAATTATTTCTCCCAGAGCTGGGAACTATAGGATTTCTTTCTGAGGAGACTGGTCAGCCCAAGAGTAAAGGCCAATAGACCCAACCATAATTTTAGTGTCTTTTTCCAAAATGTAAACAGATAACTAAGAATCACCAAGCACTTGAAGAAAAACTCTATCTAAACTAAAAGACAGAAACTAAAATAATGGGGCAGAGGGAAACTGAGAGAAAATATGGGGAATAAGAGAAAACTAAATAATAACAATAATTATAATTTTCAGAGATACAAAGGAAATATTGATTCCATATTACATCTGTGAAAAAGACCTGGATTCAATTAAAAATTAAAGAAGAAAAAATTATTTGGGAAATTCAAAAATTGATGAGAAATTAAAAAAACAAAACAAATAGTTTAGAAAATAGTGGTAAAGGAATCTCTCAGAAAATTGATCAAAAGGAGAGTTAGAAAATGTTAGAAAAAAAAATTAAACTTTCAGTCCTGTCCACATAATAGGAATCTCAAAAGGGGTTTTTAAATAGGAATTTGAACAAACTAATTTGATGCCCAGTAAAATTAATCTTTTAAAAAGATCCCCATCCAAACACATAATAAAGAAATTTTAGGATACTGGTAACTTGAAATGAGAGAGAAAGATCCAAAACCTTCCATAGAGAATAAAAGAGGCCACATACAGTGGATCAGGAACAGAATGATATGCAACTATTCATAGTAACACTGAAAGCTGTAAGACAATGGGACATGTCTTTAAAACCCTAAGAGAAAACAAATTTGAACATAAACTTTCATCACTAACCAAAACTATTATTCAAGGGTAGGATATAACAAAGACATTGTCACCAAAGAATGGTGTGTGGGGATAAGAGGGCTTACATGGGGTGGGGAGGGGGACATTTAAGAAGAAAGACAAAAAAGACAAAAACAGGAATTTGGAAACAGAGGACTCAACTGAAGAGTGAATGAAGCAAAAGAAATTCCCAGAATAATTAGAAAAAGAAGTTGCAAGACAGTAGCTATGCTTCAGTGTGGCCCTGGAGAGCAACCAGTTCAAACTATAACAGGATGACAGAGAAGGTTCTCCCAAGTTCTCCCAAGGGGGGACATACAGAGGGAAATATCTGGTGTGTGTAAATGTATTATAAGAGATTTCAGCTCTGTCTGAGATTTGAGAGTGAATTAGTAATAGATACACAGAAAACCAAGCTTATTAATAAACAAGGTAATTATTAATTCTAATAAAATAAAATAAAAATTCTAATAAAATAAAAATTTATTCAAAAATGCAAAGATAATAGTCAATAATATTGTAATAACTAAGTATGGTACCGGGTGGGTACAAGACATATCAGGGGATCATGTCTAAATTCTATAAAAGTCTAACAACCACTGCCCTGGACAATGTAGTTCAGTTGGTTGAGTGTCATCCCGTGCTCCCAGAGGTCACCAGTTCAATTCCCAGTCAGGGCACATGCCCAGGTTTCGGGGTCGATCCCCAGTAGGGGCATTCAGGAGGCAGTAAATTTATGTTTCTCCCTCTCTCTAAAATCAATAAAAATAAAAACATTTTTTAAAAGTCTAACCAGTATGTTATACATCTGAAACTAATATAAAATAGTATTGAATGTCAATTGTAATTGAAATTTTTTAAATAAAATTTTAAAAGCAAAGGTAATAATAATATATTAAATAGATCTGCTGTGGGCAAAAAGTTGCATGCCAATAATTATGTAAATGAGAAATTAATCAAATTGAGAGTTATAACCTAACTAGAGGCCTGGTGCATGAAATTCGTGCATGGGCGGGGGGGGGTGTCCCTTAGCCCAGCCTGCACCCTCTCCAATCTGGGACCCCTTGAGGGATGTCCGACTGCCGTTTAGGCCCGATCCCACCAGACATCCCTCTCACAATCCAGGACTGCTGGCTCCCAACCGCTTGCCTGCCTCTGCCTGATTGCCCCTAACTGCTTCTGCCTGCCAGCTTGATCACCCCTAACCACTCCCCTGGCAGCCTGATAGATGGCTAACTGCACCCTGGCCAGCCTGATTACCCCTAACTGCCCTCCCCTGCAGGCCTGGTCCCCCCCAATTGCCCTCCCCTGCAGGCCTGGTCCCCCCCAACTGCCCTCCTCTGCAGGCCTGGTCCCCCCCCCAACTGCCCCTCCTCTGCAGGCCTGGTCCCCCCCCCAATTGCCCTCCCCTGCAAGCCTGGTCCCCCCCAATTGCCCTCCCCTGCAGGCCTGGTCTCCCCCAACTGCCCTCCTCTGCTGGCCCAGTCAACCCTAACTGCCCTCCCTGCTGGCCTGATTGCCCACAACTGCCATCCCCTGCTGGCCTGGTCCCCCCCAACTGCCCTCCCCTGCTGGCCTGGTCCCCCTCTACTGCCCTCCTCTGCTGGCCTGGTCACCCCTAACTGTCCACAACTGCCCTCCCCTGCAGGCCATCTTGTGGTGGCCATCTTGTGTCTACATGGGGGCAGCCATCTTTGACCACATGGGGGCAGCCATCTTGTGTCTTGAAGTGATGGTCAATTTGTATATTACTCTTTTATTAGATAGGATTGGAAGAATATGGGGAGAGCAGGGGGTATGTGTATAGCGAAGTAAGTAAAATAAATTTTCGTCTTTATTAGTAGGAAACCTAAATATAATCTCATAATTTTTAAATCAAGAAAGAGCAGTACACAAATCTACTTGAGATATATTAAGGAGAAACACCTAAGACATTTAAGCAGACATTTAACACACACACACATTACATATGTAAAGGGCGAGAGAAAAGGAAATAGGTGGTGATAATAGGTGATAGATAAATAGGTAGGAAGATAATAGATAGCCTTTGTGAAAGTGGAATTACCTTGCTTCCTGTCTCCTGGAGGAAGTCAGAAGCACCCTGACTGATCTCTGAGAGGAAGAAGTACTTGGGTATTTATAAGGTCTAACCATTCCTGTCCGTTCTTAATAGTTCATCAGCACCCCTCTGGCAAGGGACATATACCAAGAAATTTTAGCAATCTAAAAAATGTTCATACACCAAGTCTGATTCTGCCTCACAGATTTTATAGGTACATCTTTTCCTTTCTTTTTAATAAACCCAAAGGTTCTTTGAATCCACATATGATACTTTAAAATGCCACCAGTGGCATGCAATTAATTTAAAAACAAAGATATTGTTGTTAGGGGAAAAGTTTACAATCCAAATGGAAGTGGTGGAAGTGGAGAGAATGGGGCCAATGGAGTGGGGGGAGGGGGGGACAGAAGGGGCACATCTGTAATACTTTCAACAATAAAGATAAATTAAAGGGAAAAAATCCAAAGGGAAAGAGAATCTCTCTGCAAATACTTTTAATAATGACCACATATTGGGGGGTTTCCAGTGCTGCAGGCTTTAAGAACATTGGGTGTCCAACCAAAGATGTAAATGTGAAAAACAAGTGGAAACTCTAAATCCAGCAAAGCCTACTCATATTTAGTGAGCATTTCAAATCACCAACAGATGATATCTACTCAAGAAACTACCCACTGAACTAACTGCCCCCGCTGGCACACAGATTACCTTCTCCTCAAACCCCTCCCCATCCATCCTCCAAGGATAAGACACCCACTCATAGTTGCCATGGAAATTGTTCTTTTAAGGTTTTCCGGTGATGCCATTTGTTGTATGGTGAGGTGGAGACCTCTAGTGCCCCAAAATTGTATTTCCTCCAAGAATAAATGATACCATTGGTGTTTATGGTGGTGAATTTATCAAGAGGAAGGTTGATCCTACTAACAGAGTTTGGTCCTAAAATGGCTGAATAAAAATAAGAATCTTGTATTTTGTGCTCATTATACATCTGGTCAACCATATGAAGAATCCAAATTGCTTTATCATGGTGAATGTTTGACTCCCCCAGGAGGCATATTTGTCAAGCAGCCTATAAACTCATTCAATCTTTTCTCAAATGAAAAAAGCATTAGGCAATTGCCAACAAAAGAGCTCCATCCATAACTTGACCCAACTATCCCAGAATCATACATGGAAACATGGTCTGGGAATTTCCACCATAAAGGGAGTTTTATGGATGGCAGTAATCCAACTTTAACCTCAGATTTACAGTATGATATGTTATCCCTCCCTCACCATGAGCTTGTCCTCATACCTTCACTTCTTTATCTAAATTAGGTCATTCATAAATGAGCCAAAATTTCTTTGAAATTTTTGAGTATGTGTGTCTATATGTCTTTCTTGAATTTAAGAATTCTTTTTCTTGCTGGTTTTTAAGATGTCCTGGTACAGTTTTCTTCATGTTTCCTCATCATATTTGGAAAATTGGGGGCTGTTATTTCTTTAAATATTTTTCTCCCTCCTCCCTTGATTTGGGAACTCCAATTGCATATATATTTGGCTAATTAAAGTTACCCAGTAGTTCACATGGATGTCCTGTTATTTTCCTTTGGTCACTTTTCTCTCAGGGTTTTACCTTGGATGATTTCTATTACTTCATCTTCAGGTTTATAGACCTTTGCTTCTGCAACATCTAATCTGCCATTAATCTCAATCAATATATTGTTCATCTCACACATTGTAGTTTCCACCTCTAGAAGTTTAATTTGTTTTTCAAAAATACCTCCCATGTCTACACTTAACATGTCCAATATTTCTTCTAACTTGTTGAACTTATGAAATGCAATTATAATAATACATTTAATGTCCTTGCCTGTTAATTTCATCTATTTCATTTCTGATTCAGTATTGATTAAATGACTTCTTTTCTCCTCACTACAGGATTTATTTTCCTGTTTCTTTGTATGCCTGGTAGGTTTTTTATTGGGTGTCAGACATTGAAATTTTTCTTTTGGGGGTACCAGATATTTTTGTATTACTAAAAATATTTGAGCTTTGTTCTGTGCTGTGATAAAGTTACTTGGAAACTGTCTGATTCTTGCAGATCTTGCTTTTGTCTAGTTTTTCAAGACAAAACTAGAAAAATGTTTAGACAAAAAACATTTTTATATAGACAAAACTAGAAAAATGTTTAGTCTAAGGCTAGTTTTTCTGCACTACTAAGATAAGATCCTTCTTTGTACTTTATCCACTGTCCTTTGGAGTATGAAGCTTTGCACTCTAACTGTTGTAAATAGGCGTCATTTCAGGCTTTCTGTGAGCTCTGGGCACTGTTCTCCCTAGTCCTTTCTGGAAGTTTCTCCCCCACCAGGCGCATACACTGAAGAATATTCAACTAACTACTTGAGTGGGATCCTCTACAGATCTCAGATCTTTCTCTGTGCTACCCGCTCCTCTCTGATACACTGTCCTGGGAGGTGCAACTGCCTTGGATTCTCTGGACTTCCATTTCCATCTACTCAACTCAAGGAAACTGACAGAGTCTGCTTAGTTAAGCCCCCCCTCCATTCACCAAGACCCTGAAACTTTTTCTAGGCAGTAGTTGGTACAATCCTGAGGCTCACCTCATTTGTTTCCCATTCGTACCTCATGTGCAATGTCTTGACAACTATTACTTCATTTATTATGTTTTGGGAGGAAGGGGTTGTGTGTTTTTTTAATATATATTTTTATTGATTTCAGAGAGAAGGGAGAGAGAGATGGAAGCATCAACAATGAGAGAGAATCATTGATTGGCTGCCTCCTGCAGGCCCCACACTGGAGATGGAGCCCGCAACCAGGGCATGTGCCCTGACTAGGAATTGAACCGTGACCTCCTGGTTCATAGGTCAATGCTCAACCACTGAGCTATGCCGGCAGAGCTATTATGTTGGTTTTTAATTGTTTCAGTCAGGAGGGTACATCTAGTTCCTGTTACTCTATCTTGGCCTAAAAGTGGAAAACTCAAACATGTTTAATATATATTTTATTTGGACATTTAATACAATGCTTCCTAACTATGTGTGTGCATGTGTCATAATTTTTTATCTTCCTGGGTCCATATCTACCTGGGGATTAAAAATATTTAGGTTTAATATTGCAGAAAGGGCTGAGGAATGCAGGGTAGGTTGTTTACTTATTCTTGACACTGATAAGAAGTTTTAATATTTATAGTTCAGTTGTTTTTGTTTTTTAAGGTAAGCCTAACCTTTTTAAAGTTGTTGAAACATAAAGAAATTATGATCTTTTTACAACAAACTAGGGTACATGAGCAATTGTGCTTATGAATGTCTGTGGAAGATAACAATAAACCTAGGAATTCTGACAATACCAGTTGTGCCTAGCTGACTGTTGAAGTGATCAATAACTCAAGCCACTTGTAACCCATTCTAGCAGTGCAGAAGTACACTGGTCAGGAAGCACTGATATAATCAATCAAGGATTTCTTTAATACATGTTGTGCAGCAGAAATCTAACTTTATTGATTTTTCAAATGGACAACCAAGGGACTCAATACTTCTTATTGAATGCATAATTTACCCTTTCCCTACTGGTTTAAAATTATGTCTTTGTCATATTTTACCATACATACCTTTGAATAATCTTACTATGATCTACCAAGCTATTTAACTATTCTTCCACCAAGAAACAACTGTTTTGATTACTATCATTTTATAAGGCAATTGCTCTTTCAAAAACTTCTTGTCCATTCTTACACATTTACTATCTATATATGTAAACCCCTAATATGCAAATAGACCAAACGGCAGAATAACCGAACAACTGAACAACCAAACAACCAGTCACTATGACGTGCACTGACCACCAGGGGGAATGCATGGAACATGGCAGGCATCAGCAGCAGGCAGCAGAGCATGGAACACGGCGGGCGTCGGCCACGGCAGGATGGTGGAGCCGGTGAGTGGGGATGCCAGACCAAGATGGGGTGCCAGTCGCTGTCATTGGTGTGAGCCTCTGGTGGTTACTGAAAATTCTTGCTCCCACACTCTGTGGTCCCACCCAGCACTCGCACCTGCTACTGGCTCCATCTCCGCTTGCACCCGCTGCTGGTGCCGGAGCAGCTGCTCGCTCAGTGCCATCAGTGGGTGCGAGCAGCGGCTGCCAACCTAATCGCCCCTCGGGGCTTCTCCACCTCCCCCTGCTCCTGAGGGGCAATAGGGGCAATAGCCACCACTCGTACCCACTGCTGGCACCAGCTCCAATTGCTCTGCACCGTCAGCAGGTACAAGCGGCAGTGGTGGGAGCAGGGCTGCCAGCAGAGAGGGAACCGGGTGGCCGTGGTTGAAGGAGCCAAGCGGGTCTCAGAGGATGGGCCGAGACCCGCCCTTGTGCCCACCGCAGACTCGCGGCCCACAGTTCCTTTCAAGGTGCACGAATTTGTGCACTGGGCCCCTAGTTACAAATAAACTTTAAATTAGCTTAAATTTCATTTTTAAAATGACTTGATATTTTTATTGGAATTGAATTGAATTTATAAACTGACTTGAGAATAATGAATTTCTTTTACATAGTAAAGCAAATTCCAAGATAACTAAACTCTCCTTTGCTCACTTATAGTTTTCTGGATTATTCTTGCCAAGCACTAACAGCCAATAATGGTCATTACCACCACTGCTGGGCCATTTTTTTTAAATACCCCTATGCATTTCCAACACCACTGCTACTTAAATCCCTGGTCATGACACTGTTTGAGGTCAATCTTGGCAGCTGTTGACCTAGAGGTAAAGCTGCACCCTCGGCCCTAGATTTCCTCTCAAGAAGGCAGCCAGCATTGAAGGAAGGTATTTCCTAGTCAGCCTCCCTCAGCCAGTGTGATGAAGAGTGCCAAATAGCAAACCAGGTGTGATCTCTGACACTTGAAATTCCAACTTAGGAGCTTTATTCATTTACTGAAGGATTTACATCAGTTTAAAAGTATATATCCTGCCAAATTGGTAACATATTAAACAATCCCATAAATATCCCTTAATAAGAACAAATTGCCCTAGCTGGTTTGGCTCAGTGGACAGAGAGAGCATTGGACTGAGGACTGGAATGTCCTGGCTTCGATTCTGGTCAGGGCCACATGCTCAGGTTGAGGGCTCGATCCACACTAGGGGGCATGTGGGAGGCAGTCGATCAATGATTCTCTTTCATCATTGATGTTTCTATCTCTCTCTCCCTCTCCCTTCCTCTCTGAAATCAATAAAAACATATTTAAAAAATAAAGACCAAATTGCAAATCATCTAAAAATCAACCAATCAATAAATGAAGGCATTTATTGAGGAGTGAGTACCCAAACAGTACTAAAGGACTGGCTTGCCCTCTGTCCCCACCTTTTCCTATACAGTTAATGGGCTACTGCCAGACTTCTTCAAGTGAAGGACAGTCTAAAATTAAACTAGGTGTCTTAAATTTTGAATTTGACATGGTATCAGCCAACTTTTTAACTCATTTCACCAAAGATATAATGAACTAATTCTTCTGCATTACAAGACTTGTAACTTTGCCATTGGGGTAATTGCATAAACAAAGAAACTTCATCTTAGTTTGCCTAATCTTATTCTTCCCATCCCATGGAAATGATAGCTTTTCAGTACCAACATCCTTGCTATAGTATCTCCTCCATGCTACAAAATGGGAGCTACCCTTCTATAGGTTTACTCACTTTGACCTAAATGGGGGAAAATACTACTACTGCTATCAAAACTGTTGTGTCTGAGAGTTCTTTCAGGAATAGTTGAAATGGAATTCCAATTAGAAATTCCAGAAAGCATATACAAAGTGAAAAAGAAATACATCCTCCAGCTTTAGGGGTGGGGAGGGAACACCAGTATTAAGTCCTGTTTTATGAAGTTACAAGGAGCAGCAAACATCTGGATTTAATTCTTTACTCCATACGCCCTCTTTAAGCCAACTCAGATTGGATGGTGAGAAATGTCCTTGGTCACGTAAAACTTTACACCAAATTTCCTTTTACCCCGCTCCATTACTGTGAAAATAAAAACCACCGTGAAATGCCATTAAACATTCAGCAGATGGGCAAACAAGTTGAGTAAGGAAGTGAAACTGCAACATTAAGAACAACTGTTTTGGAAAACTGGCATTAACTCGTAAAGTGAAACATAATTGTACCCTATAACTCAGCCCATCTATTTCTGGAGAAATTCTTGTTCAAGTTATTGACTAGAAAGCAGTATAAGAACAGCTTCTAACATCTCCAAAAGAAAGACAACCACATTTTATTTGTCTCATGAAAGACCAGAACAATGTCTGTAGTCTTGCCAAAAAATTAATCTGAATCTGAAGAAACCTCTATATCCAAATACTAATTTATAAAAAATACAGAACACAGAATAATATGCCAAGTACACTCTGCAGATAATAAGCAAGATCCAAAGTGGGCAATTCTGTAAGACAAAGGTTTTCTTCAATAAATAAATTGCAAGGAAAAAGAGGGGAGAGGTAATTTTAAGAAGACTTAAAAAGCATCAATTAATCATAGTGTATGGACCTTTTCTGGATCCTAAAATTTTTTAATGTAAAAAATACAAACAAAAATGATTGCCCTGGGGTGGTTCAGTTGGTTGGAACGCTGCCCTGTACATCAAAAGGTTGTGGGTTTGCCAAAGCACTAATCAGAAAGAATGTATGCACCCCTATGTTCATAGCAGCACAATTTACAATAGCTAAGACCTGGAAACAGCCCAAGTGCCCATCAGTACATGAGTGGATAAAAAAGCTGTGGTACATTTATACCATGGAATACCATGCAGCAGTAACAAAGAAGAATCTCTTGCCCTTTGAAACAGCATGGAGGGACCTGGAGAGTATCATGCTATGTGAAATAAGTCAGTCAAAGACAAGTATCACATGATCACACTCATATGTGGAATCTAAGTAACAAAATAAACTGATGGAGTGGATCCAGAGACATGGAGGTATGAAACAGAGAGTGGAATCTCAGAGGGAAGGCGGGAGAGAGTGGGTGGATGGAAAGTAATCAACCAAAGACCTTGTATGTATATATGCATGACCCATGGACACAGACAATAGGGTGCTGAAGGCCTGGAGGGGGGGGGGCAGGGACAGGCTGGAAGGGGCCAATGAGGGGGAAAAGGGGACCCATGTAATACTTCCAACAATAAAGAATTTTTAAAAAAAGGTTGCAAGTTTGATTCCTGGTTGGGCACCTACAGATGCCTGATCGATGTTTCTCTCTCTCTCAAAATCAATAAAGAAAAATATGTCCTCTAATGAGGATTTTTTTAAATGATATAAGCCATTGGAAATATAAACAATAAAGATTTGATAGTATTAATAATTATTAACCTTCCTGATATGATAATAGTATTGTGCTATGTTATTTTTAATTCTTTAGAAATACAATATTTTATGTAATTTGAGATACAATTAAATAATACGACATATGGGATTTGCTTCAAAATAATACTAGTGGGAATGAATTAGATTGGGACATGGATTGGCCACGAGTTGGTATTTTTTTTTTTTTTTTTTTTTTTTTGAGTTGGTAGTTCTTGAACCTGGATAATTGGTACAGGGAGATTCATTATACAATTCCATATTTGTGTATGGTTGGAATTCTCCATGTAGTAAAAATTTACATAAAATAGACAATTATATTTCTCTCCCTCGCCTTCCATCTCTCTCTATCTAAAAATCAATAAAAACATATAAAGAAAAAAAATGAAGTCCTATTGTATTGGCACTAAGAGGCCAAAGTTCTCCTCTTACAGCAGCTAGGTAGCATTGACTAATACCAGGGCCCACACTAAAGCATTATGCTAGGGACATACCTCACACACACACACACACACAAAAAAAAAAAACCAGACATTTGTCTCTGTCTTTATGAAACGTACAGTCTAGTAAAGTAAACAGACAAATATGTAGTTAGTGATCATGTTAAGTGCCTTATAAAGAAGAAGAAAGAGAAGGAGAAAGAAGAATTTATAAGGAAGAATAAGAAGAGGAACAGATTTTTAACAGGAGGTCAGGGAAAGCTTCTCTAAGAAAGTGACAGTTAAATTGAGACTTGATGAATAAGTCGACACATGAAAGAAAGCAGCTTCTAGTTACAGTTGAAGAGAACTCTCTTTATCTGTAACTAGTCCCCTATCTCACACCATACACAACAATCAATTGCAGGTGAACGAAATACTTAGATGCAAACAATTTTTTAAACTATCTAAAGAGCATACAGTAGATTATATTCATGTCTTCAGATCAGGAAAGGACTGCTTAAACACAACATACACAAGGTTAAACAAACTATAAAGAAAAAATACAAATTTGGCTACATTAAAATAGAAAACTTCTGTACAATTTAAAAAAAGGCATTTTAAAAGTGAAAGTCAGACAAGCCATACTTTGGAATAAAGTGGATAAAATGTATATCTACTCAAATGTTATTATACATCTGTAAAAAAAAATCATACAAATAAATAAGAAAAAAGACTCTTAAATCAGCAGAAAAATAGAACAAGGATTTGAACAGGCTATTCACAGAGAGAAAAATCAAATGGGAGAAGTATAAAAACATGCTTAACTATTCTAGTAAGATGAGAAAACTTATTTTAAAACATAAAATAGAATCACAACAGATTGGGGGGAAATGAGGTCAGACAATTGCAAGTATTGCTGAGTGTCTGAGGAAATGGGAACCCTCACACACTGCCAGAAAAAAAATGTCAATGGGTAAAACTATTTGGGAGGGTAATTTGCCTTTAAGAGATGCCTTAATGCTGTGACCTAACAGTTCCCCTCCCTGGTTGATAGATATAATTCTAGATACTTAACTTTCACTGTTGTAGAGTATTTCATGGGTCAAACATCCTACTGGGAAACATTTGGGCTGCTTCTAATTTTTTGCTTTACAATATTGCAGTCAATACACTTGTCAAGGTTTCTTTTTACACTTATGTGAATATTCCTCTGGACTATAGTGAGGAAAAGCTGTACGTGGATCTAATTCCCACCATTTACTGAGGGCTTGTGTGGCCATTGTTGTACCTGCGTTACTTCATTTAAAAGGGTAATCACTGTGTTACTATAGAATTTAGGTGTCTCACTGAAACCAGAAATTCCACATTGGTATACTCTGCAATTATATTTTTAGCCACTGGGGGGAAACTTAAGTCAACACTTTACAGTTAAATTCAAGAAGCATGGGTTAGAGCTCAAAAGAACATGGGGCCCCACTGTGCAAACTTATCTTTTTGGAGATGCCAAAAGAAGTGACCTGGTTAATGGGTAGTGGAGATTGGTCTAGAACACAATTCTGGGTTTTAAAAGAATAATCTTAGAATGATATCTGATATAGGTATGCTCTGAGTTCTGTCAATGCAAGAAACATTCAAACCTGTAGAGGATTTTTTTTTTTAATATATTTTATTGACTTTACAGAGAGGAAGGGAGAGAGATAGAGAGTTAGAAACATCGATGAGAGAGAAACATCGATCAGCTGCATCCTACACACTCCCCATTGGGGATGTGCCTGCAACCAAGGTACATGCCCTTGACCGGAATTGAACCTTGGACCCTTGAGTCCGCAGGCCGACGCTCTATCCACTGAGCCAAACCGGTTAGGGCCCTGTAGAGGGTTTTTATGAGTTTATTTGAGCCAAACTGATGACAATCGTCAGGAAGCAAAATCTCAACCGATTGAGAAAATGTTCCATGAAAAAATGGCAGTTTTGCACCTTGTTTTATACATTACAATCAAAGGATGATGCTTAACGGGTTACATGAAATCCATTGGTGATAGATTAGGAACAGGGGAGAAAGCCAAGTGGAGGAAACTTCTGAGACTGGATGAAAAGTAAAATCATGGACACATAGTTCTTTTACTTGGGGGGTACAGGAGAGTTAACTATCAACACTTAACATGAAAACAATAGCAATGAGAGTATTTGTGGTCTCCACAGAGCTGTGCCTGTGCTTTGAGGGGTCCAGAAATTACTTGGTTATTGCTAAGGCATATTTATCAGGTATGTTATCCTACATGCAAAAAAGACAATAGACAGGCTCAATTAAGGTAAAGACTGACTTTTGTCAGGGAAGATTTTTGCATGGGACATGCTTACCCGCCATAAACTGCCTTTTAGTTTTAATTTCAGACCATCCTATGTGGTTACTTCAGGTCTCAGAATTTGTAAGGCCACCAAGCAGGCCTCTCCTGAGCTTGTCAGGTTTAGTATGTGGCCCCTTTTCGTCCACAGTTATACTATAAATTAATTCTAAACCAAGATACATCTAAAATGTACATTTGAAATCCACACCATGTTTTACACTTCACTCTTTTACAAACCCATCTCAAAGAGCAGAGTTATCATTAGGCTTTTTCTCCACTCATAAAATAGGAAAAGTGTTGGTTACTACGAAGTAAAATGACTAAACTGCCCTCAAAGACAGACACTGGCTGTGTAAGCCCACGTGCCTGACCTGAAACTCCACCAAACTGAAACCATCATTCCAACCAGAGGTTCTCGTTCACAACAGACAGATGTCTTGGGTTTTGGAGCTGTCGTTGTTCCCCTGGGCAGTTTCATAATTAGCCAGCACCCCTGCATTCTCAGTTCAAAGCCTAACACATCCAGTAGTAGCAGTCAGCCTCCCCTATATCCAGAATCACATGAATGTCCTTTGGGAAAGAGTAAGACAAACAACTGAGTCACCTGTGTAATAAATGTAATTCTAGATAATTAACTTTCCCTGTTGTATAGAATTTCATTGGACAAACATGCTACTGTTGGGAGGGGTTTGGAAGATACCAAATTTCCTCTTCCAGAATTTCTGCCTCCCCACCAACATGACTTAATATTTTCTATTAAAAATCTTTCTGTTCAGAAACCAAGATGGCGGCATAGGTAAACACCTGAACTTGCTGCCTCGCACAACCACTTCAAAACTACAACTAAAAGACAAAACAGACATCATCCAGAACCACAGGAAGGCTGGCTGAGTGGAAATTCTACAACTAGAAGGAAAGAGAAAAGCACGCTGAGACTCAGAGGTGCAGAAGTGAAGTGTAGAGGTAAGGAGGCGCGTGCAGAAAGGGGCTGGCAACTGAGTACGCTGTTGTCTTTTTCAAACGGGAGGGAAACACAAGCTCCCGACTGCTCTGAACTCCAGTTCTGGGTGAGACTCTGGGGACCCAGACTCACACAGGGAGAAACTGGACTGTCTGGCAATGGGCCGGAACACGAGGGCGGCTTTCTCTCAGAGGTGCTTGCAGCGATTACCAAGGGACACTGAGACCTGGGGGCCTCTTAGGGCAGGGTTGATGGTCAGCCATTGCTGTTTGCTCCACCCTGTTGATTCCCTGAGACCCCACCCCATCGAATTTACAACCCCACCCAAGCTGTGCACAGAGGCTTTTGCATATGAATGCCCTGGCCTTTTGCAATCTAAAATTACCTAACAAACTGCAGCTGGATCAGAGAGCCCCAGAACTTCCAAAAGAAGGCCCAAGGCTGCCGAAACCGGTTTGGCTCAGTGGATAGAGCGTTGGCCTGCGGACTCAAGGGTCCCAGGTTCAATTCTGGTCAAGGGCATGTACCTTGGTTGCAGGCACATCCCCAGTAGGGCGTGTGCAAGAGGCAGCTGATCGATGTTTCTCTCTCATCGATGTTTCTAACTCTCTATCCCTCTCTCTTCCTCTCTGTAAAAAATCAATAAAATATATTTTTTTTTAAAAAAGAAGGCCCAAGGCTCCACAGCAGCTTGCATTGCCTCACAGCTGGGCCTCATTTGGGCACCTCCAAACCCCAAACAAAGAAGAGGAATCTGTAGATCTCTCCGTAGCTCCTACTGGGTGGCCTCAGGCAGAGGCTAAATTTGCACCTCCTTGGAGATCCAAGAGCCAGTGTACCCAGTGGTCAGAGTGGGACCATCCAGATTACAACTCCTCAGATCCATAAGGGACACACTCAGGGGGCAGACTCAGTGAGCACCAAAGCCCCACTGAAGCAAGTCTTGCCCCATAATGGTGTCTCCAGCACAGAAGTTCTCCCATCATAGACACAACTGATCCTCACATCCAACTGGCCTGGAGGTCAATTCCTCCCAGTGATACCAACAACAATCAAGGCTTAACTACAACAAGACTGTGCACACAGCCTACAAAGGGGTGCATCAAGAGTGTCCACTTCAGGTAATTGGGGAGTCTTAGCCCCTGAACCCGATAGGACACCTAGCACACAAAGCCACTCTATCAACACAGGGAAGCAGCCAAAATGTGGAGACAAAGAAACAGGTCACAAATGACAGAATTGGAGGAAAGCAAACTACGGGATATAGAGTTCAAAACCACAGTTATAAGGTTAATCAAGAATCTTCTAGAAACCTCTGAGAAATTTAGTGAAATCCTCAAGGATATGAAAAAGGACCAACTAGAAATTAAGCATACACTGACTGAAATAAAGAATAATATACAGAGATCCAATTGCAGTCTAGAGGATCGCAAGAATCAAGTCAAAGATTTGAAATATGAAGAAGCAAAAAACACCCAACCAGAAAAGAAAAAAGAATCCAAAAATATGAAGATAGTGTAAGGAGTCTCTGGGACAACTTCAAGCGTACCAACATCTGAATTATGGGGGTGCCAGAAGAAGAGAGAGAGCAAGATACTGAAAACCTATTTGAAGAAATAATGAGAAAACTTCCCCCGCCTGGTAAAAGAAATAGACTTACAAGTCCAGGAAGCACACAGAACCCCAAACAAAAGGAATCCAAAGAGGACCACACCAAAACACATAATAATTAAAATGCCAAGAGCAAAAGACAGAGAATATTAACCCTTTGCACTCGCTTGCTTTTTTCTCGATTCCTTTATTCTAATGCTAACCATGTCGAGTCACACTCAACATCCGAGTGCAAAAGGTTAAAAGCAGCAAGAGAAAAACAGTTAGTTACCTACAAGGGAGCACCCATACGATTGTCAGCTGATTTCTCAACAGAAACTATGCAGGCCAGAAGGGAGTGGCAAGAAATATTCAAAGTGATGAATATCAAGAACCTACAACCAAGATTACTCTACCCAGCAAAGCTATCATTCAGAATTGAAGGTCAGATAAAGAACTTGACAGATAAGAAAAAGCTAAAGGAGTTCATCACTGCCAAACCAGTATTATATGAAATGCTGAAGGGTATCCTTTAAGAAGAGGAAGAAGAAGAAAAAGGTAAAGATAAAAATTATGAACAACAAATACATATCTATCAACAAGTGAATCTAAAAATCAAGTGAATAAAAAATCTGATGAACAGAATAAATTAGTAAAATGTGAATATAATAGAATCAGGGGCATAGAAAGGGAGTGGATTGACAATTCTCAGGGGGAAGGGAGTGTGGGGGGTGCGGGAAGAGACTGGACAAAAATCGTACACCTATGGATGAGGACAGTGGCGGGGGGGTAGAGGGTGGTGTGGGAACCGGGTGGAGGGGAGCTATGGGGGGAAAAAAGAGGAACAACTGTAATAATCTGAACAATAAAGATTTATTAAAACAAACAAAAAATATTTTTGTTGTTGTTGTTTACCAACATATAATTGACATGCAACATTGTATTTATTTTAGTTGTATAACATAATAATTTGATATGAGTACCTACAATAATAAAAGAGAAAGATGCAAATTGACTGTCCCTCCATGACGCCCACCAGACAATCAGGAGTGAGTATGCAAATTAACCCAACATATGCAGGCACAGAACTAAGACTGAAGACTGAAGACTAAAGACTGAAGGCTCTGCTGCGGCCAGAGCCAAGCCTGAAGGCTGAAGGCTTAACTCCGCTGCGGCCCAGGTCCCGGGTGCTGGAGGAAAACCGGTGCTGGCAGCCAGGGGAAGGAAGGCCTATTGCATGAATCTTCGTGCAACGGGCCTCTAGTATATTATAAAATGAATAGTGACCTGGTGCACAAAATTCATGCACATTAAAAGGGGCTTAATTAAAGGAAATAATTTAATATTGCTATTTGCCCTTTCTCTATAATAGAAGTGTCAGAGATGAAAGAAAATTAGTAAAATGTATATGAAAACCTTCCTCCTGTCAGAGTCTGGGGCACACCAGAGTCAAGTCCCTGTCCACCCACATGCACCTCAAAATCTCATGAGACCCAGACCCAGCCGGGCCGCCCCCCCCACAATTGGGCTAGATCCAGACCCAGCCAGTCTCACCTTTGTCAAGCTCTGCCAGGCAGGGGGCATAGTCTCAGGTCCCCTGGCCTGGCGCCAGGACAGGGGGCATAGCCTGAGGTTCCCCAGCCCAGACTGAGGCGGGGGGCATGCCTTGAGGTCCTCCATCAAGACCCGCCAGGTGGGGACACAGCCTGAGATCCCCTGTCAAGCCCTGCTGGGTGGGAGGCATGGCCTGAGGTCTCCCGTCAAGCCCCGCCAGGCGGGGGGTTGCAGCATCAGGTCCCCCGGCCCAGCACCAGTAGGGGGGCGCAGCCTCAGGTCCCCCATCAAGCCCCACTGGGCGGGGGCATGGCCTGAGTTCCCCCAACCCAGCACTGGGGGTGTACCTTGAGGTCCCCCATCAAGCCCCACTGGATGGTGGGCATGGCCTGAGGTCCCCTGTCAAGCCCAACCAGGCAGGAGGGCGCAGTCTGAGGTCCCCTGGCATGGTGCCAGGGTGGGGGCGTGGCCTGAAGTCCCCTGTCAAGCCCCACCTGGTGGGGGGCATGGCTTGAGATCCCCCGGCCTGGCGCTGGGATGGGGGGAGCAGCCTGAGGTCCCCTAGCCCAGTACCAGGACAGGAAACACACCTTGAGGTCCCCTGTCAAGCCCCACCAGGCAGTGGCGGGGGGGTGGCCTCAGGTCCCCTGGCCTGGCACTGGGGTGGGGGAGGGCATAGCCTCAGGTCCCTGCTGATTGCTCGTTAAGACTCCTTATGGGAACTTGGCCTCAGCTGTGGGTGCAACCATCTTTGTGACGGAATGATGGTCAATTAGCATATTCCCTCTTTATTAGATAGGATTGTCACAATCATAGATCAGAAAGATTTTTAGGGCTAGGGAATTCCCTGGTTAATCTGCCAATCACACTGGGTAATTAACACATGATTAGTATGCAATTTGAAGACCAATCCAAAAGAAAGCAGGCAGTGGGGGTGAGGGGGACCAGGCAGGACACAAACAAGGAGAACAGCTCAAGAAGGTCAAGTGAGAAAAGGTCTAATGCACAGATTTGCCAGAGGAAAACTACCACCCAGAACAAGCAGATCTGCTCTTTACTCAGCTATCATAGGGAAAAACCGAAAACACTGTCAAAGAGTTTGGTGTTGAAGAAAATTTTTTATATGAACTTTATGTGAGAATTATTTTTTAAAACTGATTTTTAGAGTGTGAGGAAAAGAGAGGGAGAGAGAGAGAGAGACAGAAACATCAATCGGCTGCCTCTTGCACACCCGCTACTGGGGATCAAGCCTGAAGCCTGGGCACAGGGAATCAAACCAGCAACCTCTTTGTGTACAGGATGACGGCCAACCAACTGAGCTACACTGACCAGGGCTTTATGTGAGAATTTGACTAAATCCTCTAGCTATTGCTTGCCTCAGTTTCTATACAACATCACACTCCCTCTCAATGACATTAAAAGATTTTGCCTTTAACTCACCTTAACAAGGAAAGAGTAGAGTTCTGTATTTTTTATGCTTACTACTAAAACTGTGACTGAGACAGGCCACTAAGTCAGGACAAGTGGAAGACAGACCATCTTCCTCATCACCCCTAAAAGCTCTTAGGAATGAAGTCTCTGAGGAGAAAATGAGACAGACCAGTAAGCCAGGACAAGTGGAATAGGGAAACTGAGGCAGACAGCTGGACAAAGTGGCAGAGTAATTTACAGCAGATACAGAATGTCACCTCCTTCGAGATAACATCTAGGCCTCTTTCAGCTCCAGGCCCAGAAAAATGGCAAAACCAAGTGGGCAAACCAGGACCAGCTGCAATGACTAACCACTCCCTGCCCTAACCCTGACCAATCAGTAGAGACCACAACCCTGAAGGAGCACACCTAGAAAACTGATGAATATTCTACTGAACCCTTCCCTGAGACCTCCCCTAAGATTCCCACCTGCAAGAAAAGATAAAAGCCTCAAGTCAAAGGACGTAGCATATGCTCTTCCTCCAGTGAGCCACCCCCCACATTCATTTTCCCCTCTTCTTCCCCCACAGGCATGCATCCGCTAACCTCTAAAGGACCCCACAAAGCTTGCAACCAGGAGAGCAATGGGCAGTTGCAGCTTGTCCCAGACTAATCCTGAACCTGTCTCCAAGGCCCCCTTTTCTCTGACTTCCCAGGGAGCTAAGGCAGCCCAGCCTAGGCTCTCCTGTTGCTTCTTCTATGCTAGGCCCTTTCTTGTTTTACTGTCCCCAAATTTAATAAATGTTCCCTCAGAGTCACCTGGACTTCCTGTTGTGAAATGTTTCCTGCACAAAGTCAAGAATCCACACACTACCAGCTGGCCCTAGGCAGACCCATTCAGAGTCAGGTCCCCTTTCGGGTAACATGACCATCATGGCTGGAAACCATGATTTTTAGTTATCAGAATCTGGGTACATTTTATTAGCGTTTGCCTTTGTGGATTTGTTTGTTTATTTAGTTAGTTTGTCTTTGTAGCCTGCTATCTTCTGGCTTTTCTTCATATGTTCCTTTAAGTTGTGGATGAAAAAGGGGCCACATACTAAATCTGACAAGCTCAGGGAAGGCCTGCATGGTGGCCTTACAAACTCAGAGAACAAGAGTAACTACATAGGATGGTCTGAAATTAAAACTTTCTAAACAAAAGCAGTTCATGGCAGGTAATCATATCCTAGGTCGATATTTTTCCTTAGCAAATGTCAATCTTTACCCAAACTGAACCTGCCTAGCGTCCTTTTTTTGCATCTCTATAACATACCTGCTAGCATACCTTTGGAATATCAAAGTAATTTTCTTCTCTCCCCCGCCCCTTGCTTCCCACCCCGGCTCCCTAAGCACAATCACACCCAGAGCAGAGACAACAAATCCTCTTATTGTCATTATTATCATCTTAATTGTTAACTGTTAACTATCCTATGTAAGAGAAGTGTCTATTCCTTTTACTTTTTAATCTAATCCCAGAGATTTCTTTCCCCCAACATCCCCACCCCCCAACCCTGACTTTGCTTTCTCCTGTCTCCCTAATCTATCATCAATGAATTATGTAACCCCCTTCCATCTTCCCCTTTGATTCTGATGTACAAAATAAGTGGTTAAAACTGCAATTTTCCTGGAGCTTTTTCTCAATCCGTTGAGATTTTGGATCCTGGCAATTGTCATCAGTTGGCTCAAATAAACTCATAAAAATTCTTACAGATTTGGATGTTTCTTACATGGACAATGTCTTATCTCTCACAATAAAGATCACAAAACCAGGAAGACCTTTCTCAAATTCCTTCACATGACACATACCTGTTAGCCTAGAAACTGTAATTAGAAAAAAACATATATTTGTGTGTTTGATTTGAAGGACAAAGTATTGCTAAGGTGAATTGTTATTCATTCATTCACTCTTATGTACAACATCATGTCATCTGCAAATAAGGACAGCTTTACTTCTTCTTTTCCAATTTGGATGCCTTTTATTTCTTCTTCTTGTCTAATTGCAATGGCTAATACTTCCAGTACTGTGTCAAACAGGAGTGGTGAAAGTAGGCATCCCTGTCTTGTTCCTGTTCTTAGGGGAAATGGTTTTAGTTTTTGCCCATTGAGTATGATGTTGGCTGTGGGTTTATCTTATATGGCTTTTATTGTGTTGAGGTATGATCCTTCTATTCACATCTTGCTGTGAGTTTTTATCAAGAAAGGATGTTGGATTTTGTCAAATGCTGTTTCTGCATCAATTGATATGACTATATGATTTTTATCTCTCAATTTGTTTATGTGATGTATCACGTTTATTGATTTGCAGATATTGTACCATCCTTGCATTCCTGGGATAAATCCTACTTGGTCATGGTGTATGATCTTTCTGATGTACTGCTGGATCCGATTTGGATCTGATGTACTGCTGGATCCGATTTTGTTGAGGATTTTGGCATCTATGTTCATGAGGGATATTGGCCTGTAATTCTCTTTCATTGTGTTGTCTTTATCTGGTTTTGGTATTAGGGTGATGCTGGCTTCATAGAAGGAGCTTGGAAGTGTTCTTTCCTCTTGAATTTTTTGGAATAGTCTGAGGAGGACAGGTTTTAGTTCTTCCTTGAATGTTTGGTAAAACTCTCCTGTGAAGCCATCTGGCCCTGGGCTTTTGTTTGCCGGAAGCTTTTTGATGACTGCTTCAATTTCTTCCATAGTTATTGGCCTATTGATATTTTTAGATTCTTCTTGATTGATTTTTGGAAGGTTGTATTTTTCTAGGAATATGTCCATTTCCTCCAGGTTGTCCAGTTTGTTGGAATAGAGTTGTTCGTAGTATTTTGTAGCAATCCTTTGTATTTCAGCAGGGTCTGTTGTTATTTCACCTCTTTCATTTCTGATTTTGTTTATTTGGGTCCTCTCTCTTTGTTTCTTTGTGAGCCTGGCTAGAGGTTCATCAATCTTGTTTATCCTTTCAAAGAACCAGCTCTTGGTTTTGTTGATCTTTTGTATTGTCTTTTTGGTCTCTATGTCATTTATCTCCACTCTGATCTTTATTATTTCCTTCCATCTGCTTACACTGGGCTTTTCTTGTTGCTCTCTTTCTAACTCTTTGAGTTGTAGGGTTAGGTAATTTATTACCATTGTTTCTTGTTTTTTTGCAGTAGGGCTGAAGAGCTATGAACTTCCCTCTCAAGACTGCTTTCGTTGTGTCCCATATATTATGGATTGTTGTGTTTTCATTGTCATTTGTTGCCATGATGTTTTTTATTTCTTCCTTGATCTCTCTGGTAACCCAGTCAGTCATTGTTTAATAGCATGCTATTTAGTCTCCATGTGTTTGATTTTTTGGATTGTTTTTATTGTAGTTGATTTCCAGTTTTATGCCACTGTGATCTGAGAAGATGCTTGATATGATTTCTATCTTCTTGAATCTGAAGAGACTTTGCCTGTGCCCCAATATATGGTCTATCTTTGAAAATGACCCATGTGAATGTGAGAAGAATGTATATTCTGTGGCTTTGGGGTGAAATGTTCTGAAGATGTCAATTAATTCCATCTGGTCTAGTAAGTCATTTAGGATTGATGTTTCTTTACTGATTTTTTGTTTAGAGGATTTGTCCAATGGTGATAGTGGGGTATTAAAGTCTCCTACTATGATTGTATTGCAGTCAATCTCTCCCTTGATAACCTCCAGGAGTTTTTTTTATGTATTTGGGTGCTCCTGTATTGGGTGCGTATATGTTTACCAGAGTTATTTCTTCGAGTTGAATTGCTCCCTTTAGTATTATTAAGTGGCCTTCCTTATCTCTTTTTACGTCCTTCAATTTGAGATCTAATTTGTCAGATATAAGTATTGCTACCCCAGCTTTTTTTTTCATTTCCATTCATCTGAAAAACCTTTTTCCATCCCTTCACCCTCAGTCTGTGTGTATCTTTTTTTCTGAGGTGGGTTTCTTGTAGACAGCAGATATATGGGTCATGTTTTCTTATCCAATCCGTTACCCTATGTCTTTTGATTGGGGCATTTAATCCATTTACATTTAAAGTTATTATTAATAGGTACTTGTTTGTCGCCATTTTATTTTTTACCCCGGTGTTCCTTCTTCGCTTCCTATTTCTGTTTTTTTTATAGCAGACCCTTTAGCATTTCTTGCATTGCTAATTTGGTGGTAATAAACTCCTTTAGACCTTTTTTTATCTGTGAAGCTCCTGATTTCACCTTCAATTTTGATTGATAGCCTTGCTGGGTACAGTATTCTTGGACTCAGACCTTCCTTTACATGACTTTGTATATTTCATTCCATTCCCTTCTGGCCTGATGTGTTTCTGTTGAGAAATCAGTTGCTAGCCTAATGGGGGATCCTGTGTAGGTAACTTTCAGTCTCTCTCTGGCCGCTTTTAAGATTCTTACTTTGTCATTGGTGTTTGCCAATTAAATTATAATGTGCCTTGGCTTACTTTGTCATTGGTGTTTGCCAATTAAATTATAATGTGCCTTGGCGTTGGTCTTTTGGGATTCATTTTGCTTGGGACTCTATGAGCTTCTTGGATTTGTGTGGGGGTTTTCTTCCCTATATCAGGGAAGTTTTCTGTCATTATTTCTTCAAACAGGTTTTCTATTCCTTCCTCAGTTTCCTCTCCTTCTGGCACCCCTATTATGCAGATGTTGTTTTGTTTCGTGTTGTCCCTTAGGCTCTCCTCCTGCTTTTTAATTTTTTTTTCTAGAAGCTACTCTATTTGGGTACTTTTCCTACCTTGTCTTCTAGCTAACTAATGCAGTCCTCTGCTTCTTCTAGTCTACTCTTGATGCTTTCTATTGAGTTCTTTACAGCAGCGATGTCATTTTTCATTTCTTCTTGGTTCTTCTTCATTTCCTCTTGGTTCTTACACATTGTCAAATTTGTCTTCCATTCTTTTCAGCCACCTTATGACCATTTCTCTGAATTCTTTCTCTGACAGGTTGCTTGCCTCCATTTCATTTACTTCCTTTTCTGGTGATGCCTGTTTTTCTTTCATATGTGGGCTGTTTCTTTGTCTCCCCATGATCTCTCTTCTCCAGTTGTCTGGTTATGTAGTTTTCTCTCTCCTGCATTGATTGAAAGGCACAAAATACAACACACAAGGTACAATGCACAAGGGACTGAACACAAGTGTATTCACAATATTAATAACCCTAAATAAAGGTGACCACCAGAGAAAGGTGAATTAGAGGATAGGAGAGAAAGAAGAAGAGAGAAAAAAAAAGAAGAAAAAGGAGTTAAAAAATGAAATTGGGAAAAGTAAAAAAAGTAAGAGAGAAAAGAGAGAGAATAAGAAATAAGAGTGGAAAAAACTATATATATGGGGAGAAAACTCCAATAGAAAAGCCACTAATCCCAACAAATGCCAGCAACAAGTACCTGGAGGTGAATGCAAACTACAAACAACAACTAATATCAGCAAGGCAAGGGAAAACAGAAGCAAAAAACAAACAAAGACAAAACAAAACAAAAAACAAAAAGAAAAAGCAAAACAATCTCACAAACAAGCATAAAAAAATCAATATAATCAACAATAAAGCAAACAATAACAAAAGGACAGAGAGAGAAAAAAATTTTGGATAGTGAAGACAGAGAAGAGAGAGGTGTGTATGGACTTGGAGCAGGGGATTGGAAATTAGATATATAAGTAGGGTGAAATTTTAACAGGGGGTAAAAAGAAGGAATAGGGAAAATTTAAAGCAGGAATAGGGTAAGAGAAACAGGACAACAAATGGGGGAAATTGAGGAAGAGAGTGTTGGCATAAAGGTAAAGTTGAGATAGAGTGAAATGATGCTAAAGGAAAGATGAAAATAGAATGTAGAACACTAATCCCAAAGTAAAATAAAGAGAAAATAAAATGAAACTTTTTTTTAAAAAAAAAAGGTAAAATAGTAGTATTAATAATACTGATTGAAAATAAAAATGTAATAATTAAAACGGTAAAATCAAGTGAGGAAAAAAGAAAAAAATTAGTTTGTCTTAAGTAAAAGATGAAAAAAATAAAAATGTGCAGCAGTGAAGGTCATTCACTTCCTCTACTGTTCTGTTTGGCACTCCTGTTTCCTAGTCAGGAGAGTTTTGAAGTTCCCTGCGTTCCGCTGCTCCTCAGTGTTGTAAGCCAATCCTGATTTTTAAGCAGGCAATAACTCTCTTTTTCTTATTTTTCTTTATTTGTTTTTACACAGGAGTCAATTTGTGTTTCAACCCCTGGGTGGCAGTGTTTCTGGATTGACCTCCAGGTCTATAGGTCCTCTCTAACTAGTGTTTAGATTTGTTTTCCCTGTGGCACTTAATACCGGTTTGGTGGAGTGGGTTGCCCCAGAGCTGGTTCTCTGATGGTTATTCCCCGCTCTGATCCCCAGATTCCAGAAAAACAACTTTCCCCTGCAGTCTCTTAGAGTGTCCCCAATTGGGTGATCCTATGTATTGGGCTTAGTAATCAGAAGCAAGGATTTAAAGAGGGGGAAAAAAAAAAAAAAGAGCCAGAGTAAGTGTGCGAACTCCAAGGCTGCGCGCAAGTCTGTGCAGTCCTTTTTTCCCCTTGGGTCTAAGCAGCCTGGAGACTTTTAAAATTTTTAGGCTGTCCTTTTGCGTCCAGATCAAAATGGGTTGCTTTTTAGAGTCCCCTTCTGTTAGCAACTCTGCGGACCTTCTTCCACATTCACAGATCACGCCAGCCCCAACAGCCACGGATTTTCCTAGGCCAGTGGTCGGCAAACTGCGGCTCACGAGCCACGGTTTGCTGCTCTGTTGACTAATGAGTTTGCTGACCACTGATAGACTAAATGTTACCGTGTAGTTGGAAGCTGTGAGGATTAGGCAATTGTGGCATATTGTGTGCAAAGAGGTAAAGGGTAGTATATGACATTGGTCGGCAAACTCATTAGTCAACAGAGCAGCAAACCGCAGCTCACGAGCCGCATGTGGCTCACGAGCCACAGTTTGCTGACCACTGTCCTAGGTGCAGACTTCCCCAGGTCTCCAGCTCCCACAGTGCATGCGATTTCTCTCTCCTGCCGGGACCAGAGACCTCACCTTATCCCAGGTGAAATCTGACCTTTCCGTGGTGGAGTGTAGAGCTCCCCTGAATCCACGTGCTTGTGCCACTCGGGGACTGATGTTCTCGGGTTCGCAGCTGTTCGGTGGGTGCTGTAGTTGTAGATTCCCTGGGCTTTTCAGGCGTCCAATAACATCCACTTTCCCCTTCAAGATGGTGCGTTCTCCACGTCCGATCTGGTCGCTCTGGGAGGGAACCCAGCACCAGTGGGGGCTGCCTGGTCAGGGGAGCCATGTCCAGCAGTCCCCTACCATCTCCTGGAGTATAGCTGTCCCTCAACTCACCAACAAACACTCCCTGTGCGACCCTCAGCTGTTCTCTCTATCTGTTCCAGGACAAGGCTTGAGACATGTCTGTCTATTCTGCCACCATTTTGTCTCTCTCATTCATTCACTCTTGAAAAAAGCAATTACTGAGCACCAACCATGTCCCAGGCATTAAGGGAACAAAAACAAATTTGCATAATTCAAGCCCTGTAGCTGTTTCCATTCTAGTAGGAGAGATAAACACTGTGTGCTTGGGTATAATAAGAGGTACAGAGCCCAGCAGTGTGGATCAATGGTTGAGCATCGACCTATGAATCAAGAAGTCACAGTTTGATTCCCAGTCAGGACACATTTCCAGGTTGCAGGCTCTATCCCCAGTGAGGGGCATGCAGGAGGCAGCCAATCAATGATTCTCTCTCATCATTGATGTTTCTATCTCTCTCTCCCTCCCTCTTCTTCTCTGAAATCAATAAAAATATTTTTTTAAAAGAGGTATTTTTTTTAAATGCCCAGTATTCTATTTGAAACATCCACATAATACTTTCCCCAAGTTCTCTCAAGCCAGTAGCATAGTGAGAACCATTGTTTCTGTGGCTGTCAAAAGATTCACCTAACACCCACCAAGGTCAGCAGTACACTAGTGACATTGGCAGCTCTGGGGAGCAGAAGAGCAGGATGGAGAGTGGGTGCTAAGCAAGACTCCGGTATTGATATGGGATGAAGCAGAGGCTCCTCTTCCCACTGGGTGTTGCAGGGGTGGAGTTCTTGCGATATCCTGAGAAAAAGAATTCTCTGAGACTTGTGATGACCGGAACAGTGAGCCAAGGTGTTTTCCCAGGGTCGTGTCTCACGATGCCAAAGAATGAGCTGCCAGGAACCAATTCCAGCATGTAATAATTACAAGAGTTCTGTCAAAAGGTTGATGGGACTTGGGTGGACTCAACAATGGCTGAGCCACTATGTAGTTTACCTGTTGGAATGGCTAAGCTAAATGGCACTTCCCCCAAATGTGAATAGGATTGTTAACTGCCAGACAGCTCAGGGTATTTTATTGCCTCCTGTTGGCCAAACACCTGAACAGCTGTAGGCTATTCCCCAAACTGACAATGCTTCTGTATTCTACCCTTTGAAACCCTGCCCTTTGAAGTGTATATCTCCACCTTGCCTTAGGACAAATTGTGTTAAATAAATAGCACGGGGTCCTAGACAAGAAGTAGTCTTCAGTTCCTTTAGCTGAAGATCCTCTGACCCCCATTGCCTTTCAAAATTATCTTTCGTCTCCGGACTCTTTAATCATCTATGCACAGCCCCTTTCTCCAGAATGCTGAACCCTTTGTAACGCTGGGACAAGAACCCCAGCAATGAGCTCTGCGGACCAGAAAATTTAAGCAAAAATGTGGAAAATTTATTACAAGCAGATTCAGACTCCTGCAGGGGGAGGGGGACCCAATAATGGGCTGCCTGTTAAAAGCCTTGTAGTCCAGGGGTATATATTTGCTACAAGCCTGCTTCTATATCTATCCATGTCGTCACCTGATTGATTCCCTCAGTTGTCCTTGCCCAGCAAAGGACCTAAACTTTCCCTGTTTCTATGTGTTCTTTCTCTGTTCCTATGCTGAACTTTTTCTGTTTCTATGCATTCATACACCTTGTGACTGCAGGCCATCCCTTGTTTACTCATGCCTCTTGCTATGAGTCCAGAAACATTTTCTTATTTCAGCTTGGTTGGTTTCTGTGATTAGGCTTGTTTAATCTGCCATGTCTGCCCCTGCCTATGTTCCACCTGCCTTTGTTTCCACTGGACCCCTGCCCTATCTGCCTGTGTTTCAAGTTAATCCTTTCACTTGCACAGGAGAATGAGTGATTTTTATTTGCATGGCATTACATCCCTGTACTTCCCAAGTTCCAATTCCCTTTATCTAGTCATAGAAGAAGTATAGCTGGGGTTTCAGTGGAGCTAAAAGCAAATCCAGTGTCCAGAGTTTCCTTCCCATGTTGGAGCTGGGTCCCGTTCAGCCTCTGTCCATTAGTACATTGTGTGTGTGGCCCACATGACCACTGGATGCCATGGAAAGCCAGGAAACCAAGCATGAGACATGAGCCAAGCATGACAAGAGGAACCAAGAGCCAACAGAGCATAAGAGCACAAGAGAGCATAAGAGTGAGCTTTTTCATTCAGGGAATTAATTATCCCAAATTTCCATGCGCTTGCAGTGGGCCAAGGCCATTCTAGCCAACGACCTTTGTTCCCAGGTATGATTAACAGTAAGCACCTTCTCTAGTCCCCCCAACTTTGGGCATGCATCTATCTTTCCTTTGTTGGACCCCTGGGTAGTGTAAAGTTGTAGCTTCCTGGTGAAGCTGTCTAAATGACATGCCTGTAATATCTGGCCTTCTCTTTGCTCCTTTCCTATTATTAAAGCTAGTTAATTACAACAGTATTGGTATTAGAATGGCAGAATCAAGCCACTGGATCCATTTGTAAAGAGAACATGCCAGAACTCCTCCCTCCTTTGCTGGTTTCCAAGTAGAAGGCAGCACCTAGAATGCAGCTTGCCTTGTTTTGACTAAGTGCCTGATAGCAACTTCCTTAGTGTTTGTTTGATTGCAGTGTCATCGAGAAGTATGACTACAGCCGCCTCCAAGTGTTTACCATCTGCAAATTGCTGGAAGCTGTGTTCCAGCAGAGGTGAGTGATCTCTTTAGGCATGACTGCAACCTTCAGGTTGGGGTCCTGGCTTCCTTGCCTAGAAACTTGATCCTGGGAGGAGATAGCATACAAAGGAATAGAAAAGTAGGAGGAGGGGAAGGAAAGAAGGACAAAAGTGGTCAGGATATGTGCAGATACAGAATAAAAAAGCAGTTCTAGTCTCTTTTTTTAATATATTTTTATTGATTTCAGAGAGGAAGGAGAGGGAGATAAAGATAAAAATACCAATGATGAGAGAGAATCATTGATTGGCTGCCTCCTGCATGCCCCCCATTGGGGATCGAGCCCACAACCCGGCATGTGCCCTTGACTGGAGTCGAACCTGGGACCCTTCAGTCCGCAGGCCTATGCTCTATCCCCTGAGCCAAACCAGCTAGGGCCAGTTCTATTCTCTTATTCCCTGACAGGCTCAGGAAAGGCCTGTATGGCGGCCTTGAAAACTCAGAGACCTAAAGTAACCACAAAGGATGGGCTGAAATTAAAACTTTTTTAACTAAAAGACAGTTTATGGTGGGTAGTCATGACATAGGCTAGAATCTTCCTTGATAAAAGTCAATCTTTATCTTAATTGAGCCTGCATATTATCTTTTTGAATCTAGGATAACATACCTGATAAACAGGCCTTTGCAATAACAAAGCAATTTCCTTTTTCCCAGACCCCTCTAAGCACAGGCTCTGTGGAGACCACAAATCAACTCATTGTTATTGAGTTAATTGTTGACTGTTAACTATCCTGCACACACCTAACTGAAAGAAGTATGTGTCTATAATTTTACTTTTTATCCAATCCCAGAGGTGTCCTCCGCCCCTTTGCTTTCTCCTGCCTCCCTAATCTACCATCAATGGATTTCATATAATCCACTTAGGACTCCTCTTTTGATTGTAATGTATAAAGCAAGGTGCAAAACTGCCATTCTCAGGAGCATTATCTCAATCCCTTGAGATTCTGCTTCTCAGCATTTGTGGACAGTTTAGCTCAAATAGACTCCCAAAAATTCTTCACAGGTTTAAATGCTTCTTACCTTGACAACCTTAATGCAAGTATCCAGTGCAACATGGTGTTTAACTTTACAGAAGAAACAGAAAGAGTAGTTACTTCCACTCTTCTTTGAAATTTTAAATCCTCTTTGTTTCTTTTGGTACAAAGAGGGTTTGGCCAAAGTGGGCAAATGCTGGGTCAGTTTTTTATCTTTGTGTCCTTGATATTTAGTACAGTGTTTCACACGTAGGAGGCAAGAGGGAGGAAGGACAGAAGGAGTAGATAAGGCTTGGCTTTTTTGTATCTTCTGTGTTCTTATAATAAATCCCTACTGCAAAATACATATAATAGTAACATATGAATATATTTATATAAATTACAAATATAATATAGATTATAAAGATATTACTATTATATTACAAATCACTGCCTGTATATATACATGTCTATAAAAATAGTATTTCTTTTTTTAAATATATTTTTATTGATTTCAGAGAGGAAGGGAAAGGGAGAGAGAGATAGAAACATCAATGATGAGAATCATTGATTGGCTGCCTCCTGCACGCCCCCTACTGGAGATCAAGCCCGCAACCCCGGGCATGTGCCCTTGACCAGAATCAAACCTGGGACCCTTTGGTCCAAAGGCCAATGCTCTATCCACTGAGCCAGACCAGCTAGGGAAAAAAAAAAAAAGTAATTCTATACTCGAGTCACTAGAGGGAGGCAGAGGAACATGAGAAAAGCTGTAGCTGCTGCCACCACTGGCTTATTAGAGAATGGATATACTTCATTGACCTGACAAGAATAGAAATCAAGCCGAAACCGGTTTGGCTCAGTGGATAGAGCATCGGTCTGCAGACTGAAGAATCCCAGGTTTGATTCCGGTCAAGGGCATGTACATTGGTTGCGGGCACATCCCCAGTGGGGGGTGTGCAGGAGGCAGCTGGTCGATGTTTCTCTCTCATCGATGTTTCTAGCTCTCTATCCCTTTCCCTTCCTCTCTGTGGAAAATCAATAAAATATATTTTTTTAAAAAAAGATTAGAAATCAAAAGAATTAGATACTTCTGCCTTGCCTTTCATTCAAAATGTGTATCTTACCTTTAATCAGTGTAATCTATACATTATTTAAGAATTAATAGGGGGAAAGCTGCTTATCATAAAGCAATGCAGAATTATTGAGTCCAAATCATACCAGGGCTGCCAGGCCATCTGGTCAGAGCTCTCAGCAGACAGTGTTCTCAGCAGGAAAGCATGTAGGAATCAGAGCCTGGATCAGTGCTCTCTAGCTTGCACCACCACCAGGTTGTTTGTCCTCTCAGAACCTGCCTTTCCTCAGTAAAAGAGGGGTAGTAATCTTTTCCACCTTGTTGGGTTGCTGTAAAAACTGATAAAGAACTTTTTCATAAAACAGCAAAGAACAACATGGATGCAAATGCAATTATTCTCTTTAACCATGGGATTGTCTACGTAATCATATTCTTAAAGTTCTCCAGTGAGAGAGTCCACAGACTGTAAGTTCTGTAAGGGAAGGAACTATGGCCGCTGCTTTTAGCATCAAACATGGTAAATGGTATGAATTGCTTTTATGTTTCTTAAATGAATGAGTAAAAACACTTACATGTAGGAAAACCATATAATTTAACACTTAAAATTAGTATTATTTTTTTTCTGAAAGGGAGTACTATTAATAATTACTACAGGAAATGGGTCTAAAGCAGGATTGTCCCAGGCCAATAGGACATGGGGCATATGGTCACATTACTTATGTAGCACTTACTATGTGGTGGGCACTGCCCCAAACTCATTTCATCTTCATAACAATCCAGTAAAGATTGGTACTATTATTAACCATATTCAACAAATATTTACTGAGCACCTACTATGTGTACCAAGTCTTCTACATTCTTAGGATAAGTTTTAAAAAAGCAATAGCCACAAAGTGAAGATTTCTGTCTTTTAAAGGTGGGCATGGCTCAGTGGTTGAACATTGACCTGTCAACCAGAAGGGCAAGGCTCAATTCCTGATCAGGGCATCTGCCTGGTTGCAGGCTCTACCTCTAGTGGGGGGCGTGCAGGAGGCAACCAATTACTGATTCTCTTTCATCATTGACTAGAGGCCCGGTGCACGAAATTTGTGCATGGGGGTGGGGGGTTGGGGGGGGCCCTCAGCCCAACCTGCACCCTCTCGCAATCCAGTACTGCTGGCTCCTAACCACTCACCTGCCTGCCAGCCTGATAGTCCCTAACCACTCTGCATGCCTCATCACCTCTAACCATTCACCTGCCTGCCTGATCACCCCTAACCACCTCTGCCTCAGCCTCCACCACAGTGGCTTTGTCCAGAGGACATCCAGAATGACGTCCAGAAGGTCATTTGGCTCTCTGGTCTAATTAGCATATAATGCTTTTATTATTATAGATGTTTCTATCTCTCTCTCCCTTCCTCTCTGAAATCAATAAAATAAATCAATAAAATATTTTTAAAATAAATAAATAAATAAAGATGGGCAATGAGACAATAAACATCATAAATGAATTACATAGCATACTAAAAAGTAATAGTGCTTAGGAATATTGCATGAGAAAATTAGGACACAGAAATAACATGTTGTCCATCATCCATAGCTGGTAGTAACAGAGCCCCAGTTCCAACTGAGGCAGTCCGTCTCCAGTTCTTGCTTTTACCCAAGATGCCATTTTCTCCTTCAGTTCAGCTGTGCACCTCACCTTGCTCCATATGCAAATTTGTTTCCTCCATAAGTGGCAGAGAGAGGCACACAATATCTGGTAATCCTTTTACTACCAACTCAGTGTCCCCCATATATGCTAAACATCTGTCACAACTGATGGCTTGACTTGGGTTACAGCTGACTTCACACTGGACTTTGGGCCTCGGGAATTGCTGGCCTTCCCAGCAGACTGAGGCTCCACCTGAAGCACTCAGTTCACGAGTTCCCGGAAATGACCAGAGAAGCCCACCAGACAGAAGTAAACAAATGACTCTGAGAGGAAGGGCCTGGTTTTTGGAAAGTCTAAAGAACGAATACTGGCAGCTAAGCATATCTGATCCATTGAAACCACATGATGACTGTTGAACTTCCTCTGCACTGCCCCCGCCCCCACCTCCCCACCCTGCTCTTGGTCTTCTTGCCCTTCCTCATCTTGTGACATTGGCAGAACTCCAGGGTGGTTATTCAACCTGTCTCGAGACACCCGGGGCCAAAAAGAAAGAAAGGGCAAGGGCAGGCTCCAGGGCAAACCTGACTGCCAAAAGCACCTTCAATGGCATAAAGCTGGGCAGTGAGCACAAAGGAATCTTTAACTGTGAAAGTCAGCCTGCAGAGAGATTGAGCATATTCTCAGCCTTCTGAGTCTGTCCTTCCATGGCTAGGTGTCCTAGCCACAAGTCTTCACACCAATCATGGCAAATGTTTTTCTTTTTTTTTTTTTTTTTTTTTTGCCTGAGGGACATTTATTTTTATTTATTTTAAATCTTTATTGTTGAAAGTATCACATATGTCCCCTTTTCCCCAGTGACCCTTTCTAGCCCACCCCTGCCCCCTTCACCACCGTATTGTCTGTGTCCATGGGTTATGCATAATGCATTAATGCATACAAGTTCAGTGGTTAATCTCTTCCCACCCACCCACCCTCCCCCGCCTTCCCTCTGAGATTCAACAGCCTGTTCCATGCTTCTATGTCTCTGGATCTATTTTGTTCATCAGTTTATGTTGTTCATTAGACTCCATATATGATTGAGGTCATGTGATACTTGTCTTTCTCTGACTGGCTTATTTCGCTTAGCATAATACTCTCCAAGTCCATCCATGCTGTCTCAAAGGATAAAAGATCCTTCTTTTTCACTGCTGCATAGTATTTTACGGTGTAAATGTACCACATTTTTTTTATCCACTCATCTACTGATGGGCACCTGGGCTATTTTCAGATCTTAGCTATCATAAATTGTGCTCTATGAACATAGGGGTGCATATATCCTTTCTGATTGGTGTTTCTTAGGATATATTCCTAGAAGTGGGATCACTGGGTCAAATGGCAGTTCCATTTTTAATTATTTGAGGAAACTCCATACTGTTTTCCATAGTGGCTGCACTGATCTGCATTCCCACCAGCAGTGTACTAGGTTTCCCTTTTTTCCACATCCTCGCCAGCACTTGTCATTTGTTGATTTGTTGATAGTAGCCATCCTAACAGGTGTGAGGTGATACCTCATTGTTGTTTTAATTTGCATCTCTCTGATGATCAGTGACTTTGAACATGTTTTCATATGTCTCTTGGCTTTCTGTATGTACACTTTAGAGAAGCGTCTATTTAGGACCTTTGCCCATTTTTTAATTAATTATTTGTATTCCTTTTGTTAAGTTGTATGAGTTCCTTATATATTTTGGATATTAACCCTTTATCAGATGTATCATTGCCAAATATATGCCCCTATACAGTGGCTTCCCTTTTCATTTTGCTGTTGGCTTCTTTTGCTGTGCAAAAGCTTTCTATTTTGATGTAGTCCCATTTTTTTATTTTCTCCTTGTTTCCTTTGCCCTAGATCAGTGGTTCTCAACCTTTCTAATGCCGCGACCCTTTAATACAGTTCCTCATGTTGTGGTGACCCCCAACCGTAAAATTATTTTTGTTGCTACTTCATAACTGTAATTTTGCTACTGTTAATGAATCGTAATGTAAATATCTGTGTTTTCTGATGGCCTTAGGCGACTCTGCTAGCGGTTTTCAACCTGTGGGTTGAGAATCGCTGCTGTGAAGCCTAAGACCATCATAAAACCGCTAGCAGAGTCGCCTAAGACCATCATAAAACACAGATATTTACATTACGATTCATTAACAGTAGCAAAATTACAGTTATGAAGTAACAATGAAAATAATTTTATGGTTGGGGTCACCACAACATGAGGAACTGTATTAAAGGGTTGCGGCATTAGAAAGGTTGAGAACCACTGCCCTAGATGTATCTGTAAACATATTGCTACAAGAGATGTCTGGGATTTCGCATGGCAAATATTTTCTGATGGCCTGTGATGTGCAAAGCACTGTGCTCACAATTATTTACTTGTGTGGACACTATTGCTTTCACACAAATCTCTCTAGGCTTCCTTTACATATCTATAAAGTGAGGAAGTATAAGTTGACAATCTCCAGAAAGTCAGTAATCACATTCTGACTGGCTCCTTGCTACACTGTGAGCATCCTGAATGCTTACGGTGTAGCAAGGAACTAGGCCCCATTTATCTTTCTTGCCCAGGCTTCTAGCACAGACCATGACATGTAGGAGATGCTAGCTAAATGTTAAACAAATCAAACTTCTGAAATAAGGTTCTTCAAGCTCTCTACAACCTGTCCATGCCCATTAAAAATGTATAAGAAAACCATGTTATATGATTTTCTTATTGTTAATAGCTGGGCATGTAAAAGCTTTTATCTCCACAGAAGTATATCAACTGATATCTACAAACCTTTCAAAATTTAAAAGTGTCTACAAATACATGGAGAAGCCCAGCCAGAATGGCTCAGTGGTTGAGCATCAACCTATGAACCAAGAGGTCATGGTTAGATTCTGGTCAGGGCACATGCCCAGGTTGAAGGCTCAATCTCCCGGGGCATGCAGGAGTCAGCCGATCAATGATTCTCTGTCATCATTGATGTTTCTATCTCTCTCTCCCTCTCTTTTACTCTCTAAAAAAATAAACAAAAAATACATGGTCAAACTGTCTGACAAAACCCTTTATTTAAAAATAGCATCATTTTTTAAGAACTATTAAGTTAGAGGACTTACATTCCCTGATTTCAAAACTTACTATAAAACTGCAATATTAGGAGAAACCAAGATGGCAGCATAGGTAAACACCTAAACTGCTGCCTCGCACAACAATTTCAAAACTGCAACTAAAAGACAAAACAGACATCATCCAGAACCGCAGGAAAGCTGGCTGAGTGGAAATTCTACAACAAGAAGGAAAGAGAAAAGCACACAGAGAATCAGAGAAGCTGCAAAAGGCTGAGGTATGGAGACACGTGCATGAAAAGGACAGGCGGCTGAGTGCCTGGCTGGCTTTCTCTAGCGGGAAGGAGACAAAAGCTCCCAACTGCGCTAAACCCCAGTTCCGGGCAAGACCCTGGGGACCCAGGCTCATACGGGGGGAATCTGGACTGTCAAGCAGAAACTCAGGGGAGCCGTGAAAGGCAGAGGTCTGGAGGCATGTGAGTGTGCACAGAGAGGACTGACTGCTGAGTGTGCTGCTGACTTTCTCTAGTGGGAAAGAGACGGAAGCTCCCAACTGTGCTGAATCCCAGTCCCAGGCGAGAATCTAGGAATCCAGACTCATTGGGGGAGAAACTGAACTGTCTGGCAGCAGGCGAAACTCAAGGGCAGCTTTCTCTCAGAGGTGCTTGCAGCAATTACCAAGGGACACTGACACCCAGGGGCCTCATAGGGGAGGGCTGACGGGAAGCCAAGACTGTCTGCTCAGCCCTGAGATTCCACCCCATCCAAGCTGAGTACAGAGTCTTTTGCAATTTTGCAAGCCTTGTCTCATAAGGCTGTCTCCATCACAGAAGTTCTCCCGGCATACACACAGCTGATCCTCACAGCCAATTGGCCTGGAGGTCAATTCCTCCCACTGATACCAACAACAATCAAGACTTAACTACAACAAAGTTGTACACACAATCCACAAAGGGGTGCACCAAGAGTGTCCACCTCAGGTAACTGGGAAGGCCGAGCCACTGGGCCATATGGGACACCTAGCACACAAAGCTACCCTACCAACTCAGGGAAGCAGCAAAAATGTGGAGACAAAGAAAAAGATCACAAGAGAAAGAAATGGAGGAAAACAAATGACTGGATATAGAGTTCAAAACCACGGTTATAAGGTTTTACAAGAATTTCCTAGAAAAGGCCGATAAATTTAGTGAGACCCTTGAGGATATGAAAAAGGACCAACTAGAAATTAAACATATACTGACTGAAATAAAAAATATTATACAGAGACCCAACAGCAGACTAGAGGAACGCAAGAATCAAGTCAAAGATTTGAAATACAAAGAAGCAAAAAACACTTAACCAGGAAAGCAAAAAGAAAAAAGAATCCAAAAATTTGAAGATAGTGTAAGAAGCCTCTGGGACAACTTCAAGCGTACCAACATCAGAATTATGGGGGTGCCAGGAGAAGAGAGAGAGCAAGATACTGAAAACCTATTTGAAGAAATAATGACAGAAGGAGAGAACCAAGATGGCGGCAAAGTTAAACAAATGAACTGCACCGCGCACAGCAATTTCAAAAATACAACTAGAGGACAGAGCATCTGCCACCCAGAACCACAGGAGAGCTGGCTGAATGGTGGATTTACAACTAAGAGGGAAGAGGAAAGAGCAAACACCGAGGGCCTGAGGTGCAGAGGCGCGTGGGTCGGACTGGTGGCGGGGGAAGGGACGCGTGGCTTTTTTTCCAACCCTAAGGGAGATAAACTCCCCATCACTCTGAAATCCAGCTTCTGGGAACGCGCGGGAGACCCAGACACCTACGTGGAGAAGCTGGACTCTCGGCCATCGTGTCGGAAAGTGAGAGTGACTTTCTTGCAGACATGCGCCCAGCAATCAGTGTTTACTGCGCTGGAGCACGGGACGCGGGGACTTGGAAACGCAGAAAGGCAGAAAAAGCAGAAAAGGCAGACTTGCAGCCATTGCTGTTTGCCATGCCCTAGCCTACTGACGCCCTGAGACCCCGCCCCACCCTGAGACATGCCCCGCCCTGAGACCCGCCCCGCACATTCTACAAACCCACCCAGGCTCCAAACAGCAGCTTTTGCATATAAATGGCCTGCCCTGTGGCAGCTTAACCAAATAAACTGCAGTTCCAGTCAGACTGCTCCAAAACCACTCAAGCAAGAGGAGAAAACTGCAGTTTTTGCTGTAACTCCTGCTGAGTGGCCTCAGACAGTAGCTGACCTGCACCCCATTGGAGACCCAGAAATGAGGGCATCTAGTGGTCAGAGTGAGACGACACCAGATTTCAACCACTCGCATAAGGGACACATTCAAGAGGCAGACTCAGTGAGCGCCAAAGTCTTACTGGAACAAGTCCCGGCCCATAAACGTGTCTCCTGCACAGCAACTCTTCCTTTATAGATACAGCAGATCCTCACAGCCAATTGGCCTGGAGGAAAATTCCTCCCAGTGACACCAACAACAATCAAGACTTAACTACACAAAGGAGGACCAAGATGGAGGCATAGGGTGGACGCCTGATTGTTGCCGACCACAACAATTTTGAAACTACAACGGGAAAACAGAGCAGACACCATCCAGAACCACCGGAGGGCTGGCTGAGCAGATGCTCTACAACTAGAATAAAAGAGAGGGGGACGCGGGATGATGCTGATGCCGGTGAGCCAAAGATCACACTTTAAAAACTATGGCTCTGGCGACACAATGGCAGCCTGGAACGTGCTCAGCACAGTTCCCCCGGTGGTCTCCAGCTGAGGGGACGGCTCCACTCGCTGCCAAGCACGAACAGACGAGCCCCTGGGAGACATGGGGTGGGAGACTCCGCGCTTGCTGATCTCCGAGTCCTTTGAGAATCTCAGCGCCCCGGAAGAGGCCAGGTGCGCACGCCCAGCGACCGGCCGCCGCTGCAGACCCGAGTGCCGTCACAGCGACCTCAGACCAGCCCGCCACCTCATACCGGGCGCACCAGAGCCTCGCCGAGCCCGCCGCCCAGCGAGTTCGGTGGCAGCTGCCCCAGAACTTTGAGAAAATGGCTGGAGGAATTGATGAGAAGGAATTGACCGATGGGAGTTGGGATCAGGAAGACGAGGCCCCACTGGGTCCCGGATCCAGGTGCGCTCGCCCGGCGACTGGTCGCCACTGCAGACCCGAGTGCCGCCGCAGCGACCTTGGACCAGCCCACCGTTGCACACCGGGCGCACCGGAGCTTTGCCGAGCTCGCTGCCCAGCGAGTTCCGCAGCAGCCGCCCCAGAGCTTTGAGAAAATGGCCGAAGGAATTGCTGAGAGGGAATTGACCAACAGGAATTGGGATCAAGAAGATGAAGACCCGCTGGGTCCCAGGTCTGGGTGAGGCCGCGCACCCCTGGGTCTGGGAGAGGCTGGGACCCGGGTCAGAGTGAGGCTGAGTCCCAGGTCTGGGTGAGGCTGTGCGACCCTGGGTCCGGGCGAGGCCACGCGCCCCTGGATCTGGGTGAGGCTGCATGCCCCTGGGTCCGGGTGAGGCTGGGACCCAGGTCCGGGCGAGGCCGCGCGCCCCTGGGTCCGGGTGAGGCCACGTGCCCCTGGGTCAAGGTGAGGCTGGGACCCAGGCCTGGGTGAGGCCACACGCCCCTGGGTCTGGGTGAGGCTGGGACCCAGGTCTGGGTGAGGCCACATGCCCCTGGGTCTGGGTGAGGCTGGGACCCGGGCCCGGGTGAGGCCACGCGCCCCTGGGTCCGGGTGAGGCTGCGTGCCCCTGGGTCCGGGTGAAACTGGATCCCAGGTCCAGGTGAGGCCGCGCACCCCTGGGTCCAGATGAGGCTGGGTCCCAGGCCCGGGTGAGGCCACACACCCCTGGGTCTGGGTGAGGCTGGGACCCGGGTGAGGCCACACGCCCCTGGGTCTGGGTGAGGCTGGGACCCGGGCCCGGGTGAGGCCGCGCGCCCCTGGGTCCGGGTGAGGCCACGTGCCCCTGGGTCAAGGTGAGGCTGGGACCCAGGCCCGGGTGAGGCCACACACCCCTGGGTCTGGGTGAGGCTGGGACCAAGGCCTGGGTGAGGCCACACGCCCCTGGGTCCGGGTGAGGCTGCGTGCCCCTGGGTCCGGGTGAAACTGGATCCCAGGTCCAGGTGAGGCCGCGCACCCCTGGGTCCAGATGAGGCTGGGTCCCAGGCCCGGGTGAGGCCGCACGCCCCTTGGTCCAGGAGAGGCCACGCGCCCCTGCATCCGGGTGAGGCTGGGTCCCGGGCCCAGGTGAGGCCACGCGCCCCTGGGTCCGGGGGAGGCCGTGCGCCCCTGGATCCATGTGAGGCCGTGCACCCCTGGGACCGGGTGAGGCTGCGTGCCCCCAGGTCCAGGTGAGGCCACACGCCCCGGGGCCCGGGTGATGCTGGGTCCCGGGTCTGGGTGAGGCCGCGTGCCCCTGAGTCCGGGTGAGGCCATGCCCCTGGGTCTGGGTGAGACCAAACCAGAGGGAGTCGGACCTGCATTACCACCATTTGTTCACCATCCAGAACTGAAAAGTCAGTGCTGACATATACACATAAGGAACTGGTGGTCATTGAAATTGGGTCTCAAAAGAAATGTTGGTCCAGAAAGAAACTCACTACAGACTGATTCATTTGCCTGTCAGCATAACTATTATTGCTTGTCTCACATTCGGTTCTTATAAGTATATTTCTAGTAACACATGATCTCACTCATCTAGGGTAAATGATGAACAACATAGACTGAGGAACAAGAACAGACCCAGTAAACAAGGAGGCATCGATCGGACTGTTGGGCCTCAGAGGGAGGGTTGAGGAGGGTGGGGGTAGGGGAGAGAGATCAACCAAAGGACTTGTGTGCATGCATACGAGCCTAACCAATGGTCAAGGACAACAGGGGGGTGGGGGCATCCGTGGGGAGGGGTGTGGGATGGGAATGGAGGGATGAGGACAAATATGTGACACCTTAATCAATAAAGAAATTTTAAAAAAAAAAAGAAAAAAGAAATGAGCTGTCAAGACATGAAAAGACATGGAGGAATTTTAAATGCATATTACTAAGTGAAAGAAATCAATCTGATAAGGTTGTCCTATATAATAAAAGCCTAATGCAAATTGGAAAAAAAAAATGAGTCCAGCTGGTGTGGCTCAATGGTTGAGTTTCTACCCATGAACCAGTTTCCCAGTCAGGGCCCATGCACATGCACAGGTTGCAGGTTCGATTCCCAGTAGGAGGCAGCAATGATTCTCAATCATCATTGATGTTATTGTCTTTCTCTTGCTGTCCCTTTCTCTCTGAAATCAATTAAAAAATAAATAAATAAATAAATAAATAAGCAAGCAAGCAAAGGATTTGAATAGACAGTTCTCTAAAGAATATACACAAATACTCAATAAGTACATGAAAAGACACTCAATCATTAGGTTAAGGCAAATAAAACCACAATGAGATGCCACTTCACATGTACTATATGGTTGAAATTAAAAAGATGAACAATGATAAGTGTTGACAAGGATGTGGAGAAATTAGAACTGCTGATAAGAATTTAAGATGGCACAACTACTTTAGAAAACAGTTTGGCAGTTTACTGTTAAACATATAATTACAATATGACTCAATATCTCTCATAGGTATCTACCTAAGAGAAATGAAAACATGTCCACACGAAGATTTGTACACCAAGCTTTATTGCAGCATTATTCATAATAGCCAAAATTTGTAAATAACCCAAATGTTCATCAACTGATGAATGGATATACAAATGTGGTATATCCATATATCGGAATACTACTTGGCAATAAAAAGGAAAGAGAAGCTGAAACATGCTACAATGAGGATGAAACTCAAAACACTATGCTTAAGTGGAGAAAGCCAGTCATGAAAGACCACTTATCATATGATTCTGTTCTTATGAAAGGTCCAGCCTAAGCAAATCTATAGAGACAGATAGATTAGTGGTTTCTTAGGACTGGGATTAGGGGAATAGGGAGAGATTGCAAATGGACACAGAGCATCTTTTGAGGGTGATAAAAATGTTCTAAAATTAGATTATGGTGGTAGTTGTTAAACTCTGTAAAAAAAAATTAAATTGCATTCTTTAAAAGGGTAAATTTGGTGGTACATGAATTATATAGCTCAATAAGGTTTTTTTAAAAAATATTTGCTTTTGAGGAAAAGTAGACTTGATTTAGCTAAGGTATTAAAGTCTAGAAAATGATAAAGGGAACTAATTTTGAGGCTGTAGTACTTAGACATGAATTTTTTTAATTTATTACTCAAGTATCATAATATTAGCATTCACATTCCCAGAGCAGAAATGATATTACCATCAGTAGCTATTTGATATTAGGCAGTTTTAATATCTATTAATTTGTTTGTCCCTCGAGCTGGAAGGTCTTCTACTTGGGAAATCCATTAAGCTTGCATGTATCTTATTGATAAAGAAAATTTAGAAAACATAATGGTTTATTCAACCTATCATGATAGCTACAAAAAAAAAGTGGGAGTAGGGGAAGCAAAATGACAACTTCTGAAAAATACACTCAGCATAGTGCAGACAGACAGGGTCTCAGTGATGTTGATAATAGTGGCAGCAGCACTGTCCTGGCACATAGGAGATCTTCAGGAAATCATCAAGAAGAGAAGGGATGGAAGATGTATTTCTGGAGAAGAAAATTTTCAAAGTATTCAACCATTCTTATTCTAACATACTCATCACTTGTTTTTGAGAAAACAGATCCTAAAATTGCCTGTGTTCTTAAAAGTGAAAGCAGATTACTTGGTAGGTCTCTCCTGCATTTTTTAGATATCCTATATAATAAAAGGCTAATATGCAAATAGACTGAACAGCGGAACAACCTGAACAACCGAACAACTGAACAACCAGTCGCTATGACATGCACCGACCACCAGGGGACGTATGCAGAACATGGCAGGCGTCAGGCGCAGCAGGATGCTGGAGCAGGTGAGCGGGGGTGCCAGACCAAGGTGGGGTGCTGGTTGCTGTCATTGGGGCGAGCCTCTGGTGGTTACCGAAAATTCTTTGCTCCAGCGCACTGCGGTCCAGCCCGGCATTCACACCTGCTGCCAGCGCCGGCCCTGCTCACACCCGCTGCTGGTGCTGGCCCCAATTGCTCTGTGCCATCAGCAGATCCAAGAAGGGCTGGTGCCGTCAGTGTGTGGGAGCGAGGGCAGCAGAGAGCAGGGCTGCCAGCAGAGAGGGGACTGGGGGCGCAGCAGGAGGGGCCGGGCAGGGGCACAGAGGATGGGCCGAGACCTATCCCTGTGCCCTCTGCAGCCTCGTGGCCCACAGTTCCTTTCAAGGTGCATGAATTCATGCACTGGGCCCCTAGTTTGTGTTATAATTCTTCCCCCCTCTACTCCAGGAGATAAGTGTCAAATCAGATATATGACTAATCTAGTTCAAGGCCCCAAGCTATCAGTGGTGTGTTGTTTGCCCTATGAATCAGCAAGCAGACTGTTGAGACACAATACATCTTATCTGGAGACCAGGCCTCTAAACATAAGGAATGAGACAAATGGGGGAAGGCACAGAATGTGCCCAAGACCAAATTATTCACGTCTGTGCTTAACCCCAACTACCACCGAAGATAAGGACAGACTGAAAGGTACCTAATGAGACTTGAATGGTCCTGCATAAATGGTAGGAGCAGCTTCCTTTTCATATGTATTCTAAAAACTCATTTCTCCTTGCATGTTAGTATCTGGGGAATACAAAAGGCAAAGATGAAAGGGATAGGTGGGTCTATACATATGCTGAAGCCTCGCCCCACCTTTCCCTATTTAACTCTCAGAAACAGAATCAGATCTGTACCCCCAGACAATAGTTTTCTGTGAGCTCTGCTCCAAGCCCAGAAGACAGGAGAGCAAAACAACCAAGGGAATTCCCAAACTCAAGAGCTCAGCCATCCTGCCCTTCTCTAAGGCTCAGTTAACACACTCCATCCTCATGCACACAATCTCTATCAATACTCTGGTCTTCCACTCTAAGGCATTAGAAAACAGTAATAGATGACCAGACAACTGAAGAAAATATCTAATGAGAAAAATAGAAGCCAAATCAAATAAATGGAAAAAGAACAAATGGAAAACAGAGGAGCTATCACTCACAGCTTCAGAGAACTTAAACAAGAAAATGTCCTATGTAAAAATAACACTCACTCAAAAAGAAAAGAATTCTTAAAAATTAAAATAGGATTGCAGAAACATAAAATTGAGGAAATATCTTATAAAGTAAATATAATAAAGATATCAATAATAGGAAAGAAAAGAACATTAGAGGATCAATCCAGTGGACCCAATCCTATCTAATAAAGAGGTAATATGCTAATTGACCCTCACACCATTGCAAAGATGGCGGTGCCCACAGCCAATAAGGAGGGAATATACTAATTGACTGCCATGCCCTCAAAGATGGCAGCGCCCACAGCCAATAAGGAGGGAATATGTTAATTTACTGTCACGCCCTCAAAATGGCGGCACCCAATCTCCTCAGCCCTGCCGGGGGTGGCAAGGCCAGGCCTACGGGGCCTGGCCACTCCGCGCACCTGCCTCTGTAGTCCCCCAGTCCGCTCAGCCCCCCAGCTGCCCAGGGCCAGCCCGAGGCGCAGGCAAGCCTCAGATGGCAGCTGCCCAGCCGACGCCCAAGGTGCAGGCAAGCCTCAGATGGTGGTTTCCCAGCCACCCAGGGCCAGCCCGAGGCACAGGCAAGCCTTGGATGGTGGCTACCCAGCCGCCCAGGGCCGCCCGAGGCTCAGGTAACCAGGGCCGGCTGAGGCTTGTGCTGCCAGCAGTGGCAGCAGCAGCAGCAGGGGTGTGATGGGGCATCGCCTTCCCCTGATCATCTTGTCGTCTCCGGCCCCTGAGGGCTCCTGGACTGTGAGAGGGGCAGGCCTGGCTGAGGGACCCCCCATCCACTGCATAAATTTTCATGCACCAGGCCTCTAGTACCTAAATAACAGGAATAGAGAAAGCAACGAGAGAAAATGGAGGAGAGGGATTCATCAGTGAAGTAATCCCAAGAAATCACTCAACCCTCTCTCTGGGTTGATCCTTGTCATAACCACAGCCCCGCCAGCTGCCTTCATGGCAGCCTGTGAGAAACCCTGAGTCAAATGTTCCAGCTAAGCTATACTTGAACCTCAGAAACAGTGAAGTAAATCTTATTGTTTTAAGCTGCTGAGTTTGGGGTAATTGGTTGGGGGAAATAGATAACTGATATAGCATACATGACTCAGTATGTACACAGTCCAAGTAAACACTTAAAATTAATCTGGGCCGTGATGGGAACAGCATGCCGCTGGCCTTTTGACCTCTGCCTCGCAGGGCTGCTTCCGAGTGAGGCCATGCGTGGTTGCGTTTTGGAACCGCGGCCCCCGGGAAGCGGTGGCCGGCCTGGGGAACCCCAGACTACCCGGCACGTGACATAGCATGGAGATGGCGGTGCTCGGGCAGCTGGCTCGGCAGTTGGGTGTGGCGGAGAGCTGGGCCCTTGACCTCCTTTGTGCTGCCGACCTCGCCCTGGCCACACTCAGGGATGCCCAGCTGGTCCTGCTTCAGCCATGGCGGCTCATGAATGCCAATGGGCACAGAGTGTGGCCCAGGCCATTGGGGCTGACTGCTGAGGAGGTCTACTTGGTGCATGACGACCTGGACAAGTCTCTGGGAAAACTGGCTCTGAAGTTTGTTTCTGCATTAGCTGCCTCAACTCCAATGCAATGCCATTGTGGGCATTGGTGGGCATAGGGAGCCCCACACACCCTGGCGCACGTGCTGGGCTGCTTCTCCCCATTGGAGCAGGAGCCTGCTGCCTCCAGTGCTGAAGTGTCCATGAGCAAAGCCACAGGGGCCCTTGTCAGGCACCTGATACCAGTAGACACAGCTGCCTGCCCACATGCCCAAATGCCCAACCACTTCCACAGAGGTGCCACGCCAACCTTGGTATCCACCTCTCCGGACTGCTCCAGGCTTCCTTGGATTAAAGGGCACTGTGGCCTGATCGGTCCATTTTTGGAATGGGGGTTGGTCTCTCTATGTCTTACTTGGAAAGTAGGGAAACTTCAGGAAGATTAAACATTTTTATCTTTTTTGGAAAAATAAAAATTAATCTGACCAAAACTTGAGAGGACATGGGATGAGAAAGTTGTGGATGCACAGTGGGAAAGTGGTGGGAATGAGAGCTAAAGCCTTAGTTTTCATAGAGGGAAGTCAAAAATGGTGTTGAAATCTGTGTCTTTCACAAAGTGGAAAGACTTAGGGAGATTTCCAGTAATAAATTTCCCTTAATATTGTGTTTTGACCCTTAAGTCATTCAACCTTTTTTAGTTTTTACAATTTCAAGCTCTTACACTCTGTATCAAAGCTTTTATTTCCCTAAATCCCTAACACTTTCATCCTTTTTTTTTTTCCTTTCCTTTGGCTGTGTGTGTGTGTGTGTGTGTGTGTGTGTGTCCTCCACACTGGGTCCTTTCCACTTCTGTCTTCTTCCTAATGAAATCAGAAGTCCCACAGTTGGATTTGTAGAGTCTCCACATCTAGGCACTGGCACATAGAAGGCTCTCAATACCTGTTAAATGAATAAGCCTCCAAATTGAGCATACAACTCATCAAAGAGGCCTGGAAAGTTCAAGAATTGGTGAATCTAAAAGAGAAGGGGTGGCGGGGGGCAATGGGGGCTAAGGACACAAATGTACTACCTTAATCAACAAAGAAAAAACATAAATTAAAGAAATAAAAGAGAAGAAGTGAGGAAAGGCCCTTGTCTAAGAAACCCATTTAAGTGGCTGCGACTGCCTGTGGCTGTTTAGCTTAGTGGCAAGTCCCATGAGGCAGCACCAGTTTGCAACAGGCTGATGGCCAAAAAGAGCAGAGAAGAAGCCAGGATTGCAGCCAAAGAGATGTCATATTCATGACAGGCCTCATCATCAGCTCTGCAGTGTCATGGAGGAAGAAGTACTCATCACTAAAGATGGAATCCACTCCCCCAAAACAAACAAACAACAAACCAGGGCAAGGCAGGGAGGCCAATGAGGTAGGGGGAGGAGCCTCCGGAATGACGGTTCTTGACTTCTGCTTAGGGGGGTACTGTTGACCAAAGGAAACTGTCCAGCAGGAATACTCTCCCCAGCGAAGCAGACAAATTCCTGTTAATGTGGGCCTTTGGACTGCCAGGAATTGGTGACTCTCCTCTTCATGAGTTAGGAGGTTCAGAGACTGAAGAGAGCTATTTAATTTTAGAGAACTGCAGGGACCTTAGAAATTATGTATCTAGTCTGGAGCCTGTCAGATTATTTGATTAGCATCTGTTTCCCTCTAAACCACCAGCTTCAGAGGTGTAGAGGCCTTACCTGATTTTGTTCCTCATTGATTCCCCAGAATCACACTCGCTACCTGAAATATCCTAGGTGCCCTATAAATATGGGATGAATGAATGACTGATGAGAGCTTGTGACGGTTAATTTTCTGTATCAATTTGACTGGCCACAGATGCCCAGGTTAAACATTATTTCTGGGTAACTCTTTGAGGGTGTTTCTAGACAGGATTAGCCTTTGAATCAGTGGACTCAATAAAGTAAATGGCCCTCCCTCCCCAGCATGGGTGGGCCTCATCCAATCTGTTGAGGGTCTGAATAGAACAAAAGGGGAGGAAGGAGGAATTTTCCCTTTTTTTTCCTGCCTCATTGTTTGAGCTGGGACATCTCATCTTATATTCTCTTGCCTTCGGACTATGACTTACCAGTACACCATCAACTTCCCTGGTTGTTATATCTTCAGACTCTCCCTGAATTACACCACCGGCTTCTCTGGGTCTCCAGTTCCCAGATACGCAGATCTTGGGACATCTCAACCTTCTTAATTGCCTGAGCCAATTCCCCATAGTAAATCAATCCCAATCTATCTACCCAGCCCGTGTGTGTGTGTGTGTGTGTGTGTGTGTGTGTGTGTGTGTGTGTGTGTGTGTGTGTGTTTACTGGTCCTGTTCTCTGAATACCCCAGAGAAATTAGTCTAATAAAGACTAATCTGTGTTCACAGGTAGCAATCCTGGCTGACATTTTGAGTTTTGGAGAAGACTGTCTTGTTAACAATTTTTGACAGGAAGAGGGTAACATTTCACTTGTTTCCCTTGCTCAGGCATTCCACTGCTCCACCTCTATGGGATCAGATGTTGTGACCCCTCATTACCTCCAATAGAAGCCTCAATGTGTCCTGGGCAGTGGCCTCATCATACCTCCAAGCCCATGAAAGGATTCTCTCCGTTTGCCCTCTGTTGGCCTAAACTGCACTTAGTTGCATGGAATCAACTGTTTGTCACCACCTTGAGACTGACCTTCCCAAAGAAAACTGACCCAATTCCCATGATGCCAGACCCAAGAGAGAATTTTTTGGAGAGAAAAATAATTGGCAAACAAATGGCTGGTCACAGTGTGAGATAGTCCAACAGGTTCACACGCAGGACACATTTGGGACTGAAGAGGCAGCAGATGTGTCCCCTCATTTCAATAATGTGATGTGACCCTGTGGTCATCTAGTTAGGTGATAACCATACTCAGTGCAGTGACCCAACTAGTTAGTCTGGGGTTTACACAAATACTAGATTTTATTGCAACAATTCACTCTACCAGGAAGCTCTAAATAAAATAATAACTACAATTTGCTGAGCACATACTACGTGCCAGATACAGTGCGAGCATGTTTATCATATATGGATTATCTCTAAATCTTACTACAAGAAAAATGAAGGAGAACAGGGTTTGCTACCCAAAAATAAGCCTCTTTGGGATATTATTTTAAGCTGGTTACTTTTAAGAAACAAAAGACTCTAACTGCCTAAAAGAATTTAGATAGGTGACCTGCTGCAGGAAGGGAGCTATTATCATAGATAACTATAGTTTATGTGAACTAAATATGATAGACAGGGAGGAGCCTAGCAAGACCTGTGTGATCAAAGTCCTCTCTATCCTATGGTTAAAGGTGGCCCAGCAAACGTTTGTTTACCAAATTTGCTTTCCTATCCCTGTGTGATTTGCCTTCTTGCCCTGTGAAATTCCAAACCACTACTACCCACCCTGCTTCTCTTGAGATCAAGAAGGTATATAGGTCCTAGCCAGTTTGGCTCAGTGGATAGAACATCAGCCTGTGGACTGAAGGGTCCCAGGTTTGATTCCAGTCAAGGACACATGCCCAGGTTGCTGGCTCGATCCCCAGTAGGGGGCATGGAAGAGGCAGCCAATCAATGATTCTTTCTCATCATTGATGTTTCTATCTCTCTCTCCCTCTCCCTTCCTCTCTGAAATCAATAAAAATATATTTTTTAAAAAGGCATATAGGCCTCAACTGCCCAATTTGTCCTCAGGTCCCATATTCTTATGAACCCCCATATGTACATATGTAATTAAATTTGGATATTTTCTTGTGTTAATCTGTCTTTGTCATTTTAGTTATCAACCATCCAGAAAAACTAAGAAGGGGGAGGGGAATTTTCCTCCTTCCCCACAAAGGTATCCCTCCCATTTTATAAAGAATAGAACTTCCCTAACCGGTTTGGCTCAGTGGATAGAGCGTTGGCCTGTGGACTGAAAGGTCCCAGGTTCGATTCTGGTCAAGGGCATGTACCTTGGTTGCGGGCACATCCCCAGTAGGAGGTGTGCAGGAGGCAGCTGATTGGTGTTTCTCTCTCATCAATGTTTCTAACTCTCTATCCTTCTCCCTTCCTCTCTGTAAAAAATCAATAAAATATATTTTTTTTTAAAAAAAAGAAGAATGGAACTGAATCAGTGGAGTTGAGTATTTTACTGAAATCTCAGTCAGTATGTGGCAGAACTGGAATTCAAACCCAGTGGCGAGATCTGACGTAGATTACCTGATTTACGGGTTCAATCCTGGATTGGCAAAATACTGGTGATATGACTAAAGCAAGGAACTCAACATTCCTAACTCCTACCTCGAATTTGTGAGGAGTAGATAATAATGATACCTCTTCAGAGAATTATTCCTGGAATGAGGTGAGATAATACATTAACAGCACTTTAAAAAATATCTCAGGTACAAAGTAAATTCTCCATAAATGTTAACTATCCTTATTAAAACACAGTGCTGCCCTCTTTAACACACATACCCTACACACACACACACACACACACACACACACACACACAGTTAACTCATAGCTTGTCCTCAAAATGCAGAATGCAGTCAGGCCTTCATTAACACAGGGCTGAGCTAATCTAATCATTATCCATGACCAAGTCTAGCAGTTAAACAAATGAATGCTCTGTACCTTAAAATAACTGCATTTTTTAAGACTGATGCTCTTAGAAATATCACTAAATGTAACACAACTAACCATTTGTTGGAGACACAAGCTTCTTTTGACACATCCTCCCTTAACTGTCTAGACTATGTTATGTGTCAATGTCTCCAGCCTCAGTAGTACATTTTAGTTCCCCTTAGCAGTGCTCAAAACTTATCTAATAGTTTGCTCGGCATCCAGCTTTCTCTCCAGACCAGCATTGTTCAATTGAAATATAATGCAAACTACATAGCTATCTTAAATTTTCAAGTAGACACATTTAAAATGTAAAAAAGAACAAGTAATATTAATTTCAATAATGCCATCTATATAACCCATTATGTTCAATATATTATTGGTCCAACATGTAATCAATAAAAATAATTATCAGTGAGATATTTTACCATTTTTATACTGTCTTTAAAATTGGTGTATATTTTATACATCCAATACATCTCAATAGGGACCAGCCACATATCAACCATTCAATAGTCAGAAGTGGCTGGTGACAATCCAGGGCACATCTCTAAGGGTCCATAACAGTAGGGATCTTGTCTATCCGGTTCACTGTTGTAACCTCGGGGCCCAACACAAGGTCATTATAGAACATAGTATACAGAAGGAGCTCAATATGTATGAGTTGGATGATTGTATGGATGAACAAATGAATGGAATTCTAAATGCATAGTTGATACAAAACGTTAAACCTCCCGTTACGCTTGCGAAACAGGTCTGCATGGATCAGCAGTCTCAGCCTGCTCTAGTAAGTGGGCAATGTTATTCTGTTGTCACTGTGCCTTGTTTCTAAACAGAAATGTCACAGGCTTCCGCAGAGAGTAAACAATAAAATGTTACTATAGTGACCTGGGAGCTCTTCACAACATATGTCAAGTTTTCCTGTGTTTGAAGGTTTGAGAGGGGTGAAGGGTAGTATAACATGAGAAAGTTGGAATCCTGACCCAGTCTCCCTCCAGGTGTGGGATCCTAAGCAAATTACTACACCTTTTTATGTCAGTCTTCTCATCTGTAAAACCTCATGAGATTGCTATGATGTCTAAATAAAGGAACCCAAATATAAAGCCCCCTAAGGGAGGTCTGAAAGAGAGTAAGTTCTCAATAAGTGTAAGTAGCTTTTATTCTTCTTTTACATCCTCCAAGGCCTGCATTGCTCTTACTTTTCCACTGCTGCAAATCAGAACTTAGGCCAGTATAGCCACCAGGGCCTCTCTCCTAACCAGTTTCCTTGGCATTCGCTTGCTCCCTTCTTCATCCTCATTCAGTGTTCACCCTACTGATACTTGATCTTTTCTACTTGCTTCCTAGTTCTGGGACAACTTCTCATCCACTAGCCAGGGACCCCCAAACTACCTCCATATCATCATCTTTCTTAAGATATCTTGATTAATCATTCAAAAAAATAAATTTTCGCCGTATAATCATCTTTCTTAAGATATCTTGATTAATCATTCAAAAAAATAAATTTTCGCCGAAACCGGTTTGGCTCAGTGGATAGAGCGTCGGCCTGCAGACTCAAGGGTCCCAGGTTCGATCCCGGTCAAGGGCATGTACCTTGGTTGCGGGCACATCCCCAGTAGGGGGTATGCAAGAGGCAGTTGATCGATGTTTCTCTCTCATCGATGTTTCTAACCTCTCTATCCCTCTCTCTTCCTATCTGTAAAAAATCAATAAAATATATTAACCTACAAAAAAAAAAAAGAAAAAAATAAATTTTCCCTTGATGTGCTATCATATTCTTGAGGAATAGGACAGATTAAATTCTTCCCTGCACATCAGTACACCTTAGCTCTTACTTAGGGCATAACAGATCACTGTCCAAGAGCCTAAATAATCCCTGAGAATGGGAGGTTGAACTGCATACAGAACAACACCCAAGAGGGAGTTGTGTAAGAGGCCAGGTAGTTAAGGATAAACACTGTCAGCCTGTGAGAGACACCCAGATAGCCTGTAGGTGACAGCTGAAAACACAATTCCTTTGTTTCACTGGACTTTCTACTGAACAAGCCATACCCACCTTCTCCCTCTCACCGACTCTGTCCTTCCAAAGGACTAATTTAAGGAAGTAGGGCTAATGTTCTTTGTGCCTAAGAGGGCCACAAATTCACGAATTGCCCATCCATATTCTGGTCAGCAACCCATGAAGTAACTTGCCTCTCTTTTTTGTGTGTGACTTGACTCTTTATACTTGCCTAATAATTGTGAGTCATCAGTCAAACCAAGCAGTTTGGCTCCTTAAGAGATTTGGTGTAAATAAATGGGAATGATTGGCTAATCAGGAAGAAGAGGAGGCCAAAGCAGGCACATATAGAGAAGTAGATACACTATGACAGAAAAAAAAACAGGGTATTCACTCCCTAGGGCAGTGATGGGCAACCTTTTGAGCTTGGTGTGTCAAACTTCGCCAAAAAACTGAGCATAACTCGGGTAGTGTGTCACTTTGAGGAAAAAACTAACTCCAAGACTCTAGTCGCAAATGTTTCATCCTCAGGAGCAGCAAATGTTTCATCCTCGGCATGCGGCCGCGTGTCATCAGAAATGGCTACGCGTGTCAGTGCTGACACGCATGTCATAGGTTCACCATCACTGCCCTAGGGCCACTTCAGATATACATAGGCAAATTGAGTTAGAAAGAGAAACTAGGTGTGGCATGTTCATAGCTTCCTGGTTATACTTACAAACCTTTTACAACTTTACAATAATCCCCTGCATAACCTGTGCTCTACAAGGAAACTAAACTGAGGCAATAATGCTGATGCTTTATGGAGAGGTGGGTGAAATCCCAAAAGGGAAGGGAAAGGAAGAAAGAACTTAGGAAAAGTAAATACAAGGTGTATGCTACCAGCTGTTGTGGCCTCAAAAGAAAACATAGCTGATTGCTCAGTCATGTGGGACATTTCTGGGATGGTCAAAAGGCATCACTGTCCCAGAACAGTGCATGGGTTGGGGCAGAAGGGACGAGAAGGGAAGTAAGAGGGATTTACATGCAACTGTTCCCATCTCCTGTCTCATTGGTTAGAGCTCATGGCATGGGGGCATTAAGCCTCCCCATGCTCACCCCATACCTTCACTGCATGGTGTGTGAACGCACCTACACTTCCAGGTTGAGTCTCTCCAGTTAGCAGCTGGGAACCCAGATCCAACTTCTCACAGTACATCATCTCATTTGAGTCTGGATGTGGTGGGAGCAGCCAGGGCCATCATGAGACTGTCAGGTTGGGACGAGGGATTAGGTGCCAGAGCTGCTGTAGCTCCCACATAGAGCAAGCAGCTGAGGGCCCTTGATGGAAGGCAGGTGGGACCAGGTGAAACTGAGAGGTACATGCATACATTCAGCACATTGTACCCATTTTTAGTAAGGTGAGTTTAAAAAGCCCAACTCAAAATTTACAGTTATTATCGCCTTCATCATGTCTCCTCAACTCATTGCCAGCTATAATCACTTCCAAAATCAGCTCAAGTGGAAATCTATTGTAGCTTCACACATTCCGGATTTAAGCTGTCTTATAGCATCCCTCCCATAAACCATCAAAACTCCCCTTAATCCAAAATTTCCATATCCAATGGCTATATATTCCATTCAGTCATGGTCAGACATGTGCCCCAATTTTATTCCAAAAATATGAAGGCTCTCATTGGAGCATTATGGTATGCCAAAGACAAAGAATTCCCCAGTCCCAGAGCCTTCCCATTCTTGTTAGGGGATGTTTATGAAAACCTTATAATGATGCTTTTTTTAAATACCTCAAAGTACATGACCTGGGCATTGATATGTACAATTCAATATGCTTCATAACATCAAGTTGCTTGAAGACATGGATATATAAGGGAGGCTGTGTGATGTAGCAGGGAAATTTTTACAAGTAGTTCGAGTGACTGGCTTCTAGTCTCTGCTCATGCACTGACAGTCTGTGACATGGGATGTGTCAGTCAACCTTTAGGAGGTTTCAGGGTCCTCCTCCATAAAGGAGCGGGGGAGGGTAGAACAGATCCCCACAGAGCTGGCATCCTGTGATTCTATTTCACAATGATTGAGCAAAAGAATGCTCTTTACTTTCAAAGGTTATTACTCCAACTTTCAAAATAGCTAGAACTCCTTGGCTTACCACTTCTTTCCAATGAAATAAAACATTCTAACCAGGCCACAGTTTACCAAGTTCCATTTGATTCCAATGACTTGCATACCCATGTGATTAGAGTTTGAAAGCCTGGCTTCCCCCACAGTAACATGGGAAGCCTCTCTTCTGGGTGTCAGATTGTCTGTCCATCTGAGCAGTAACTATTGAAACCCTACAGGAGGACTCTGGTGCTTGGGGAGGCTACCCCTCAAAGTGTATGCACAAATGGTTCATCACAGAATACCTGGAATTCTGCTAGTTTTGCCCATCATTATTAGAAAATTATGCTAGCTCACCATTAGGGAAATATAACAACCACAAAGGACAAATGAAAGATAAAATAAAACAAGAAAGAGAAGATGAGGCTGCATGGACCAGAGACACAGAAGTAGGCTTGTGAGCCGTATGGTAAGGACAGGGTAGGACATGATGTATACTATACAAAGAGCATGGAAATGAAGCTCACACCACTCTTAGACTCAGGAGTTGTCAGTGAGGATCAGAATACTAAATCTGAGAGTTTCAAGTCCATCAACAATTTTTTGAAGTCCCATTCGGGAAATGTAGATATGGAGAGTAGGTCACTAATATGTTACTCATTTCCACATAAGATTGTCAACTTTAACAAGTATTAAATAGAGTAACATAAATGGCTTGAAGAAAAGAAACATAAACTTCTAAGAACTTAGATTTTCTTACAAGTAAGACTGGAAGCCTTTCTTACTATTCTCTAAAGCTCTTCAAATCAAAATAACACTCACCAGTCTCTATAGGTGACATAAAACTTAATATCCCATGTTATAAACTAATATGACAGCCCTGGCCAGTGTGGCTTAGTTGATTAGGCGTCATCCGTGCACCAAGAGGTCACTGGTTCAATTCCCAGTCAAGGCACGTGCCTGGTTGTGGGCTTGATCCCCAGTAGGGGGCATGCAGGAGGCAGCAGATAGATGTTTCTCTTGCTCCCTCTGCCTTCCTCTCTCTCTAAAATTTCAATAAAAATATTTTTTAATAAACATGAAATAATATGACACATGGAAATGTCTTAGATATCACTAAATAGTGTTAAATTCTCAATGATGCATAGATATGTTTTGTGTGTATTACTATATGGAAAGTAATTTATGTGTGATTCTGCTTTTCTTAACTATAGCACGTATTCTATTAAGAGCCTTAAAGTGGATGGATAATTGCTTAATTGTGTTCATATTTTAAGTACTTCCATACATTTTGTTTTCAATGGGTGAGAAAAATTTTTAAATCTTTCACTCACACGCTTGCAGTTATTAGTACAAGTGAAGAGACCAACAGTAGCTAAAGAGCAGAGACAATGGATATCTTTTGCACCAGGAATCATGTGTGTATTGGCCAGATATCAAGATGGCAATATGTCTAAGGTGGATTAGAGGATGATGGTTAACAACTGAAAAGACCTATGATATTTACTATAGTGGAAATATCACTGAACTAGAACTCAGAAGATCTTGTATTAGAGTCTTGTCTATCACTTATCTGTATGTGACTGTCGTCACTGACTCACTTCTCTGGACCTCAGTTTCCCTACATATAAAATAAGGGATTAGACCATATGTCCCCTCCACCCTCTTCCAGCTCTGAAATTCTGTTCTGTAGGACTCTGTGGCCTTCCTTGGATATAACTGGCATCTTTTCAGGTAGCGAAAGGCAACATTTAGCAGAAATTAGTCATAGGACACGTGTAACCCTAGAAGTAGGACAATGCACCTTGTAGAATATGTACTGACTCAGCTAACCCATTCGTCAATAGGCTCTGTAAAAAAAAAAAATTTGCAAACATTTTAAATAGGTTAATGATGTCATAAGAAAACATGGTTTGTGACTCAATGGAAAACAAGTTATTATCTGTGAATATTTCAGAAAAGACCTGAATTCTGGTAAAGAACCCTTTCATTAAACTCCGCAATGGGCAGTCTTCCACACAGCCCTGTCTCCCTTTTTCCACAGTTGAGAGGAGCATGGAGAGTTGGGGGTCCAAAGGACTATGGCACATTATCAACGATAGCAAAAGAGACCTGGAATGAATAGTAACGTCTGAGGAGGGAGAAGCTAGTGAGTCCCTTAGTAACAGTCTCTGGGTGTATGAGAGTCAGCACTCCCAGACTGCTTCCCTGCTGCTCTCCTGTCTGCAAAACAGGAGCATCTGCTGTAGTTCTCCATTGTCCCCCATGTTTTTCACAGCAAGGCAGAGCTCTGGCCACATGTGGGAATCTCTAGGAGAACTTTTAAATACAGATGGCTGGACCCTAGAAACTCTGACTCGATCAGACTTGTGAGCTGATAGCCTTGGGGTGAGGAACTAGCTGTGGCTGGTCAGTCTGGGTGCTTGGCCTGGTTTTGCCATTCAACATGCACACTTAGCCCAATCTGACACATAAAGCTTTCTCTGAGACTGAGTCTGGTGTTCTGGAAGGCAAAGACTTCTCAGTGATCTGAAGACTTAAGAGGACCTCAGGGCAGCTCCCAGGGCAAAGAAGATGTTGCCTCATGCCATCAATGCTGGGAGGCTGGGTGCCCATATTCTCTAAGAAATTGTCAGCAACCCACTGGCGTGGCTCAGTGGTTGAGCATTGACCTATGAACCAGGAGGTCACGGTTCAATTCCCGGTCAGGGCACGTGGCCGGGTTGTGGGCTCGATCCCCAGTGTGGGACATGCAGGAAGCAGCCGATCAATGATTCTCTCTCATCATGGATGTTTCTATCTCTCTCTCCCTCTCCCTTCCTCTCTGAAATCGATTAAATTATATATATATATATATATATATATATATATATATATATATATATATATATATATTTAAATAAATTGTCAGCAAGAGGCCTACCTCATTTTTTCTTTCTTTTTTCTTGTCTCTCTTCCTTGGTTTCCCTGTCTCAGGCAAGTCTGTACTTCAGAGTGTTTACCAATTCTCCTATGGATTGGGAGTTCCTAGAAAGGAAGGACTATTCCTGTCCTCTTGCTGTGCGTGTCTAGCACAATGCCAGGCCACTGTGCCGGCTCACTCCCAGTGGAGAAGCCTGAGGCCCGTGAAGCAGTGGGCAGTAACTGCAGCTGTCTCCCTCTCTCCATCCTCACAGCCAGAGGTTCAGCACTAGGGACAAAGAAGAGACAGTTTCCATTTCTTCTGATGAGGAAAGTTCCTTCCTGTCTAGGCTCCCAACTGAAAATGGATCTCCTCTCCCAGCATTCTCATGATGCCAGGCTCCATGCACCCCAACCCCATAAACTCAGCTGTGCAGTAATCAGTTCATATTTAGTCTTTTAAAGTCTCCATGAGATCCCTCTAGACTCCTGCGGGCTCTCACCCTCCAGTCAGTCCTTAGTCCAGTGGTTCTCAACCTTTCTAATGCCGCGACCCTTTAATACAGTTCCTCATGTTGTGGTGACCCCCAACCATAAAATTATTTTCGTTGCTACTTCATAACTGTAATTTTGCTACTGTTAATGAATCGTAATGTAATATCTGTGTTTTCCGATGGTCTTAGGCGACCCTGCTAGCGGTTCTCAACCTGTGGGTCGCGACCCACAGGTTGAGAACCGCTGCTGTAGAGCCTAAGGCCATCGGAAAACACAGATATTACATTATGGGTCTGAGGCTCAAGACAGAGAAGAGGCAAGTGTTGAAGAGGGAAGCCAGTTGTGACTGATAAAAGCTGTCTACCTGGGAGGGGTGGGGAACCATAGATGCATCAGGATGGCACTGGGCATCTGAAGGGGAACAGAAGGCCCTGGAAGCAGGCGTCAAGGGCCACAAGAAAAATCACAGCTGTACCCAGGAGGGCTCTGCCCAGTGGCAACAGTCCAACTCCCTGCAATGAATGCAAAACCCTGGAGAATGAATGGGTTTTGTTTGGCTTTTCTGAGATGCATCTTAATTCAAAGGCTGTTGCCTGAATGAGTCAGATACAGGAAAGTCTCCAACCTCACTCCAACTGGTACTTTTCCATCCTTCCCCTGGATTATATAACATGGCACATTTTTAGAAACTTGGTTCGAGCTGCAGAGACTTCTGCACTAAAATTTCAGTTTCCCAGTCCTCATACTCTCAAATTTCCAAGAAAGGAGATGCTGGTGTTTTTTGAGCTACTAAGAGTAGGAGTTAGAGAATAATATATTTTTCCTACATGTGTAAAAAAACAAGACAAAAACAAAAAACACAAAGAAGTCTCATGCAGCCATCTCAAAATAGTTCTTCTTATCCTTGTGTTTAGGGACAGAGTAAGAGAGCCTGCAGATGGTTGGGGTTTATATAGTTGCTCCTAGGAAAGCACCTGGGAAAGTACCCAGCTTGGAGATTTTAAATGTAGTCACATATGGAGATAGAACATGAGCTGAAATTCATACTAACATGTAGATCATTGATATAGCATCCAGAGTAGTTTTCTAGAGCAAACGAAGTTTCAGGGGGACAGCTTGAGAGAACAAGGATCCTAACATAAGGTAAGATTGAAGCCAGAGGAGAGAGAGGTGCTTACAGAGATGGAGGGAGAGGGGCTCAGGGTAAAAAGGAAAACTGAGGCAGAGATTGCTTCAATGACTGTCAAGTTCATAGTTCAAGATGGCAAGTTACAAGGACCAGATTCCAGATCTCTCATTTCTCACCTCACTTGTTAGAATGCCCAGCCTTATCCCCCCTTTGAGCCATTTTCCAAAGCAGCTCCTTGTCCCAAGTGACCAGGAAGAAAAAAGCAGCAGTCCAATACCAACCTGTCCTCCTCTGTAGTGCTTCAGACAAAGCTGTGTGCACAGGGAGATGTATCTTCTTGTTTAATGTCTGCTTAGCCGCCAAAGGTCATGGAACCTTAGTCATAGTCCTAAACAGCTAAAGCCAAACAGGAATGGAAGGAAGCGAAGGAGAGAGCAGAACAAAATAGGTTAGAGCTGTGCAGACGTCCTCTGCTGAGCCGTATCTGCTCTCCTTCTGTCTCATGACCAAGTGCTGACATCTGGTATACATGCCATTCCCCAAGGGCCTTTAAACTGCAAAACCATAACTTTCAGCTGCACTGTAGGGTAATCATGTCATATGAACTATCAGAAAGCTAAAGATTAGATCTGACCTAATATGTTTATAGGCAACTCATTTGTGCAGCAAGTGGCCACTGTGTTCCTGCCTCTCCACTCAAACAACCTTTCACAGTGCCAATGGGACATCCCTGTGCCCACAGTTTCATCTGTAGCTGCATTTTAAACCTTTATGTTAATCCTAGACCCTGCAAAGCAAACGAGTGAAGAAGTGGAAAATTCTTGATATATAAGTCTTCTGTTCCCAATGTAAAGATAATTGTGTGTATAATATTTGTCCTACATCTCACTAGGTAAAGTGGCTTTCTTTAGAGTTCCTTGTCTAATGATTGCTACAGGACAGTCACAGTTACCCCACCAAAGATTCATCCATCCAGTGGGTCCATGGAGAGACATGGTGGCCACTTAGCTCTTTACATAAATATCGATAGCAGAAATACATTGAGGGCTTGCTATATACCAAACACAGGACTGGGCACTAATCACCAAAGGTTAACAAGACATGCTCCCTGTCTCCATATCCTAAATACTTTGACAGTCCATGTGAAAACTGTACACGTCCCTTTCCAACTCCACATTCCCAAATGTCACAGTGGCAGCTTGAAATCAGCCATGGTAGGAATATTTACACTATACAAATTGGCCACTACAGATTAGGGTTTTGTTATTGTTATTCAGATTTTGGTGTGTGTGTGTGTGTGTGTGTGTGTGTGTGTGTGTGTGTGTGTGTGTGTGAAGCTGGTTTACCACACACCACGGTCTGTAACAATGGTGTGATTGAAGTGCTATAGCAAAGACCATACTTTCCTGCTTTTAAGGGATGGAGTAAGGCTTTACATATAAGATGACGTACTAACTTTGCATTTAAAGCTGAGTAAGATTTCCCAAGGCAACAAAAGAGGAACAAGGAATTCCTGAAAGAATAACATAGTAGAGGCACAAAAGTTCCTAATTTTAAAAAGCTGTAGGGCACTAGTCAGTTTGGCTCAGTGGATAGATCATCGACCTGCGGACTGAAGGGTCCCTGGTTCAATTCCAATTAAGGTCACATGCCTGGGTTGTAGGCTCAATCCCCAATGCAGGGCAGGCTGAAGGCAGCCAATCAATTATCCTCTCTCATCATTGATGTTTCTTTCTCTCCCTCTCTCTCTCTCTTACTCTCTGAAATCAATAAAAATATATTTTAAAAATAAATAAAAATAAAGAAGCTCTAGGAATTCAGAGAAAGAAACCAGTGCAATCTGTTGTGCTGTGCAGGGAACGCTGTGGTGCCTTAAAGAATAAATAGGTCTTTGGCAGATGGATTTGGGGAGGAGGAAGTAGGGGAGGAAGGACGTGATAGGGTAGGACAGACACTGCCATCAGCATGAACAGCACAGTCCTAAGCTGTTCAACTTAGCTATAGCAGAAAAGACATGACAAAGACAACATTCTCTCTCTTCTTTAGAGGAGAGAGAATGGTAGATTTTACAAGAGAACCAATGAATGAAGTTGTACAGAAAAATCGCAACTTCTGTGTGTCTGTAAATTGCAAGGATGGAGTGCATGGATCTGTCTTCAGTTCAGATTCTAAGCAGAATTTCAATTTACCCAAGTTTAGCACAAGGTACTAGTATCTTCCCCAGGTGAGAAATTCCTTCCTTTAAAAGCACTTGCTTATTCCCTGCCTTCTTCCCAATAGCATAAATACTGAGTGAAGAAATTATGTGTTTTTATGGCTTAAAAACTAGCACAAAAGTCACTATATAACTATCAAAGTGGCCAAAATCCAGAACACTGGCAACACCAAAGGCTGGTGAGAATGTGGAGCAACTCTCACTCATTGCTGGTGGGTATGCAAAAGCTACAGCCTTTTTGGAAGTCAGTTGGTGTTTTCTTACAAAACTAAACATATTCTTACCTGTGATCCAATAATTGCACTCCTTGTTATTTACCCAAACAAGCTAAAAACTTATGTCTACACAAAAACCTGCTCATGGATGTTTATAGTAGCTTTATTCATAATTGTCAAAACTTGGAAGTGACTGAGATGTCCTTCAGTAGGTGAAAGGATAAACAAAATGTGGTCCATCCAGACAATCGAATATTATTCAGCACTAAAAAGAAATGAGCTGTCAAGCCATAAAGACATGGAGAAAACTTACGAGCATTGCTAAGTGAAAAAAGTCCATTTGAAAAGGCTATACTCTGTATGATTCCAACTATATAATATTCTAGAAAAGGCGAAACTATGGAGACAGTAAAAAAAATCAGGGGTAAGGGATGAGGGAAGGGATGAATAGGCAGTAAAACTATTCTGTATACTATAATGGTGGATACATGTCATTAGACATGTGTCCAAATCTATAGAACTTACAACACCAAGAGTGAACCCTAATGTAAACTGTGAACTTTAGGTGATAGTGATGTGTCAATGTAGGTTCATCAATTGTAACAAAGGTGCCATCTGGTGAGTGGTATTGACAGTGGAAGAAATTGTGCATGTATGAGGACAGGAAATACAAGAAATCTCAGTACTTTCCTCTCAATTTTTCTGTGGAACTAAAACTGTTCTTTAAAAATATTTTTTAAGACAAAAAACACTTAGCACAAGAGAAGAAGCCTGTTTTTAAGGGGACCCTGCTCTTCCAGAGCATCTGCTTCTTGCCCCTGAAGAGGGTTCATTCCCTCTGTGATGGTAAGCCACCAGATGGCGCTGTTGCAACAATAAACTCGCCCTTCGCTTAGAGGCCAAGTTGTTGATGAGCCTCGGATCCAGCAGCAGTATGATCAAGGATTCCCATCCACAGGGACAGATGGATTCTTTAGGAGTCCAGAGGCCTGAAGCTAGGAGAGTAAGGAGGGATTGGAGGAGGGAGAAAAAAAAAAAAGTGATGTTGGGAAGGAAAGTGAGGATCACCTGCAACAGCTAAAGTTTAGCTCAAAATGCATCAAGCTGTTTCATCACGAAGACATATCTGCAGACGTTCTATTTAAAAGGATGGAAGAGAACAGCAAGTTGGAGAAATGTATTTCCACCCATTTCGTGCATGGCTTGTAAGACAGTTTAAGAATCCTCACTGGACTGTGAGGAAGAGACAAACACGCCCGATTCAGCTCTAGGGAAATGGTTTGGTGGAGTGAACAGAGCACATGGTAAAGCACACATAATGTAAAATTTGCCATTGGTTATGCATTGAATGTTTGTATTCCTCCCTCCCCCCCGCCCCCCCGCCCCGGCCCAAATTTATATGTTGAAGTCCTAACCCACAATGTGGCTATATATGAAGACGGAACTTCAAAGGAAGTAATTAAGGTGAAATTAGATCATCAGGGTGGGACTCTGTTCAATAGGATTCATGTTCTTATAAGAAGAGACACCAGAGAGCAGAGCCCACCCCCCCCTCCACTCCCAGAGTAAAGGCCATGTGAGCACACAGTGGAGAAGGTACTGTTCACAAGCCAGGAAAAGGGCCTTCGCCAAAAAACAAATTTGCCTTAACCATGGACTACCAACCTCCAGAACTATGAGAAAATATTGTTAAGACCACCCAAACTCAGGCTTGTTATGGCAACCCAAGCAGCTGAATACACCATCTTAACCACATTTAAGTGTCCATTTCAATGGCATTAATTGGCATTATTGTGAAAATTTTATTTTTTTAATGCTAGGAGTAAGCAAGACAATTATTTTAAAAACTGGGGACACAATTGTAAAAATCTAGAACTCTGCATTCAGATTGCTTTTCAAGCACCTTTAAATTCTTCCTCCTTTGTAAGGACCCACACTGGAAAATAAAACTTCTGGACTATAGTTTATGAAGAAAGTCAATGGATAAATTAAATCAGTAAACTTGTAATCAAAAGACCTTACACCAAAGAGTCATTAAATGAATGTTCTTGATATTATAAGTGAAAATGTTTAAGTAGGTTGGTTTTCTTTTTTAATTTCCTTCTTTAACTGACTCTTTTGGTTGATCGGCCATTGCTGGTGTCAATCATGTTAGATAAAGGGAGTATGTACAGATTCCATTTCATTTGCCTGTGCTTTAAAGGATGAATGGTTTGCACAAGGCAAAGAAGGAAGAGAAAAATAATCTGGATGGAGGAAACAGTTGGAATGAAGCCACAGAAGCATGACTGCACATGACATATTAGTAAATTGGTGAGATTTCAAGGGCAACTGTGACACTGGATCACGAAGGCATCCCGGAAAGAAAAGTCAGAAAGGTTCACAGGTCTTAGATTGCTTAAGACTTTGAAAATCATGCTAAGACATTTGGATTTGATCCTGTGGGCCACCACTGAAGGTTTTCCTTGGAATTGTGTTTGGGTGCAAGCTATGGTTAAATACAGCACATGAACTAAAAATGAAGGGATGCCTGGTATCAGGCATTTTCTACCAGAGACCATAGAAAAGATAAAAAAGGTTTGAAATAAGTAGTAGCAGCAAAAATGGAAACATGCAGACATGGCAGGCATTTTTAAAAATAAAATTGACTTCATAAAGAAAAAGAAGACGTTTTCAAGGCTGGTGAGAAAATTTCTAAGTTGTTTCAATAATGGTTAAGATTAAACTGGCAAGAAATTGGCCTGTGGCTATCTCCCAAGCAAATATCTTTTTACTGTGGATAAATTAATTTTAACTGACTGCCACATATTCCTCTGATACTGTCACTGTGAGCAGAAAGTGAGAACAAAGCTCAAAGCGGAGAATTCAACACCCATCTGGTTCACAGATATAAAGCAGAATAATAGTCAAGATCCCGAATGCTCTTGGAATCAGCTGCATGGCCAGATGAGAGTGGAGGTTCTGCCTCTGTCGTGGTCCTTAGAGCACAATTTATTGGGCATATGGAATGTGTACCAAAACAATATGTCCTCCAAACCCTCTTCCAGTAGAGCTGGATAAAAATACCATCTTTGTTTGCACATAATAAAGTTGAAATCAATTGAGGTGTATTGGTAATTTATTCCAAGATAAACCTCATCCACTTCAATTCCTTTTCCATACAGGGGTCCTTGGAGACTTTTCCAAGAGAGTTTGAGCCTTAAACTCTTTCTCATGACCCTAGGTATTCAACAGTAGTTGCATGACCATGAATATTAACAGGTATACTTACTGGCTACATCTTATTGTGTGTTTAATAATTGGCAGCATGCCCTAGTCGGTTTGACTCAGTGGATAGAGCTTCGGCCTGCAGACCAATGGGTCCCAGGCTCGATTCTAGTCAAGGGCATGTACCTTGGTTGCAGGCTTCTCCCAGCCCAGTCCTTGGTCAAGGTGCATGCAGGAGGCAACCAATCGATGTATTTCTTTCATATAGATATTTCTCTCTGTCTTTCCCTCTCTCTTCTACTCTCTCTAAAAGATCAATGGAAAAATATTCTCTGGTGAGGATTAACAAAAAATAATAATTGGCAGCATGAATGGCCACATGAATTTGAGTTAACTCTGTGATTATGTTGATCTTGCCTATGAGGTGCTTAGAATCTAATAAGAGAGATAGCCTGATATATAAGTAATTATAATACTAAGTAGAAAACAGCATAAAGAGGCAAATTGTTCCTGTAATTAAGAAAAACCAAACCCTGGTCAGTTTAACTCAGTAGATAGAGTGTTGGCCTGCGAACTGAAGGGTCCTGGGTTCAATTCCAATCAATGGCACATGCCTGGGTTGCAGGCGTGCAGGAGGCAGCCAATCGATTCTTTCTCATCATTGATGTTTCTATCTCTCCCTCCCTCTCCCTTCCTCTCTAAAATCAATAAAAATATACGTATTTAAAAAATAAAATAAATGCAGTTTTTGCCTGAGACCAGTGATCTCTTCTAATCCTATAATTCTGTAATCCTAAACTCAATGGCAAAAAATTAAAGATCAATGAAAAGGCTACTTAAATACTTAATATATGCCAGTCTTTCATTTAATTGCCACAACACCCCTATGAGTACATATGGATAATACCATTTTAGAGATAGAGAATTTTATTTCCCACTATAAACTCCTCAAAGATGGAAACTATCTCCTGCACCTCTGGGTTTATGCTGCTCAGAATATCATCTAAAATAAATGAGCTGATTGTATATTTAGAATGCTCACAACCACCTTGTGAAGGAGGTTGCTTTTTCTTGTCTCCATTTTGCTGATGAGGGAACCAAGGCTGAAAAAATAAGCAATCTGCCCAAGGTCACACTGGTGGTTGCCCAAATTCTGACTCTTCTCATTCTGCCACATTACCCTACCATCACCACAACCAATTGCCTGTGTCTTTTCTAAGGTCCCCCAAGAGAAGTTTTGCTGATTTGCTTCCCAAATGGAGTAGTTTGACATGTCCTGCTCCATAAAAAAATGACTTGGTCACACAGAAGCACCATGATTTACCTGAGCTTCCAGAGCTAGCCCCTGCCAGACGGCAAACAGAATCCTAGTCCCGGTTCCCATGTGTTGCCAGCATTCAGTTCGCATCTCCACCTTTACTGGGTACCAGTGTGTGTAAAGGGTTCAGCTGGGTGCAATTATAGTGCTTCACCCTCATGATGACTACCCAGGGTCAACTGTCAATTTCAGAACTGGATTTTCAAAAAAAAGTGACTATTCCTAGCTTTCAAGTGGTTTGAGTTTAGCAGGAAAACACCTAAAAATGTGTACAATGTAGTATTTTCCCCTTCTTTGGCATTTTAAATTTCCATGTATTTAAGTGAAATTCAATATGTGACTAAATACAAATTAACTCATCAAAATGAAAGCAGTTAGAGATGCCAGTTATTTCCAAGACTTTTTGCCAAAGTCTCCCTTTGCTCCCTCCTGAGAGGCAGCACCAGGCTGTCTATTGATATTTAGCATTCAGGTGACATTTTACAAACCCAGCATCCATTTTTAATGAATTATTGCACGTAAAAGCTCAAAGGGGAAGTTGTGGGCATAGCTCTATCCTCCCGCCTCCACAAAAGACATGTAATAAAGACACACAATACAGCTAATTAGTAGGAATAGGAGTTGGGAAGTGAGATACTTTATATTCCTTTTTATTGTTTAATTTTTGTGTATTAATTTAGTATTTTTTAAAACTCAATTAAATAAAAGAATTCTAAAAATAAAGTTTATAGTTAACATGCCAAATAACCTGAATTAGTTCAGTCATTCAAAATTATCAGACTCTTTGCACACCTAATAACTAACGGTGAGTAAGAACTACAGGTCTCATCATCCATTACCATGTTATTAGGAGAAATGTGTTTCAGACAGCAAATCCCAGACCAAATTCTGCCACACACAGAAATATTTATTAGTGAGTAGGCACAAAAAGAAACATTTATGTAAGCTCAATGAAGTACCAGGGCTCAGACTTTCCGTGAAATGTGAATTCAAAACAGATGTAACACTAGTCTACCAACAGTACTCAGCTCCTGTGCTGGTGGGAGCAAATCGCCAGAACCCTCTGTTAATACTTGGACACAGGACAAATTGGTGTATCTAAGTTAAACATCACTCAGAAGTTTATAATTTGCTGGCATTGCTGGATTCCTAAACCCTCTTCATGCAAGGGCAAGGGTGTCTGTAAGTAGTTCTAGCCAATTCACATATCTTGAACAGCACCCAATTCTCCTATGAAAAATAGCTTCATGTATTTATTAGGCTCGTAAGGAAAGCCTTCTAAGACTGACCAGAGAGAGAGATCACTAAAGCCTTACAGTGGCCCATCAATACTAACAACCACTCCTAAAGGGTATATCCAATTAGGGTGTTTCAAAAGTTAACAACCCCATAGAGGATTGTTAGACAAACATGCAAACACGCACACATGCACACACACACACACACCCCACTGTATATACTGAAATATTTTAAAGTGAAATACTTAAAAGTACATTTTATGGACACTATAACAGTTAGATAAGACAAAAAATACAACAGTGATAGGTGGATTTTATAAAGACACACCAATGGTATAAGGATGGAGTCTCTGGGCTCCTTCCATAAAAATGAACATATTTTTAAAAACCTTAGTTTGGATCTTAATTATGCACACAAAAATCAGAGCTTAGTCTCTTCATTTTTTTTTTTTTTTTTGGTATGTTTCTTTTCTTTTTTTTACATTTCTTTATTGATTAAGGTGTTACATATGTGTCCTTATTCCCCCATTACCCCCCCGCCGACTCATGCCCTCACCCCCCTGTTGTCTGTGTCTACTATTAGGCTTATATGCATGCATACAAGTCCTTTGGTTGATCTCTCCCCCTTACCCCCACCCTCCCCTACCTTCCCTCTGAGGTTTGATGGTCTGATCTATGTTTCTTTGTCTCTGGATCTATTTTTGTTCATCAGTTTATGTTGTTCATTATATTCCATAAATGAGTGAGATCACGTGATATTTATCTTTCTCTGTTAGTCTCTTCATTTTAAATCCAAGCAAACTGAGGTCCAGATGAGTAACATGACTTACTCAAAGTTGTTCTCAGGATTAATGACAGAGCCAATACTGGCACCAGTTTTTAGTTTCTCCATGAAGTTTCTGAAGAAAATAAACTTTTCAAAATATAAAAAGAATCCATAACTTTTTATAGAAAATGTATGAGAACATAAAAATATAAAGATTTAATAAGAGGCTATTCATAATTCCTCACTTAGATATAGCCACTACTGATGCATCTCCTTCTAGATATTAACATAACACATATCCATACCTTGTCATTTTAATTTATAAATTTTACATGCATTATGCATGGTTTTATGGACTGCTTTTATAGTTTTTAATGTCTATTAAATTTATTGGGGTGACATTGGTCAACATAAACATATAGGTTTCAGGTATGGGTTTCTATGTTATAAAATCTGAATATTACAACATATGCAACATATGCTTTTATTTTAGTATTTGATTTTATATTGGAAACAATCTCCCATGACATGTAATAGCCTTCAAAAATATGATTTCTGTAATGATTGCATGGAAGTTTCTAATATTATCATTTATTTATCCATTTCTCTATTGCTGGACATAAAGGTTATCTACATAATAAAAACCCAGTGGTCATAACGCCGTAATGACCAAAGACCAGTCACCAGGAGGCTGCATGCGTGGCAAGGCACACGCGGGTGGGTGGGGCTGTGTGGCCCCAGCGGGGCTCAGGGGTCCCGGGTCTCGTGCAATTTCGTGCACTGGGTCACTAGTCTCTAATAATTATAATCACTCTAAGATGAACATTTTGCCATTAGAATTTAAATACTATGAAGGTAGGAAATTTGTCTGTCTTATTGATCATAACGCCATCAGCCCCCAAAAAGTATCCATCACAGAGTAGCTCAATAAAGATAAATGGATGGATGGATGAATGGACATCGATGGATGGATTAATATGGCTGGGTATTTGTATACATCTCTGATAACTTCTCAAAACTCATTTTGGTTGAACACTAACATGGATATTCTCGTTAAGGTTGCCACAAAAAAATACAGGACACCCATTTGTCTGAAATGATTCATTGTATTGTATTAAAAATATATTCATTCTTTATCTCACATTTACCTGAAATTATTTATTTACCTGAAATTCAAACTTGACACATCATATTTAGATTTGCTAAATCTGATAAACATAAAATTAATGATGTACCACCTTCACAGTACAGGCTGCCAGAATACCCCATTGGTCCCCAAGCAAAAATTCAGTTCTCTTAAAGAGTCTAAGCCCAATGGTTTATGGCAGCCAAATAGTGTGAGTGCTATAAATAGCCATTTTCATTAGTCAAGAGGAGCAAGAAAAACAATAGAGCAGGCGTCCTCAAACTACGGCCCGCCGGCCACATGAGGGTGTTTTTGCCGTTTTGTTTTTTTACTTCAAAATAAGATATGTGCAGTGTGCATAGGAATTTGTTCATAGTTTTTTTTAAATTATAGTCTGGCCCTCCAACGGTCTGAGGGACAGTGAACTGGCCCCTGTTAAAAAGTTTGAGGACCCCTGCAATAGAGCCTGGCTGGCATGACTCAGTGGTTGACCATTGCCCTGTGAACCAGGAGGTCACAGTTCTATTCCCAGTCAGGGCAAATGCCTGGGTTGCAGGCTCAATCCCCAGTGTCGGGCGTGCAGGAGGCAGCTGCTCAATGATTCCCTCTCATCATTGATGTTTCTATCACTCCCTCCCTCTCCCTTCCTCTCTATCTAAAAATCAATAAAAACATATTTAAAAAAAGAAAAAGGAAAGAAAAGAGAACACTCAATAATAACAATGAAAAGAGCCAGAGCATGATCTTCCCAAACACAATCATAGGACATGAGTATCTTTCAACTCTGCTCTCACCTCTGTTCCCGCCTCTCCTCCTCTACCTCTGATCTTAGTCACTGCTCTGCCTTCCGTTGCTCTAGTCACACTTATCAGAAATTGTGTCATCTAATCCCTGCTTATCTCTCAAACCACTTGCCTCTCCCTGCTACTCACTCTGTGCACTACAGCCACTCTGGACTTGTTTGAATTCCTCCAATGTTCCAGGCTCCTTCCTACCACAGGATCTTAGCCCAGGCTTTTGCTTCTGCCTGGAAAGCCTTCCCTTCCTCCTCCTCCCTCCTCCCGTTACTTAGTTATTTCTTAGTCACCCTTCATCTCAGCTCCAACATCACTTCCGGAAGGAAGCTGTCCCTAATTAACTTTGCAGTTTAGGTCAGGTTCCCTTTTCTAAGCTATTAAATGTATGGTGTGCTTTTTCCTTCTTTGCACTTACAATAGTTAATCTTTTGTTTTGTTTTTGTGATTATTTGTTTAATATGTGTATTTACTATAATCAAAAGTCCATGAGGGCCAGACATCGTCTCTTTTTTGTCATGAGTTTATTCCCAGCACCTAGAAGAGTATCTGCCAAAATAAAACAACTGGGCTCTCAATAAATATTCATTGACTGGTGAGTGAAAGCCTTCAGGGTAACATGTTACCCTCCCAAAGTAGACAAAGAGCCACTCCTGACTGGGAAGGTTGACTCACTCCAGGTGGGTGAAAGGAGACAGGTCAAACTCCAGTTTCTTCTTTCACTAAATGTCTACAGAACTGTATATAATCCTCACGTTATGCCACTTAGGACATGAATATGACCACATCACAATGTGAAAATGTTAGAGGCGTATAAGTAGTATACTTCAGAAAATACTTTAGGAAATTTGGGCGAACGTGGACTGAAAGTTAGAGTCTCTGTCTGTCATTCAAGCTAACTTTTCTTCCAGCTGAAAATGTCCAAACTTGCAAGTCTGGGGGGATTTTCACTCCTCCATGGGCCTCCATGGCACCATTTTATCCCAGGTTTTCACCTAGCTTATCCTCTTCCTTTGATCCTCTTCCTCTATCAGGCTTAGGCCTCTTTTCCCCTCAGTCTAAAGTATACCGAAATGTTCAAATGTATGCAAAAGTAAAAAGACCAGCACCCATCATCCAGCTTCAACAAATATCAACATATCATCCCTACTTCCTTCCCAACACAACTGGATTATTTTGAAGCAAACCCCAGATATCATATTATTTCATTCATAAATATGTCAGTATCTATTGAAAAAACATAAATATTTCCCTGAGTGTCTTAAATTGTTTTTGAGAACCTTTTCAGCTTTAATTCTTTGATTTACCTTATTTTACAAGTAAACTTTATGGTTGAGAGTCTGCGATTACTTTATCTTTTTTTTAATTTTATTGTTTAAGGTATTACAAATAGTAGTACATTTGTCTTTCCCTTCCCCCCCCCCCACTTACCTCCCCCCGGCCTCCCCTACCCCCCAGCACTTGCCCTCGTCCCCCTGCCCCCAGTGTCTTGAGTCTGTTGCTTGAGCTTATGTGCATGCATACAAGTCCTTCGGTTGATCTCTTACCACCCCCCCACCCTCCCCTACCTTCCTGCTATAGTTTGACAGTCTGTTCGAGGCTTCTTTGCCTCTATTTTTGTTCAACAGTTTGTAATGTTCTTTATTATCCATAAATGAGTGAGATCATGTGGTATTTATCTTTCACTGACTGGCTTATTTTACTTAGCATAATGCTAAAATTTTTTTAAACAATTGGCTTGTTCAAATTAGGCTTCAAATAAAGGCTACACATTGGTTTAACTGTTGTAGCTCTTAAGTCTCTAAGTTACAGATTCACTCTCTGTATTCTTGCATTTTATTTATTGAAGACACAGGTCATTTGTCCTACAGAATTTCCCATGTCCTAGATTTAATTAATTGTATCCCCCAAGGCGTGATTTAGCATGTTCCCCTGCCCCAGCCTCCACCCCCACAGTTCCTGCCTATAAACTGCAGTTAGATCTAGAGGCCTGGTGGGATTTGGGTTTCACTTTTGGTTTGACCTGAATATTTCAAAGATAGTACTGTGTACTCCTTATTATATCAGGAGGTTCATAGTGTCTTGCTGGGGTTCGTTCATTTGTTTGTTTGTTTGTTTGTTTAATAAAACCTGAAGATATTTTTCCATTGATTTTTAGAGAGAGTGGAAGAGAGAGGGAAAGAAAGAGAGAAATATGGATGTGAGAGAACACATCAATTGGTTGTCTCCTGCACGAGCCCCAACCAGGGCCCAGGCAGGGGAGAAGCCTGCAACCCATGTATGTCCCCTTGACTGGAATTGAACCCGGGACCCTTTAGTCCACAGGCCGACAATCTATCCACTGAGCCAAACCAACTAGGGCTGGGGTTCTTTTTTTTTTTTTTTAAACATATTTTATTGATTTTTTACAGAGAGGAAGGGAGAGGGATAGAGAGTTAGAAACATCGATGAGAGAGAAACATCAATCAGCTGCCTCCTGCACACCCCCTACTGTGGATGTGCCCATAACCAAGGTACATGCCCTTGACCAGAATCGAACCTGGGACCCTTCAGTCTGCAGGCTGACGCTCTATCCACTGAGCTAAACCAGTTAGGGCTGGGTTTCTTTTTTTATGTTAAAAAATTAATCAGTGGCCCTAGCCAGTTTGGCTTAGTGGATAGAGTGTCGGCCTGTGGACTGAAGGGTCCCGGGTTCAATTCCAATCAAGGGCACATGCCTGGGTTGTGGGCTCGATCCCCAGTGGAGGGCATGTAGGAGGAAGCCAATCAAAGATTCTCTCTCATCATTGATGTTTCTATTTCTCTCTCCCTTTTCCTTCCTCTCTGAAATCAATAAAAATATTTTTTTAAATTAATCAGTGGTTTCAGGTGGTACCAGCTTGATCCACATATTATAAAGTCCCCCATCAGCTTTTTCACCACCTACAGGAGTGGGCAAAAGTAGGCTTACAGTTGTGAGTACGCAAAACACAGAGTTTGTTCTTGTATTATTTATTTATTTATTTATTTATTTATTTATTTATTTATTTATTATTGTGTTATTTTTATTATTATTAACCTACTTTTTTCACCCTGTAGTTTTAGCATTACACTGCTGATAATTACCCAGCTCTACTGTTTCATTAAAGTGGTGATGTTCTAATTCTATCATTCTTTCTGAACTTATTAGCTGGATTTTTTCCATAAAGAAGACATTTCCTTAATCAGCATTTTGGTTACTGTGAGTAGAGTTTACACAGGAAAACAGAATAAAATGTTTGATTTCACCCCCCTTATTTTACTGGTTGTCAGAATAATCAAAGATAACAGACTCCTCCAAAAGGAAACAAATGAGTTTTGTCATTTTGAAAATCATGAATTCATGGATTGATATACTAGTATGTAGATGTGTTTCAACCCACTGATGTCATTATTCTTTGTGATGCTCAAATTGTCCCATCTCTGGCCAGTGGGAGCTTCTGGGCCCTTCTGATAGGACCCAGTTGTCTTTAGTGGCTTCCTTGCTAATCTGACAAATGTTCTTGGCTCTTCTTGTAGAGTTCCTGACCCAAGTCTGGATCCGGTTTCCTCCAAGGGTGCATGGTCACTTGAACCTTCTTATTTACCTGTGGTTTCACTTTCCCCAGGCAGTGATCAGAGTATTCCAAATGGAACACTCCTGTTGAAGGGGTCAAAATAAGCCACGGTGACATAAAAGTTATTTTTAGCTGAAGGCATTTGAGTTCCTGAAATCCATTATCTGCCTAAAAGCTTAGTACCCTAAAAACTAAATTGTGGTAAATCCCCTTCCCGAGAGCAACTCTAATCCTCTCAGAGGCCAGGCAGGGACCAGCCAGCACCCGGCTCAGACACAGTCACAAAATTATCATGTCTCCCATCCATTCTCTTCCAGGACTGCTTACCTCTCCAAGGAAGAGATAACTGTTTTACATTTAAATTGTCCCATGAGCGCCCTTCTCCCCTTCCCCTTCATCTATTAAGGTGATATAGAAGGCCCAAATGTTAATTGCCCTTTGAGTCACATTTCTTTGTAAACTCGAATCTATACTAATAAAAGGATAATATGCTAATTAGACCAGATAGACCAGACGTCTTCCGGATGTCATTCCCCGTCCTTCCTCACAAAGTGAGGGCCCGGGCGAAGCCACCTGGGGTCCTGGGTGCCTGCAGCCAGCCTAGGCAAGGCTTCCCGGGGTCCCAGGTGCCTATGGTCAGCTGGAGGAGAGAAGCCTAGGTCCCAGGTGCGGGGGCCAAGGCAGAGGCAGTTAGGGGTGATCAGGCAGGCAAGCGAGCAGTTAGGGGAGATCAGGCAGGCAGGCAGAGTGGTTGGGTGATCAGGCCAGCAGGGGAGAGCAGTTATGGGCGATCAGGCTGGCAGTGGAGAGTGGTTAGGGGCAATCAGGCAGGCAGTGGCAGTTAGGAGCAATCAGGCAGGCAGAGTGGTTAGGGGCAAGCAGGCAGGCAGGCAGGTGAGTGGTTAGGAGTCAGCGGTCCCAGATTGGAGAGGGTGCAGGCCAGGCTGAGGGACCCCTCCCATGCCCAAATTTCATGCACCAGGCCTCTAGTCTACATATATAAAAAGCTAAGTGACTGACCATCCATCTGACTGTCTGACTGACCAGCCAGTATATATGATGCACCCTGGCAATTTAAAAATAAACATTGACTTGCACATTTCTATTGTAGAGAAAGGCCGAATAGCGATATTAAAATACTTCGTATTTTAATTTTATAATACTATATTATATATACTATTTTAACATTTAATTTTTTGCAGTAATGTAATTACTTCATGAATCTTTCTTCTAATTAATTTCCTTTCAATGTGCATGAATCCATACACCAAGCCACTAGTTACTTCATAAGTGATTAAAATCTATTTTTCTGTTAGTTTGAGTTTAATTTGCAGGCTCCCAAATACTGAACCTAGGAGAGCAGAGGAAAAGCTTTTCCTCTCCAACACTGTTCTGATTTTCCTCCTCTACCACAGATCTGTATGCATAGCAAGTGACCGGCTATTGTCATCTTTATAGCCACTAGACACATTTCAAATTCAACTTGTTCAGATATGAACTCCCCACTTTTGTCCACATCTACTTCTGTTACTCTTTATTATGGCCTTTGTCAATACTGGGTATCAGTACTTGGAGTCAGGTCAGAACAAGACTCCTTTAGAAACACAGATGTCGCCCATACCTCCTGAAGTGGTCTTCTTAGAGCTCTGGCTAGACCAGCCTCCTAACAGCACAGTATAATCCTGGGCTTTGCAACAGCCATGAACTGTTTGAAGACTCTGGAACCACTGAGGACTCTAGGCCAGCCACATCCCTTCATTTGCATGAGGCTGTGAGAAATAGCTTTGAAGAAATTTGTCTATGCAGGCCAGTGTAGAGAATGGAGAGAACACGGTTTCTGGGTCAGAAGGGTATATTTGATTTGATTTTGACACCAGCCCAAGAAGAAGAGGCTGAGCTATGCAAGCCCAGTCAGCTCTAAGAAGCCCCTCTGCAAAAGCTGGTGTTGAAGGGAGAAAGGAACTCGAAGGAATATTAGTAGATGGCTTTGCAGGTGGGCACAGCATGGACAGAGAACAGACAGCAACCTGGGGCAGAAGGACACAACGGCTGTGATGTGAAAGACAAATCAAGGGGAATGACTGAGCAGGGGGCTTCCAGGAAAAGATTGGACATCTTGCCAGGCAATCAGGTGGCCTCAGAGCACTGAGGTTTTGATGAATGTGATCTTGTTCTCACTCACAGCTGAGTCCTGGGAAAAACTGGGTACAAAAGCAACACCATTCCCTCATCACCCAAGCCAAAGTCCCAGCCCTCATCACTTCGCCTCTCCAGACCCACATCCCTTCAGTGACCAACTCTTATAGTTCTAACTTCTCTCTAACGAAGGGCTCTCCCTTAGTTAATAATCTCTCTCCTGGATTACTGCATTGCCTCCTAGACCTAGCTGATCTTTCTGACTATAGTCTCACTCCCATTCAAGTCTTCCTCTGTTGCAGAATACACCAAACACTTTTTTTTATTTTGCCTCCGGCCAAATATATTTATATTTATTTATAAACTGAAAATGCCCTACTGAACCAAAACTTAGGTATATTTTAGAATGTGTACAAAAGAGAAATTAAAAGAGAATGAGAAAAATAAATAGATTTGCTAATAGTTCCTTTCACTTTCGCCAATCAATTGTCTTACCAACTTCACCTGACACGTACCTGCAACGTTACTGAAGGGGCTTTAGACTGGGCTTGCAGTTGATTCTTACTTACGCTGGACTGGATTATTGAACCTTGAAAATGACTCTTAATGATCTAAAAAGAGACTATTCTTAGGGCTGAAAGGGACAGGAAAGGGATGAATTAAGGAATCTGTCCAAGATGTCGTGTGTGATGGCAGAGACTGAAGATAAATAAATTCATTTCCTGGTCCTCCCTCCATTTAAATTCAGTCTGTTTAATATATTCTGCCCAAGGCCAAACAAATTTTTTCTGGCTGGATTTTTAATTTCTTACTTGGCCCTGGGATAAAACATGGAATTGGGTGGCAATATAGTCATCAGGTCTGCTTAGGTGGGGACGCTTCAAGTCAAACATGGGTATTAGAGGTCCAAAAGCAAAGGACAGGGGTATTCTGCTTGGCAGTGGTCCCACCACACAATAGCCTTTAAAAGGCAAAGATGGTTCTTGCAAGATCCAAAACCAAGTCAGCTGACCTCAAGCCTGGCTCTAAAATAAATTTACAGGCGTCATTTAAGATGTAGGTTTGTTTTTCCCGTTTTCCAGTCAAAGCAAACTAGCCTTAAAAAAAAAAAAAATAGCATTCCAAGTGACCAAAGGTTAGAAAAATTGTCCTGCAAGTGTTTTGAATTCCTTGTCATCCCTGATTTCTTTCACAACTGAGTATGGGTCATCAGGGAGGTTATTGGCATGGGGGTTGACAGCTTAAATGGCAAACAGGATGTGCCCCCACAGAGGCCTCCTTCTTTGCTTCAATCAACTGGAATTAATTGGTCTTGGGGTGTTTGGGTGGTGGTGACGTGGCTTTTTTGCTTTTCTTTCTTTCTTTCTTTTTTACTGAAGGGCCTCAGACGGACAGACATGGAAACAGCTTCTCATTTGCATAGAGCGTGGCAGGCAAGGGTGAGCTGAGGACACACTGAACTGCCTCTTTGGCAAAGGCAGGAAGTCAACTGTAAGAAGCTACCACTTTTCAACCCTGGGTGGCTTTTCCTTTTTCTCTCTCTCTGTCATTCACTTTGGAAGGAAACGTAAGTTTAATTTCAAACAGATCACAAAAACTTGGAAGTGGGGGACAAAAATAAAGCAGCCAAATGCTCCAGACAATTCTTGCCCCAGTTTGTTCTTAATTAAAGATGTGACCCTGACTGGGTGGCTAAGTTGGTTGGAGAACTGTCCCCTACACCAAAAGTTGTGGGTTCGATTCCCAGTCAAAGTACATACCTAGGTTACGGGTTTGATCCCTGGTCGGGTCACATACAGGAGGTAACCAATTGATGTTTCTTTTTCACATCAATGTTTCCCTCCCTACTTTCTCCCTCTAAAATTAATAAAAACATATCCTCGGGTGAGGATTAAAAAAACTATATATGCGAAGCCATCAAACTGAAAGGGGCTAGCGGTCCTTGGTCATGCCAGAGGGTGGGTGACTGGCAAAGATTAACATGACAATGCCCCAAGCGCCCCCTTGCCACATGGAGGCAGACTGGCATCAAGGGGCGCAGCATCCTCTACAGCCACCTGGGCATGTCCAAATCTGGTTTCTTCATCATCCCACCTGGGGGAAGCCCCTATTTCAAGGAACGCTGCCTGAGTGAGTGAGAGGTCTGGGCAGAATGAGCCAACACAGAGAAATGCTACATCATTTCAGAGCAAATTGAAACCAGTCAGTTCTTTATGATTGGTTTTCGGGTGTGGTTCAATTCTCCCCAAGTTCTTCTCTTGATTTGAATCTCCTTCACAGCTAACTGTGTAATGCGCAGCTCTGCTGTCTGGTACCAGAAACTAATGAGCAACCCTGCTCTGGTATGGGTGGCAAAAAGGCGGGCAGGCACATGTGGAGGGGAACTAGTATATTTCTGTGGGTGGTTTCTGGCTAAGAGTCATGTCATTTCTCTCAGATAAAACAAAGAATCCTTCCCCAACAGATGCAGCAAAAATGCATGAGGGTATTTATATGTTGGTTTATTACAAGGAACAAAACAATAGTGGGAAATTACAACACTAAGTCTTAATAAGGTAGGTGGTAATACTTAAGGTAGGTGGTAATACTGCATGTAAACTTCACTTTTATGAGTGTTTCGTCATTTTTATACAATCCTAAATTATCTTGTTCCTACAGCAGAGTGCAACAGGCCTCGCATACGGGTAAAGGATGTGACCAAGACCCCTGGAGAGCTCCAAATTATTGAATCAAAATGTTTCTACAAGTTCCTGACTTTCTTGACAATCATATGCCCACTGAGTCACAGTTCTAAAAATATTCTCATCCCACAAGTTGTATTTTCAACTTTCATCACTATTCTCTCCCATACCAAATTGTTATATATGTTTCTAACAAAGAAGAAGTCTTTTATCACTTGAAAAGCATACAGGGTTTGCTATTCCCCTCCCTTTGTCACTAGCTAGATGTGCAATCCAAGATACCCATTGGACAGAGCATGCACTGTCTGACAAAGCATGTCAATTGTGCCTCCACAAAATTAAAATCACTATGTTTTATGGTCCTTCAGGTTGATTTGAATGGCAACACCAAGATATCACATCCTTTGAAGGGCCAAGAGCACATGCTAACCTATGAAGTAGAACCAATTTATAATTCAGATTTCTGGCAAAGGACTGGCATCTAAGGTAGGGTTTCACTTGGCTTTCTTCTGCATGGTTATGTCTGGGGAAGACATGATTTGAAATGTGGATATATTTGAATTGAGAGAATAAATCATATTCTAGCGGGATTCCGTTTCTAATGACCATGAAGATTTGCAGTTCATTGACCTTTGCCATTAAAATGATTTCTTCTTGTCAACTTACCTGATGATCTTTTTCACACCTTTTTACTGGGCTTTTTGAGGACATTTTTAGAGGGCAGGGTAAATAAGGAGACGTTGTGCACAAAGTATTATATCAAACGCCATCAACTAAATGTTTTAATAAAACCTGCTTTCTGTCTATGCAGCCAACATGAGTTGGCTGGGATGAATTCCCTGTCTGCTTGTCATGCAGACATATAAGCCACCGCAAGGCAACTTAGAAACGTGGTTCAGTGTGTAGGGTTCTCTAGAACCAGACAGACATGCCCATCTTATTCTGCATTTAGCTCTTTGACCTTAGGCAAATTGCTTAACTACTTTTAACTTCATTTCTTAATTTGTGGAACAGAGACAAAATACTTAGCTCACGGGGTTCTTGTGAGGATTGTATATATAAAGTGTTTATCACAGTGCCTGAAATGCCAGATAAGTGGATAAATAGATAGATACTCAAATATTTTGGAAGAGAGGTGAGTTTATTTTTCAAAAACTCTTCCTGGGGAAAATCATCCAATGACCCAAATAAAAAAAAAATAAATAGTTCTCAGTGTTTCACACTGTGAAGTATTAGTAATCTTCAGCTCCAACTTGATCATCTATTTCTTTACCAGAATTCCATTCAGTTTTCCTCATTATTTTTTTTATCAAATCCTTCCCTGTCCTCATTTCAATTCTGTTTGGGGAAATAATACTCAAAGGATACAACAGGAGGACTTAATTTTTATTCCTCTCCTTGCTGTCCAATTTCATAGTATGGTCAGGTGTATTTATCAAACCTCATTTAGCCACAATCTGCAAAGGACATTATTTTTTTTAATTCGTTGGGGCGATCATAGAGACAAATCAGATCATTTTTGCACAGAGCCATTGGTTCTGTACAATGAAAGAATATAGCCATTTTATGATAGTTATCAATTAGCCTTCATACCATTATACAGCTTGCGCAGGTCTGTCCTCCCCTAGTCTTCTCCCTGTCCCCCACTCTTCCCTTGTCTTCATGGTTAACCCAAACTTGACCTGCTTTTGCTCTTATTCAGCTCACTTCTAGGATCTGAATCTCAATTATTAGGGACAAAACTCTTGATGTCCTGCCAATTTCCCAGGGTCACATGGTGATGAACAAGATTGGATCGGAGGCACCAAGGTACTCTACAGGCACTTGCGTCGCAGCCCACTTACACGGCTCTTTTTCCTCCTCGTTGGTATTTAGATGCTTTCCTAGATTCTTGGAGGCAGCCCCTCTAACAAGGTTCTGTTTCTAAAGCCTGGCTTTAGATTTAACGACGCTCTGCTTTACCTGAATGAGGCATCATCTCATAACTCTCTAAACTCATCTCACCACTCTCATGGGGGCAAACGCATGGAATGGGAGATGGCAGCCGTGGCAGGGAAAGGGAGAAGGGCAATCTTTGATCTTGCTCCAGGCCAGCATTTCCACCATCGAATTTTAATCAAAACACGCTTTCCTTTCTTTAGACTGATCTCAAGGCATGGCATGTCCTTATTGTCCTTTGATAATTTGAAGGAAAAGACAATCTTACCATGACTGAGTAAGAAAGGCACCCCCCACTCCCACCATCTCCCTCCTTGTTTAGCCAGGAGATAAAGCCGACAAATGGTGGCCTAACAACCAGCCAGACTCATCTCCCATGTTCTTCATTTATCAAAAATTCAAAGGAGCAAACTCCACTGCCGCAGTTCTCCTCCTCCCCGGTGGCCTGGGGCCCAACACTGACCTGATGGGGACAGGCTGGACGGAAGCAGAGCGAAGAGCCTGCTCGGCTAACCCAGGTGACTCCCATCAGAGAGGTGCGGCTCTTGCATATTTCAGGCTGCAGTCACTCTGCCCCCAGAATGCTCTCTGCAGAGTCACAGAGTTGTGCTTTGATGAACCAGACAAACCACCAGATTCATCTCCTGAGTCCATCAGCACCACGTGGAAAGGCTAGATGTGGGTATGTCACTGGAAGCAACATGCAGGTGTGCACACCTTTCCTTGGCTCCTCCAGGTGGATCCGTTCATCCTGCCTACGCTCTAAGCACAGATCAAGTGCCGGACAGGAAGCAGAGCGGTGTGGGCCTACACAGGGACAATCCACTGCCTCACCCTGTTTCTCATGCCCAGGAGGCTCTCAGGATGCAGCACCCCTGTGTCTGGCACCTCCCTGTATCACTGAGCTCCCAGTGCCCTTAGCGTAGTCCAGGGACCTACATAGCCTGTTGGCTCTCCACCTCTACCTGTCTGTCTTCTCAGTGCTGGTCCTCTTCTTCCTACTCCATTCTTTTGGACTCAGGAGCTATGACCTTCTCTGCCTCCAGCCTGCACCGAAACCAGGCTTTGAAACCTGGCCTAAGGCCCTGGGCTTCACAGCTTGTCCACCACTCACAACCTCCCACACCTCGGCAGCACCTTCAGCTCTTTCTCCATCTAGTGTCCCTGCCACTATCATTCTCAGCAGCAGACACCCACTCCTGTTTAGACACCCGCACAGATTATTATAGCCCCTTCCTAGTCCACGGTTTGTGAGTGGTAAATTCTCCCCAATTAAAACACCAATTTTTAATAACATTCATTGTTAGAAAGTTCTTACATATTCAGAAAAATCTTGATTATTCCCTAATAGCTCCTCACTGATACATGCCCAGGAAATGCAAAGTAATTGTAAACTCCAAAATAAGTCTGATGAGAGAGAGAGTAAGAAAATTCCCATTAACTCTAAGTATACGGTAAAGTAGCTGACATTCTTATGACCATTATAGTATGAGACTGATATTACATCTCACTTAAAGATGAGAGTGTTTGCCATCTGAATTAGCTCACTCTTTTGCCTACTAATATCAAAGCTTCAGTCCGACTAGTTGAACAAGAAAGGGGAGAAGGGACTCAAACACAAGTAGGTTAGAACAGGAAGAGACTTTATACTTGTAGGTAGATCATGGATCTAACTACTCTGCACCCTCTTCTCGCCATCATAGTTGATCCTTTTTCTCTTTCTTTTTCATGTTCAACCACCCCAAGCAAAGAGTAATTACTAAAGTTGATTTGATTTAGTAACACGTGGTACTCGGAGCCTACTTGGCTTCACACAGTCACCCAGAGAGAATCAGAGGTCTGTGTGACTGGCAGGCACTACCAGGCATCAGAGTCTTTCCTGTGCACTTGATCCCATTCTTTTTTCATCTGGGCACTGGCGATTCTCAATCAAGTACTCACATCTCTTAAAGAGAAAAGCAAGCTGATTCACTGGAATTTAAGGTCAACCTATCAGATCTGATGCATTCTTTGTTGTTGTTTTTTTGTACCAAATTACTTTTTGAAGGAATGGTGCAAATGAAAGACATAAGTGGATGGATGATTTGGTACAAGTTATACAAAAGGTAAAGGTAACTCCAACATGCAAGTACTGGTTTGGTGGCCAGGGAAGTCACCCCTATACCTGTGGGAAGGCAGCCTCAGGCTTAGCTCTCATCGCTGTCCCACAGGATATGCTTGTCAAAGAGATTCTCTGCCATGCCAGTTTCGGGGGCCCCCAACCTTCCCAAGTTGATTATATAGTCACCCAATTCTTTGATGGATTCACCTGCTCATGCAGGTAGTGAGTCTCAATGAAGTCACACAAATGAGGGTCATTTCTGTGAGTGGTCAGTGTGTGCAAGTACAGTAGTGACTGATTCACACTTTTTCCAAGTGTAATACAGACTCCATTGCATTCAGCCTGTTCTGCCAGTCATCCCAGGCTGGTTTTTTGATATCCTGAAGGAAGATTCAGCCACCTCATTGGTTCTGCAACTTCATCAGTTTCTCAGCATGTTCCCCCTCCTCATGAGATTGGTGATGAAAATATGTGGCAAAGTTCTTCAAAGCCACATATCATCGCAGTCAAAGTAGTAAGACATGGACAGGTAGATGTAGGAAGCATAGAGCTTCAGGTTGATCAGGCGGTTGATGGTGGCCTCCAAGTCCTGGTGGTAGTTCTGGTGCACCTGTGAGGTGGAAGTGGTCATCGTGGTGGGCGGCTAAGGAGAGGAGGCTGCACAGCACTAGAGCTGTGGCAGGGGCCTTGGGGCTGTCCGAGGGAGCTGTGAGGAGGTGGCTGAAGGTAGATGTGGGCAGCTGGCTGGGATGGGGGTCAAGGGCCGGTTCCATCCAAACATTGTTGAAGCAGAAAACCACAGCGACTCCCCTCAAAGATTGTCTTATTGCATTTCTTGGACTGCATTTTCTTCTCATTGGTCTACACTCTTGGCTCAGGCAATCTTATCTGATCCTGTGGTTTTCTTTTTTTCTTTCTTTCCTTTTTTTTTTGTTTTTTGTTGTTGTTTTCTTTTTGATCCTATGGTTTTTAATGGTATCTACCTTCTGTCACTTCCCAGTTCCTACTTGTTACATCCTTCTGAGCTCAGACCTATATATCCAATCCCTATTTAACAGCTGCACTTGGTTCTTTCATAGTCATCTCAAACATAGTGTATCTAAACCTGAACATTTGAACCCCCCAACTCCCCACCTCCCTCTGCTTGCAATATGTACCTCCTTCAGTGTTTGCAACTTCAATATGGTACTTTTAATCTCTCATTGCTAATACCTGACACCAGGGTGGTGCCATCCCTGACACTTCCCTCCCTATCTCTATCACTACCCCCATCTAGAACATCACCTAGTCCAATGGAGTCAAGCTTGAAAACGAATTGATAATCCATTCACTTCTCCTGGTCTCTACTGCTCCAACCTGATCCAAGCCACCCTACTCTCTAACGAGGGCTACACAAGAGCCTGGAGGTTGGTCTCTCCTCCCCCCTATTTTGCTGCCCACCTCAACTCCCTATGCAGCGACCATAACAAATGTTTTTATTGTGGCAAAATATATGTAAAAAAAATTTACCATTTTAACCATTTTTAAGTAGTTCGGTAGCATAAGTACATTGTTGTGTAACCACCATCACCATCCATCTTCAGAACTCTGTCATCTTTCCCAGCTGAAACTCTGCATCTATTAAATAATAATAACACCCCACTCTCCCTACCCACCTACCCACAAGCACTGATAACCACCATTCTACTTTCTGTTTCTATGAATTTTACTACTCTGGAAACCTCACATTAAGTGTAACCAAACAGTATTTGTCCTCTTATATCTGGCTTGGTTTATTTAACATAATGTTTTCAAGGTTCATCCATGTTATAGTTCCTATATGTCAGAATTTCTTTTGTGTAAGGCTGAATAACAGTGCATTGTACATATACCACATTTTGTTTATCCTTACATCTGTTGATGAATATGTGGGTTGTTTCCATCTTTTGGCTATTGAGAATAATGCTGCTATGAACATGCAGGTACAAATATGTTTGTGTCCTTGCTTTCAGTTCTTTTGGGTATATATCCAGGAGTAGAATTGCTAGATCAGTGATAATTCTATGTTTAATTTTTTGAGTAACCATAACAAACTTAAAAACATTAGTTGGAGCCTTAGCCAGTTTGCCTCAGTGGATAGAACATCAGCCTGCACACTAAAGAAAGGGTCCTGGGTTCAGTTCCCATCAAGGGCACATAGCTTGGTTGTAGGCTTGACCCTGGAGGCAACCAATCTATATGTCTCTCCCCCTCCCTGCCACTCTCTCTGAAAATAAATTAAAAAATACCTTGGGTGAGGATTAACACACACACACACACACACACACACACACACACACACACACACACACAATTAGTTTGATTATGTCTTTCCTAAAGTCCTTTGATGACTTCCCATTGCACCTGGTAACCACTAAACAGATGTTCCAAATTTTGCCTGTCTGCCCTGGCCTTTCCCTCCTTACCCCATTTCACTCAGCCCCTTCCTTTCTCGCCCTGTTCCAGCCTCACTGGTCTTCTTTCCGTCACTCAAGGACACAAAGTTCATCCTGTTTCATCACCTTCACATAGCTTTTCCCTGTCTGGAATTTAATTTTTTCCTACTCTTCTACTCTCCAGGTCTCAATTTAAATATCACAGGAAAGTCTTTCCTGAGCTCGTCCTAGGCCTCTCCCCTGACTCCACCCCTCAACCACCCATCCCCCCACACACACTCCCTGCCATCTCATCCTGATGTTTGGATATAACCTGTATCTCTCAGTTGATTGGTTTAGGGGTTGTAAGATCAAGGCTCCTGACTCTCACATTCTCACTCTTTTTTTTAAAAAATATATTTTATTGATTTTTTACAGAGAGGAAGGGAGAAGGATAGAGAGTTAGAAACATCAATGGGAAAGAAACATCGATCAGCTGCCTCCTGCACACCCCCCACTGGGGATGTGCCCGCAACCAAGGCACATGCCCTTGACCGGAATCGAACCTGGCACCCCTCAGTCCGCAGGTCGACGCTCTATCCACTGAGCCAAACCGGTTAGGGCCACATTCTCACTCTTAACCACAGCACGGATCACTTGGTTGAATAAATGAAGAGTCCCGTTACATTATGAGTTTTTGTTGTTACTTTTCTTGCTGTTGCTTATGTGTCTCACAAAATGATGGTTGAGCTCTCCTATTGGTGTTTGTATATGCCATGCCATCTGTCATGAACAGAATGTTGTATCCCCCTAAAATTCATTTGTGGAAGCCCTGGTCCTCAATGTGATGGTATTTGGAGTGGGCCTTTGGGAGGTGATTTGGTCATGAGGGCAGGGACAGGATTGGTGCCCTTATAAGAAGAGACACCAGAGAGCTTGATCGATCTCTCTTATTGAGTGCACTAAGGAAAGGCTATGTTAGGATACAGTGAGAAGGAGGCCATCTGTAAGCCAGGAGGAGAGCTCTCACCAGGAACCAACCATGTTGGGACTCTGATCTTGGACTTCCAGCCTCCAGAACTGTGAGAAAATAAATGTCTTTCGTTTAAGCCATCTAGTCTATAGTGTTTTGTTTTTTTTATAGCAGCCAGAGCAGACGAATATACCCTCTACCTCAAACCCATCATGTTACACTCAACTGGTGTAATATGAGCATGTTACTTAGCATTGCTGTCATTACATCTCATAATAGAATTGGTTGTTCATATGTTTGTTCCTTTTTCCCCCCATTGATTTTTAGATAGAGTGCAAGGGAGGGAGATAGAAATACTGATGTGAGACAGACACATCCATTGGTTGCCTTCCCGCGTGCCCTGACCAGGGCTGGGGATCAAACCTGCAAACCAGATACATGCCCTTGCCCGGGAATCCAACCTATGACCCTTTGGTGCGCAGGCAGACACTCTATTCGCCGAACCACTCCGGCCAGGGCTCATGTGCCTGTTTCTATCATCAGACTTAAACTACTAGTTGAGGTAGGAACCACCTGTGATTTATTTCTTCTTTATCTCGCCTGTTGTTAACCCCATTCAGAGCCATACACTGAGAGGCATGTTTTGAAAAGTTGGCTGAAATTATTTGGTGGCTTGCTTTAAATACATCTCTAGCAATTTTACGTTTATGAATATATTCTCTTTCCAAAAACAGTTTTGAATAAATTTGGTTTCTCAAATGTTAGTAATTGTCAAACACTTTAAATCACTATCTAGCCATATTGCAATTAGATCAAAAATATGATGCATACTTATGCTAACTAGTGAGTGATTTAAGTTATCACATTTCTCTTTATTTTGTGAATGTTTTGTCAGCATTCAGACTGAGTGCCTAAATTATTTAAATGTCTCTCTGTGTGTATACACAAATGTTAATAATAACTACCATTGCTGAGTTCCTGCATCTTGTAAACCTATAGTGATGGGCTCTTAATGCTATGCTAAAGTGCTTTATATATTTAATATAATTTAATCTTCACATATTCCTGTAACGTAAATATTTTTATTCCAGGTTTGTGGAAGGGAAAACGTACTCTCACAAAGACTGAGTAACTCCTTAAGGCTACCTAGCAGGTGAGTGGTAGAGTCAGGATTTGAACTCAGTCTGTCTAAGTCCAAAGCCACACCCTACATATTTGCTGTGAATAATCAGTCAGCTTTATCTTCCCTGAAGTCTGGGCTACGCTCATTTCCTTCTTTAATGCATCCTCAGTGCAATGGAAAGCAACTTTATCCTTGGAGTTGATCTTATTTCTTAAGCTGGGAGGCCTCCCTGAGAACAGAAGTTACAGTTTAGGGAAAATTTCAGGTCATTTAATGGTCAGAGCAGGTTAGGTCATGCTTAGTGAAAACAACCTCAAAATCCCAATGGCCTACAACAACAAACAGTTTATTTCTAGCTCACATTATGTCTGTTGCAGGCTCAGCTCCATGTCCGGAACCCAAGCTGGTGGCAGCCTTTATTTGACATTGCCTATCTTCAGACAGAAGTAAAAGGGGAACAGAGAAAACACACAATGACCTCGTTGGCCAAAGTCACATGGCCAAGCCTGATATCATAGGGTGGGAATTACAGTCCTTGCCCAGAAAGGAACAGCTATTACTTTGAACAATATTACAGTCTATCATAAAGTTCTTTTTCACTATGAAAAAAAAAACACAGATTATTTCAGTCTGGCAAGAACATTTTTGTTCTGTATTCCATAAATCCATAGCACTGTGCTGCTTTTGCCAGAACACTATGGTAACCACTTCTTTTTAATTTAAAAAGATAACATTTCATCTAAGAACTTAGAACTCAAAGAATGCATAATTTAACGTGTATGAAACAGAGGCCTTTTTAAATAAACAAAACCACATGAATAAAATAAAACTAATTTTTCAAATACAAACTCTTCTATATAAGTGTACATTATATCTCCTGAACAACAGTCATCAATTCAAAAATTAGAAATATTTTCATCACTAAATTTTGGCCTTGTATCTTCACTAAGTACTGTCTGATTCAGCATTCAGAGCACCTTTTTATTTCTCATAGTTCTGGAAGCTGGAAGTCTGAGATCAGGGTGCCAGTAGAGGCAGTGTCTAGTGAGGCCTGCTTTCTGGCTCTTACATAGCTGTCTTTGGGAGTAACCTCATATGGCAGAAGGGGCTCACTAGGGTCTCTTTTATATAAGGGCACTAATTTCATTCATTAGGGCTCCACCCTCATAACCTACTCACCTCCCAAAGCCCCGGCTCCTAATACTATTGCATTGGGCATTAGGGTTCAACGTAAGAATTTGGGGAGACACAGATATTTAGTCTATAGCAGTGATGAGATTACCATTTGAATGGATAGACTGAGTAAAGCAGATGGCTCCATCTCACTTCTGTGGGTGGGCCTCATCCAATCTACTGGAGGCCTGAACAACAGAGCAAAAGGCTGAGTAAAGGTAATTTTTGTTCTCTCTCTCTCTCTCTCTTTTCTCTCTCTCTCTCTCTCTCTCAACTCTCTCCCCTTGCCTGATTGCCTCCCAGCTGGGACATGAATCTTCTCCTGTTTTAAGGACTTGGACTCAGATTGGAACTACACCATCAGCTCCCCTGAGTCTTCAGCTTGCCAATTGCAGATCTTGAGACTTCTCAGCCTTCATAACTGGCATGAGCCAAACCTTATAATTAATATGTATATAAAATATTCCTTATAGTTTGTGTATATTTACATATGCATATGTATGTATATGCATGTGTAGATGTATATATACATATTGGCTCTGTTTCTCTAGCGAACCACTACTTACACAAACAGATTAGAAAATCTTCCTGCTGTATGGTTGGGAAAACTGTGGTTTAAAGAGATGCAACTCTTCTTGAGTCATACAGCAAGCAAGATTTCTGGGTTCCAGACTCTGGATTTACAACCTGAACCAAACCAGCAGCAGGGCAGGTTTGCTGTGCGACCTAAATTTGGCCAGCATCCCCCTTGACCCCAAGCCCAGTGTGGCACAGGCCAGTGTGGGCTTTGTTGCCTGTGGTTGCTTCCAGGGACCTGGCTCCAGGAAATCTATCAGAAGCCTGCCTTGCCCACACCAAGTGCATGGAAGGGACCTCTGCCTTCCATTTAGGCTGTGGCAGACATGAGGCAGGGAGCTTTCGGATGGTATGGGTCCTAGTATGAGATTTTCAAGGACAAGGTCAGAGATTAGTCCAGTTGGCTCTTTCTGTGCCAGCCAAAATACTCTCAACTATAATTAAAGCAAAAATAAAAAGAGCCAAATAAAATTTGCAGGGGCCAAACTTTCCATGCCTTAAGCCTGATATCATGTTTTAAAACCAAGGAATCAAACAAGGTCAAGAAAATAATTTTGTTCTATTGAAGTGACCCCATAAACTTTCTGCTTTGTGGAGGGGTATAATCTAACAGAAGCACTTGGTAAATCACCTGGCCACCATCACCACACTGGTTCTCAATGAAGCTAGCCTACAGTTACACAGGCTTAGATGGCATGCAGATGGCCAATGGGCCCATGAAAAGATGCTCAACATCACTAATCTTCAGGAAAATGCAAATCAAACCATCATGGTTGGAAAGATTTTTCAAATGCAAAGAATTTATATGTTCATATAAATATTTCAGCTCATTTCTATTTGTTTCTAAAGGCATTATATATTCATATATCAGCAAATGTATGTGGAATGATATGTTTATATGAATTGATCATTAAATTTATACCTTTCTGTACTTGGAAATACTTAGATTAGACCCCTCCACAATAATAAGGTATCACCTCACTTCCATTAGGGTGGCTTTTATCAAGGACAAGAGATAACAAGCATTGGTGAGGATGTGGAGAAAGGAGAACTATGTGCACTGTTTCTGGGACTGTAAATTGGTACAAGCACTATTGAAACCAGTATAAAAGTTCCTCAAATAATTAAAAATATATATTATGATCCAGCAATCCCACTTCTGTGTACTTATCCAAAGGATATAAAATCAGTATCTCAACAAGATTTCTGCACCCCTAAACATCACCTGGTACACCGTAAATATACACAAGCATTACTATGCACAATATCCAAAACATGGAAGCAACCTAAGTGTTTCTTGATGGATAAATGGATAAAGAAAATGGGATATATATATAATAGAGGCCCAGTGTAGGAAATTCGTGCAGAAATTCGTGCATATATATGGGATATATATATATATATAATAGAGGCCCAGTGTAGGAAACCGGCTCTCTGACATCCCCCTAAGGGTCCCGGATTGTGAGAGGGCACAGGCCACGCCGAGAAGCCCCACTGGTGCACAATTGGGGCCGGGGAGGGATGTGGGAGATTGGCCAGCTGGTGAGGGACCATGGGAGTGCTCCAGGGCATTTCCAGCCCATCTCGCTCAGTCCCAATTGGCCGGACCCCAGCAGCAAGCTAACCTACCGGTTGGAGCATCTTCCCCCTGGTGGTCAGTGCATGTCATAGCAAGCAGTTGAGCAGCCTTAGCATATCATTAGCATATTATGTTTTGATTGGTTGAATGGATGACTGGATGACCGGACACTTAGCATATTAGGCTTTTATTATATAGGATGATGTAAATGGATCATAACAGAGGCTGCGTGGTAAGGCCTAAGACGTCCCCTCTATTAAAGGAATGGGGGACCATATTGTCACACACTTATTCTGCGAACATCTCCAGTGCTTTCTCTAGCCTTGAGCAGTCTTTCTGTGGGTTCCCAGGTGACAGAATTTCTGCCAACGACCCCCAAGGGTCCCTCCAAGGAGACACTGCCAACAAACACCACACTGGCTTATCTGACTCTCAGATTTGTTTTGTTTTGTTCATTTGTACATTTCTTACAGTGGAATCTGTGTATGACATGCTAGACTTGGACCGTTTCACATTGACAAAAAGATCTGAGTCTCTAGGCCCCCCAGCAAGATAGCCTCTGCAAGGCCTCCTGGGAGATCAGACAACTGCCCTTGGGGACCATGGAGAATGGACCCGTCGTCTCCTCGGACAAACAGTTGGCAGGAGTCACACATTTCCCAACATTTAGGATCCAGGCAACACTTTGACGGGGTCCAGGGTGACTGGTGTCCATGGTGGGCAGACCCCAATGGCCCCGCTTCCTGGTGTCCTGCCTCGTGTGAACACTTCCTCTCGAGTGTGGGAAAGGCCATGGCTGCTCCTAACAGCCCAGCCAGGGAGCTGGGATGTGGCTCCTGCAGCTCCCTGGGGCCTGTCAGGTTCAGTCGTGGCAGCCACGGCGGGAGGCCATCTTGGGGACTGGAGAAGCCGTGGCAAGAAGCCAGGGTGACCTCTAGGACCTCAGGGGGTCTCTGTCCACAGCCAGCATGCAGCTGGGCCTCTAGTCGGACAGTCCCCAGGACGGGTCCTGCCAGCGTCCCGATGAGTGTGGGCCAGAAGGCTCCCCAATCGCCGCAGCTTTGCTCAGCGTGTGAGAGCTGGAGCAGAGGGTCCACTAAGCTGCCCCACTCTGACCACAGGACCTGCGAGACCCAGGCCTGCTGTTGGCTGAGTTTACAGGGGTTTTACTGCCCCTGCTGCCCTCTGCCACCACCTCCCCTCTCGTGCAGCACCGCTGTCTGCCTGCCCAGCTTCCGTGTTCCTGCACCACTCAGTGTCCCCCCCCGCCCCCGTGTATTCCTGAGTGCACCTCGCTTTCTGAAGTTCTGGCCTCACCCTTCCCGCCACTTACTCTCCACTTGTTCACTCATTGGCCACAGAGCCTCTGACCCCATCCCCCTGGGGGCCAGTTTCCATCCTCCTGTAACAAAGGACCACACACATGGGCTGACAGCAGCGCACGATGATGGACTTGCAGTTCTGTCGGTGGGGACACAGAGGCGGCACTGGGTGTGGCAGGCGCATCTCGGCCCAGGGCCTCGGGAGAACCACTGGCTCCGTGTCCAGCCTCTTCCTTCAGCAATAAGAGCCGAGCCCCTCACACTTCCTCAGATCCTCCTTCTGCCTTCCTTGGCCCCACAAAGACTCCCTCGATCACAGAGGCCCAGGGATTCAGGGCACCCTCCCATCTCAGTCAGCTGAGGCACCATCACAATTCCGCCCATTTAGCTTTGCATGTCGCCCTGTAACACCTGGGGACAGGATGCAAATTTCACAGCCGGTTTTCCTGCCTTCACACATTGTGAGAGCTGTAAGTTCAAACAACGGTCTGAGTCCTCCCTGAAGCCTGGGGTTCACCAGGGGACCCCAAAACACACAGAATGCTCACATCTGAGAGCTCCGCTCCCCCGGGCTCCCTGGCACTGGGCACGCCCTGAGGATATATTTTCAGGGGGGACATTTAATGGTTCACAAACCACATCATAAAAATGACGGCTGGGTCCGCCTTCTTGTGAAAACATCTCCCAGTTTGGTCTTCACGGTTCACACCCTCTTATTCTCCTCTCACAACCTGAAGGGGTTGGAGGTGCAGCTGCGATGATGAGCTGAGCAGTGAGAGCACTGGAGCCCCTCAGAGCTGGTGCCAGGCCTGCAGGGCGAGGGGTGGGTGGCTTGGGGGGGAAGGGGCAGCCACTGCATCACAACCCCCAGCAGCAGTTGCTTCAGGGGCTCCACTGGGTGACTCCCCAGTGTGCATCAATGGTCTCAATGGGAGGCCCAAATTTCCCAATAAATCTCCAAACAAAATTAATTTTAGTGGCTTTAATTAGCCTTAATGGATTATTTCCATTAGTATCTGCTCCTTTTGTGAGGTTGTTGAGGAAATACTTAGAGAGGAACAAACCAACAGGCCAATGAGGGAAAATATTGGTCCAAAATCTTTTGAAATTAATTGCCTATGTGCTATCTACTCACATCTCCTTCCATGTGCAGTGCTCACACTTCATCTGTAGTGGGGCAGGCGGGGGCCTGGCTCGAGTGACCTGGAGGAAGCCCGGGGAGAGCAGTAACCACTGGTGGCCCCTGGCGCTGCTGGTGGTATCCTTTCTTCCTTGTGGAGTGTCTAGGGAGGGGACGCGGACACAATGCCCGAGGCTGAGTTCCAGGAGGCCGGCAGTGCTGAAAAGGATCATGCCAGCAGTGCTGGTCCACTGGTTCATTGCCTGTCCTCTGGAGATTGAACCTGCAAGACTACTAAGGAAGCCAGTCCCCAGTTCTGCCCCGCCTTCGCCACCGATTGATTGGAGTCTGAGGGCCGGGAGAGGGACCAAGCGGGTCTGCTTTCCACCTGCCCACTAACCTCACCAGTCACTGCTGCCACGGATTCATCAGTGCCTGAGGGACCCCGGTTCCCCCATTAGCCATCCCCTGATCAATAGAGCCTGCTGTTCGGTCGTCCGTCTGGTCATTTAGGTCGTGATGGACCCTGGCTCTTTATATATTAGTAGATATATCCTATCTAATAAAAGAGTAATATGCAAATTAACCATCACTCTGCTACACCCACAAGCCACATCCACAAGTCACACCCACAAGCCAATCAGGAGTAAGTATGAAAATTAACCCAACCAAGATGGCTGCAGCCACGGAGAGAGCAGGAGGGAGGCTTGGGTTTCCCCGGCAATGGAGGAAGCCAAGCTTTCTGCACACCCTGGCCGGCCCAGGCCTCCATTTAAGGCTACAAAGTTTCAATTGTAGAAGATAAATAAATCCCAGATACCAGGGCCTCCGCTTGGGTTGCCAGAGGGAGTGGCCAGCCTGAAAACCACCTCAGGCCCCTCGCCCAGGCCACCCCATGCCCCAAGGGACCCCCCACCCTGATCTGGGACACCCTTCAGGGCAAACCAGCTGGCCCCCACCCATGCACAGGCCTCTATCCTATCTAATAAAAGAGTCATTCCAACACACAAGATGGCTGGCCCCATATGGTCAAAGATCCTGCCCCCATGTGGACACAAGATGGCCACCACAAGATGGCCAGCAGGGGAGGGCAGTTGGGAGGGACCAGGCCTGCAAGGGAGGGCAGTTGGAGATGATCAACCCTGCAAGGGAGGGCAGTTAGGGGTGACCAGGCCAGCAGAGGAGGAAAGTTGGGGGCAAACAGGCTGGCAGGGGATCAGTTAGATATCAATCAGGCTGGCAGGGGAGCAGTTAGATATCAATCAGGCTGGCAGGCAGAAGTGGTTAGGAGCAATCAGGAAGGCAGGCAGGCAGCAGTTGGGAGCCAGCAGTCCTGGATTGTGAGAGGGATCCCAGATTGGAGAGTGTGCAGGCTGGGCTGAGGGACACCCCTCCCCTATACACGAATTTTGTGCACCGGGCCTCTAAAATATACACACACACACACACACACACACACACACACACACACACATATACATATATATATACACATATATATACATATATATATATATATATATATATATATGTAATGGAATAATATTTAGCCATAAAAAAGAAGGAAATCCTGCCATTTGCAACAACATGAATGAATTTGGAGATTATACTATTGAAATAAACCAGATACAAAAAGACAAATATTATATGATCTCATTTACATGTGAAATATAAAATGGTCAAACCCATAGAAACAGGGCTGGGGGAAAGAGGAAATAAGAGGTATTGGTCAGAGGATACAAAGTTTCAATTATGCAGGATGAAAAATTTCTGGAGAATTAATGTACAGCATGGTGACTATAGTTAACAATGTTTATCACATACTTGAAATTTGCTAAGAGAATGGATCTTAAGTGATCTCATCACAAAAATATAAACAAAGATAACTATGTGAGGTGATAGATGTGTTAATTAGTTGGATTTTGGTAACTATTTCACAATATATACACATATCAAACATCACCTGGTATACCTTAAATATATACAATTTTTATTTTTCGATTATACCTCAATAAAGCTAGTGGGGAGGGGGGCAAACGAAGAAAAGAAACAGATTTAGCCTGAGATGCCTGGCTTTGTGATTTGTGATCTTGAATGAATAACTCATCACCTCTGACCCTCAGGATCTTTTATTGGTAAATGAATTTTAATAATATCTAACTCAAGCTGTCATTGCAAAAATTTAAATGAGATCCTATGTATCAGGGTATCTCAAACTCAGCGTTATTGACACTTAAGCCAGATAATTCTTTGTTATAGAGGCTGTCCTGTGCATTGTAGGATGTTTAGCAGGAGCCCTAGCCTTTACCCGTTATAGCAACACTCTCCCAATCTGGTATGACCAAAAATGACTCCAGATAGTGCCAAATCCTCTGGTGGGGTGGGGTGGGGCTAGGAGACATTGCCCCTAATTGAGAACTACTGCTATATATGAAGGTATTTTGTAAAATCATAAAACATTGTCCAGTTGTTGATTTTTTTAATATTAAAGCTCATTCTTTATGTAAATTTTTTTTTCAATCACAGTTTCTATTCAATATTATTTTGTATTAGTTTCAAGTGTACAGCATAGTGGTTAGGCAATCATATACTTTACAAAGTGTTCCTCCTGATATTTCCCAGCAGGCAGTATACATAACTGTTACAAAATTATTGACTATATTGTCTATGCTGTACTTGACATCCCCATGACTGTTTGGAACTATAAATCTGTAATTTTCAATCCTTTCACCTTTTTCACCCAGTTTCCCAACAAAAATATAGAACACTTCATGAATGTGTGTGTCATCCTTGCTCAGGGGCCATGCTGATCTTCTCTGTATCATTTCAATTTTAGTACACGTGCTGCTGAAGCGAGCACAGTTGTTAATTATTATTAACATGCAATTACTTTATTTTTTATTTTTCACCATCCTCAAAACATTTTTTATTTTTCACCATCCTCAAAACATTTTATTCATACTTATGTGGATGAGAAATTAAAATACCTTAAGAATTTTAAAATAAACAACAATTGAATTTATACACTAAAAATATACCTCTGCCTTTTCTTTCACTGGTAATTGAAAGCATTCTCGGTAAAGGGAAAAGCTAGTGTGCAGGTTCCAAGGAAGAAAGAAGTCCAGTAGGTGGAGATTACTGACAGAGGGGGAGAGCGGTAAAGGAGATTTCTTGTGCTAAGGCAAAAGGATTTCAAATTCAATCAAAGTTTTCATTATCAAGAATTTTTAAATAATAAAGAGACTCTTATTTGCAGTCTATATTATAATCGTTACCTTGTAGCTACCCTTAGATCCCACCAAAAGTGTATCTCAGCTGCAAAGACAGAGTACCTGATACACAGTAATTCAGGGCTATTGCCCCAAGCTGTGCCCACCAGGAGCCTCTGCCTAGCCCCTCTGCTTCATCTTCCAGACCAGGTATACACGATGCTTATGGTACTCCTGGATCATTATGTGTCCCACCGATTCCACTCTCCCTTGTCCTCAATAGGCAGCAGCTGGCTCCTGAAAAAGATGTCCAGCTGGTAGATGACTTACTTGGGCTGCACTCAGCACCTTGCATCAGAGCAGCAAATGCCAGCTATCCTTCAAATATGTGCTATTTGCAGGGATGATGGGGTTTGTGGTCAGACACTCCATTATGCATGCCCTCTGAATGCTCCATTATGAATGCCCTCTGAGGAGTTCAGTATAGGGATGGATCACGATGATTTTAAAGTAACCACTTCCAAATCTTGACTGGTTATCTTAATATATACGGAAGAGCAGTGGCACGTAAAATGTAAAAGCCAGCGAGATTCCCTATGGAAATGTACAATGGTTGTTGTGTGGCATGCAGAAGTCCTGGTTGTTTTATGTTTCTAACAAAGTTTGAGCACACGACAACCGTTTTTTAGAGAAGGAGGCCACGTGGTCCCCAAGCATATGAGAAACGGGAGAGAGCCGGGGACCAAATGCACAGAGCTCTTCGCATTATTGACTGTGAAGCCCGCAGACTGTGTCCCCTGCAAGTGCTGGTACAATTTCTTCATCTTTCTATGCTCTGTATCTGTATTTGTCTGAGTCCATTTGGGCTGCTATACCACAAACTGAGGGGCTAAAACAACAGACGTTTATTTCTCACTGTTCTGGAGACCAGAAGTCCAAGACCAAGGTGCCGGCAGATTTGGTGTCTGGTGAGAGCCTATTTCCTGTTCCATAGATGAGACTATGTTTTTGCTGTGCCCTCACATGGTGGTAGGGGTGAGGGAGCTCTCTGGGGTCTCTTTTATAAGGGCACTAATCCCATTCATGAGGGCTGAACCCTCGTGACCTCATCACCTCCCCTAATACCACTCTCCCCAGAATATTCAATATTTTGATCACTTTGGGGGTTAGGATTTCAACAGATGAAATTGGGGAGGGAGCACAAAACTTTCAGTCCATAACATCATCTGACACTTGAAAGCTATTTAATGAATTACAAATTTGCATCAAATTGCAGTTCTCAAACTTGCCAGTATATTGGAATACCTGGACAACTTGAAAAATATTTACTAGTACATGAGCCCTACCCCCCAGAGATTCTGGTGGAGGACATGTTCTGGACATTTTCAGCTCCACTGATGATTTTAATATGTGGTCAATATGTGACCTAATGTGTTCTACTATGTGAGTACTATTAGTACAGAAAGAACATAATGCAAGTATTGCTTTGCTGCACAAATGAACATAACCCACAGGCTGGTTTCTGTCTGGGAAGCTGTTTTTCACTTGTCCCGTGTTCAAGTCATCAGTGGTTCATGCCAACCAGTCCTATCTCATCTCCTCATCTTTCAGCAGGTACAGTCTCCAGTGCACACTTCCTTCCTCTTCCGTTTTAAATTCTCCTGAATACATTTCCTTGGACTTTTCTCAAGAGTCAGAGGCTACTCAGCTTCATATCAAATGTACTTCCTGGAGAAATTCCAGAACCTTCATATAAACACTAGAGGCCTGGTCCATGAAATTCGTGCACTGGGGCGGGGTGGGGGAGGGATACCCTCAGTCCAGCCTGCACTCTCTCCAATCTGGGACCCCTTGGGGGATGTCCGAATGCCGGTTTAGGCTCGATCCCAGGGATCGAGCCTAAACCAGCAGTCAGACATCCCTCTCACAATCCTGGACAACTGGCTCCTAATCGCTCACCTGCCTGCCTGCCTGATTGCCCCCAACTGCACTCCCCCACCAGCCTGGTCACCCCTAACTGCCCCCCCCCTGCTGGCCTGGTCACCCCAACTGCACTCCCACCAGCCTGGTCACCCCCAATGCACCCCCCACCCGCCAACCTGGTCACCTATAACTGCCCCCCCTGCTGGCTTGGTTGCCCCCAACTGCACCCCCCACCAGCCTGGTTGCCCCCAACTGCCCCCCGCACCAGCCTGGTTGCCCCACGCAGCCTGCTGTTCAATCGTTTGGTCATTCCTCACTAACCCCCCTGCCAGCCTGGTCATAGGCAGCCATCTTGTGAGGGCATGAGGGTTAATTTGCATATTACCGTTTTATTGTATAGAATTACATGATAAAGAGGAAAACAGAAGGCCAGAGTGCTAAATATGAGGGTGATGGGGAAGCAGTCTCAATCAGAGCCTTGGTAAAAGGTTAAACCATCAATTAACTCATAAGTGTTGCAATAGCCAACATTTACAGGGTAGACTCTTGTGGAGACCAGCTTTGGGAAGGTCAGTCATATCAGCAAAGCAGAATTTGGGCCTATGAGAACTTTCTTACATCCTTCAAAGCACATCAGTGATCAGCTGTCTCCTCTACCTGTGTGTAGAGCTCTTTCTAACCCTTTTGGAGGTGGTGGGAGGAGAAGACAGAAAAAAGAAATGGCTGAAGGAAAAGCAGAAGGAAACAAAGGGTTTAATGCTCTGGCTTTGATTCTGCTGGGATAGCCTTGCGGGCACACAAGGAACAAGCACTCGGGAGAACTGCCATCTGAGACTTTTACTGAGTCCTGCCATCAGGCCAGCTCTGTGATACTCCAAGTGCTAATTGTGTGTGTGTCTCTTTCCCTGTTGATTTTTTGTGGCTTTAGGGAGCCCAGATAAGAGTAACTATCCACTATGCCCTTAAAGAAAACATCGAAAGCAAAACTAAGATCTTCCTAGTTTCTTATATGCCACTCTGCAGACAAGGGGCAGATAATATTTATGCTCATTGTTTTGTGAAACAAAACATATACACTGAGTGACCAGATTATTATGATCTCTGAACGCATAATAATCTGGCTACTCAGTATATATATATATATATATTAGAGGCCTGGTGCATGAATTCATGCATGGGTGGGGTCCAGCCAGCCTGGCTAGGGGGAGGGCACATGGGCGGTTGGCTGGCCTGCCTGCTGGTCGAACTCCTGGTCGAGGGGACAATTAGCATATTAGCCTTTTATTATATAGGATATACACTGAGTGGCCAGATTATTATGCGTTCAGAGATCATAATAACGTGGCCACTCAGTGTAAGTTACTAACAGTTTTTCAAACATCAGATTATTTAACATTGGGTGATAAATAACCTGAATAGAGGCATCTCTATTAGTGCATTCCTGGGCAGGGAGGAAGTTAGGGGGGCAGGGGGCAGAAGCAAAATAGGAATAGTTTTATCAAATTATGTCACAGTTATTTCTCAATTGTTTGGGAAAGAATTTTTTCAGCCCTTATACTTTCATGAATATGTTGTTGGTTTTAGCCAAGTTTAAGGGGAGCAGGCGTGTGTGAGTGGGTTTGTAAAAATTTTGCCCAACATGGAGATCTTTGTTTAACCCACTGGCAAGATAGCAATGTGGCAAGACACCACATTCTTGGCGAAAAGCCTCTTTTCCAGAGATCGTGCATTCAAGAAGAAAATAAAACTTGAATTGCTATTCATAAAGCAGAATTTGAAAGACAGATGGAAGGAGTAGATTCCATGGGAAAGGAAAGAAGGAAGAAAGGGAAGGAATGACTTGCCAAAGTAAAGCTGGCAGTGGCTTGGAGTTCTTTCAAAAATGCCAGGAACCTTGGGAGCCAAACACTCCCCTCTCCCGGGAGGAGATGCAGGGCTAATGACAGTTCAATAACTGGAAATGCACTTCTCCGAGGCAGAGCCCCACTTGGAAAGCATTAAAAGAGTCAGCTAAAGGCCTTCTCTCCTTTAGTGAATCAATTATGGGGTCAGTGAGAAGCACATAAAAATCGTTAGTAGAGCCCGGCCAGTGTGGCCCAGTGGTTGAGTGTTGACGTATGAACCAGAAGGTCACAGTTTGATTCCCAGTCAGGGCACATGCCTAGGTTGCAGGCTCAATCCCTAGTGGAGGAAGTGCAGGAGGCAACCAATAAATGATTTTCTCTCATCATTGATGTTTCTAACTCTTTCTCTCTCCTCTCTCTCTCTCTGTCTCCATTCCTCTCTCTGAAACCAATAAAAACATGTTTTTTAAAAAAAGAAGAGAGAAAAATATTTCAACAGGTGGTTGTTGTTTTTTAAATCATTAGTAGAGGGGTTCTTAATCCAGATTTTGTGGATCCTCTAGATTCTAGAAGGTTCATGAATGAGTTCTAGGTGATCTGTGAAAATCCCCAGATTTAGGCTACAGCTAAATTCAAGTTCAGAAGAGGGGTTCTAGGGTGGGTGTGGGGTGGAGGGGGTCAAAGAGGCAAAAATGGGGCATCTGTAATACTTTCAACAATAAAGATAATTTTTAAAAAGAAGAAGGGTTCTTTGTCAGATTGGTCATATTTAGAAGACATTTTCATATTACAACCATTGTTCTGGGTGCACATTTTATTCTTCACAAATACATATTTATTTGATTATAGCAAGTACTTTCTTGACATATCTAATTTTTTTTGGATGTTCTAAAGTACCCAATAAATGTTACAAGTAGATGTAGTAAAGTAACACATTTTGTAAATGTCTTTTTGTTAAAATCCATAAAAAATATTCTCTTTTGGAAATGGAATAGCTAAATGGCCTCTTTAAAGGGGCACATTGCATTGTGCCCTGGTTTGAGAGAAGATGGGTGAGAGGGACATGCACAGGGCTCTATGCCAGTGTGACTATAGTGAGCCAAGATTAACCGCTGTCCCCTAGGTCTGCATTTTGGGTTGTTGGGGGGTTTTTTTGCTGTGCATATAATGTATATCATGGACAAGTGCATCCTGATTTTATAGCTTCTAGTATGTCTAGATGTTAAAGTGTTTGACAAAAGTAGAGTTAGTAAGCTATTTTGTACATTTTGTGTTAAAATTCATAGGAAAGACTTTTCTAAAAAATGACTTGTAGACATTGTTAACACCCTCTCTGGGCATTGCCCAGGTGCCCCTGGCTGACAGCAGACTGAAGGGTTCTAGGCCAGAATGGTCCTACCTGGAAGACACTTTCAGGATTCGGCTTTTGTTACATGACATGCATGAAGTTTGTTTCATGATACTGTGGTCCTTATCTTAGGACTTTATCTGAAATATCTAGTCTTTTTAGATATTTAAATTGCACAACCTGTGTTAAAAGTACAGAAGGTTTAAAAAAACAAAACAAAAAAACCTTAGTATTTTTTTCCTGTTAATTCACTAGGCATGATTACCTTTCGAGGATGAATTTTTCAACTTAATCTCTTGGAACAGTATACTGACTGTCACAAGGGGAGTGGGGATGGGTCTATGACCATAAGTTTTTAAACAAATTCAGACTATTCTAAGTGGGCATTTTAGTTAACATTGGTGTCTATTTAAAAACAAGTTATAAATGCCCATAGTGTATTCAAAGCAGAGGTAGTAAAACAACCCCTTTATAAATGTCCTTTTGTTAGTTTATAGGAAGGACTTTTGTTAATCTACCTCTGGAGCAGAGTCTTTATTATAATTAATATAACAGAAAAGAAGCACCTTAGACATGGAATTGTTAAGCCACTTTTGAGATATATGTATATATATCAGGAGTTGTTCATTAGGTTGGTGGCCGAGGGGCAGAAAGAAGGTCAAGAAAGGAATTATACAGATATACAGGCGTGTGCATAACCACTGATGGATGTGTGCATCTCTCTTGGCTGTGCTATACAAATACACTGTTAAATAAGTCAGTGGTATATGCCTTCCTATTAATGTTTTAATAGGATGATCTAAAGATTCCTGGAAACATTATACTGATTATACTCTATTGCTTTATCTCTCACTTTAAATTGATCATTAAGGGGAGGCAGTGTTTTAATTAAACTCTGTCAGCATCTTTATTCAGAGTCCTCCTGCCGTTTATGTCTTTTAAGAAATGTTTGTCTCCATGAAACGCAGGGTTACACTTTTTCCGGACTGAGTTGTAGTATATTCTTGGTTAGCAAACTACCCATGGCTTTGCCTGGGCTCACACTCCTTTTTCCAGGAGGTCTACGCCCAAGGTGTCCCTGCTCATCACTATGCTACCCTTACACAAGGTTTCCTCCCTTCTCTGGCATATATCAAACCTCTTGCTGGATTTTCTAGAAGGATTTAGCATCCTGCAGGTCAAAGAGTAACTGGAAAACCTTATTTAATGGGCCCCTGAAGGGTGACCTTGCAGGTGAGTCACACTGAGATTCCTGATATCACACCCTGAAGTACTGGAAACCCAGGTTTCTCTTCTCTTCTCTTCTCTTCTCTTCTCTTCTCTTCTCTTCTCTTCTCTTCTCTTCTCTTCTCTTCTCTTCTCTTCTCTTTCTCATTCTCTCTCTCCACCCTTCTTCCCCCATGTACACTGTTTGATTTCTCACCCATGTAATTAATTAATTTCTCACTACAGGCTTGCTCTTTATTTCTTTCTTCCTTTCTTCCTTTATTTTCTTACTTTTATTTCTTCCTTTCTTTTTTTTCCTTCCTTCTTATTAGTCACGAGACTTACGTGTACTCGTAAACATTACCTTGTGTAGTTATCATAACAATGTAATACAAATATTATTGTAATTATTTGTACAATTTGGGAAACTGAGACATTAAATATCTTGCCCAGGGTTACACAGCAGAACTAGAATTCAAACACAGGACTGAAAGAACACAAGATCCATGATCACTCCATTTTATCATTTTGTTTCTAATTTTTTTTTTTTTTTTAATTTCAGAGAGAGGAAGGGAGATGGAAAGAGAGAGAGAAACATCAATGATCCCCTACGGGGGAATCGAGCCCGCAACTGGGCATGTGCCCTGAACAGGAATCGAACCATGATCTCCTGGTTCATAGGTCGATGCCCAACCACTTAGCCACACTGGCCAGGCTCTAATTTATTTTTAAAAGTCATTGTTGAAAAATAGTAATGTCTTTGAGGGGTTATTAAAAGTTAACCTTAAAAAAAATAAAAATTAACCTTAAAGCTAGTGGGGGGGGAAAAAAACTTTAAAAATATAAATCAAGAAGATAGCATATTTTTATAGCCCTAAGCAAAAGACAGAGGAAAACAGAACTGAACAAGGATTAAGTGTTAGTTTCTTCAAGACTCTTCTTAATGTATTATAAAAATGGATCATGTGTCCCTAAAAGTCATAGTATAATTATCTGTGGGGGAAAGTCAGAATAGCAGGAATTAGCAAAAGAGAATGAAACAGAGTGGGGTAGATACCTTGGATAATGGAAAGCCTGGTAAGGACATAAAATAGAATTTCTATATGGAGCTTAGCTTTCATTTAAGGTATGCAATTTATTGTGAAGTCAGTCAGTGTACGGTGTGAGTTTCTCCAACAATATTCAGTAATTCAGTTCAAGCACAAAGGAGGTAGATCATTGGATTCAACCAGGTTGGAGTTTTGACAGATGAGTGCAAAGAACAGAAGATAGACTCTTAATATATGGTTATTGATCTGAACAAGCATGGCCTCTGCAGGGGGTTCTAGTTTGTTTGTTTTTTCCTTGAGGAAAAGAAAACCAAATTAATTTATATAAATACCGAAAGATTATGGAATATACCAGAGAGGAAGAAAGTGTGTCAGAGAGGTCATTTACCAGTGGCCATCAAAAAATAATGAGTCATTTTTGTCCATTTTGTTCACTACTAAATCTCTGGTATATAGAACATATAAGGAGCTCAATAAATATTTGTTGAAAGGCTTCCTTCTATGACTATCTATCAAGCCCCTACTGTGCTAGATAGACACCGTGCTAGGATGTGGGGCAAATGCGGATCTCGGATAGCAAAGACAGCACCCACAGCACATGGAGGCAGCCTAGGAAAATCTCCCTTGGCCTCCAACTTTTACCAGTCAGGTTCATGTTTGTGCAGGATACGTTCCCATTTCACCACAACGCTGGAGCTCTGAGAAGTGGCCTGAGTCCACAGCCCCAAGGAGGGACTGTCTGCTGGGAATAATATTTTTCCCCTTTGCACAAATTGTCAGTGGCCTCCCACATGCTTTTCTTCAGACTTCTGATCTGTGAGTCTCCTGGGATTTTCCACAGTGGAGTAAATGACATTAATCACTACGGAACCACAGCAGACAAATCATAGTGGTCAGGCGTAAACACGAATGAATGTCTCTGTCTCAAGTCAAAACATCACAGTGATTGTTGGTGGGAATGTGGCTGGCCACGGTCTGCTAGCAGAAGTGAAGCACAGCTTTGGAGATGGGCAGGAGACCTCATGTCCTTCTGACTTGCTGTTCATGTCTTGTTAACCAATTGGGTTGTCTTCAGACCTCAAACAAGACACAACTATTTAATCTCTTGCCAGACATCTTCCCTCTTGCTGCAATGGGGAAAAAAACAATTTTATGTTCATACAAAAATTGTACACAAATGTTCATAGGAATACCCAAGTACCCTAGGACAGTGGTCGGCAAACTCATTAGTCAACAGAGTGGCAAACCACTGCTCGAGCCGCGGTTTGGCTCGCGAGCCGCAGTTTGCCGACCACTGCCCTAGGACCATCAAATAGTAATGCTACTTGAAGTCCTGAAAGAGCAAAGGGCAAATCCATACCTGGAATACATGTCTATTCCTATTAGAACAAACCTCTGGCCCTTCCATGATAGAAGGGGTCCCATGTAGTAAACTGACCATCAAGAGGCCAGTTGGTCCTCCTCAAGTATAATCGTAATCAAGGGCTTAGCATTGGTTTCTGTTGCTAGCAGGTTGACCATTTGACAGTCGCGGAGGCTATGTCAGTCTTGATAAGAGGGAGTCCATAATGAAGGTCCCATCGCATCCTTCGTCTCTCCTCCCATGGCCTCCCTGGTCATGTGCCAATTGTGTCGACTGGCCAAGTCATTAATACCTCTTCCACTTTGGATGTTCGCTGGTGGGTGTTAACATGTGATAAAACTATCTTCACATTCCATTCCACTTTTGCATGTCCATCTTCACATCCCTACCCCAAACTTCCTGGTCCCTAGTCTTCCAATCTCTCTCCTTTCAGGGCCCTGATTAGCTAGCCAAGCCATTTGCCACTTTGAGTCAACAAATACTTTAACATCCAGTCATTTTTCCTTCAGCACAAAGTAGGCAACCAGGTTCAACACCCAAACTTTTGCCATTGGGTGATTATGCCTCACTACTTACTGTCTTTTAAGGCCACTCCTAACTGTCTGTAGAATAGCTGCAGGCCATTTTTGGCTTGCACCTACATCCTCAGCTGATATGTCCATAAACCAAGCTCAACGATTTTCCTCCTCCATGTTGCTATTAATCCCACAGACTTCTACCAAATCCTGTTACTCAGCCCATGAGGCCATCTTTTCTATTATAGAAGGCCAAATCTCTGTCAGCATCCCATCTTCATCAACAAAACTGTCAAAATCAATGACAGATCGAGATTTTTCCCTTGAAAGCTAACAAGTTAGCCTGACACAGTTACATAGATGCCTAGCACAAAATCTTGGGTCAGTGACAAATGACAGTTTATTATTCACAGTAATAGCAGTTGCCATCGAATCAGCATTTCCACTCATTCCCCAAACCCTAGTTCTCATGAAGCTACAAAGTGACTGCCAAGTAGTATGTGCTGTGCATTGGGTTGTATTATCGGAGATGAATCCTAAGCTAAGGGAATCCAATTCTTTTTTTTTATTATTGTCTAAAGTTTTACATATGACTCCTTTTTCCCCAATTGATCCCCCCCAGCCATTCCCACCCCAGGCAAGCCCCCACCGCCCCAGTGTCTGTGTCCATTGGTTATGCTAATATGCATGCATACAAGTCCTTTGGTTACTACCTGGCCTTTACTCCAGAGGAAGATACTACCTTTATTCTCCTGGACAATAAACAACCTGGGATTTGCCCCAGAAGGAGACACTATTGTTCTCTGTCTCCAGGCTGCTTACTACACAAATATCCTTGAAAAGATCATCTGAAACAAAAACTGAATGCCTTTGCTCACAAGACATGTAGAAATGTGAGAGACCCATGGAGAATTGTCTCCCAACATAACCTGGCAGAGATATATATACAGAGATATTCAGTAGAGCACTCTTTGTAACAATAGTAAAAGATCACAAACAACATAATCAATAGAGAACTCATTAGATAAATTACTATACATACAGCCCTGGCTGGTGTGGCTCAGTTGGTTGAGCATCGTCACATGCACTGAAAGGTCACTGGTTTCATTCTCGGTCAGGGCACATGCGCAGGTTTCAGGTTTGGTTCTGCCCCTGTCAGGGTGCAACCAATCAATGTTTTTCTCCTATATCAATGTTTCTCCCTCTCTCTCCCTCTCTCTCTAAAAATCAATGAAAACATATTTTTAAAATTACTGTAGATACAAACAATAGAATAGAATAGAATACTATACAGTCACACAAAAAATAGAAAAATAGCTCTATTTGTGCACATATGGAACAATCCATAACAACAACAACAAAAAACAAATAGCAAGAGCCCTAGCTGGTTTGGCTCCGTGGGTAGAGCATCAGCCTGTGGACGAAGGGTCCCAGGTTTGATTCCTGTCAAAGGCACGTACCTAGGTTACAGGTTTCTCCCCAGCCTGGGACCTTGTCGGAACTCTCACATATCAATATTTCTCTCTGTCTTTCCCTCTCTCTTCCAATCTTTCTAAAAATCAATGGAAACATATCCTTGGGTGAGGATTAACAAACAAAAACAAATAGCAAGATATAGAGAAGAATGTATAGTAAACTATATATATGTAAAAAATTAAGAAAGTATTTTAAATATATTTGCATGTACATAAAATACCTTAGAAAAGATACATTAAAAATAGTAACTATAGTTGCATATGGGGAAATAAACTCAGAGACAGGATTTGGAGGGAGGCTTATTTTATACTAGAGGACTGGTGCATGAAATTTGTGCACAGGACGGGGGGTCCTCAGCCTGCCTGTACCCTCTCCAATTTTAGACCCCTTGGGGGATGTCTGACTGCCGGTTTAGGCCCAATCCCAGAGATCAGGCCTAAACCGGCAGTCAGACATCCCTCTCACAATCCTGGACCGCTGGCTCCTAATCGCTCACCTGCCTGCCTACCTGGTTGCCCCTAACTGCCCTCCCTGCCAGCCTGATCACTCCTCATTGCCTCTGTGTGCTGGCCTGATCACCTGTAACTGCCCCCCGCTGCCAGCCAGGTCACCCCTCCCTTCTGGGGTCGCTCCTAACTGCCCCCCCCACCAGCCTGGTCACCCCTTACTGCCCCCCCTGCCAGCCTAGTTGCCCCCAATTTCCCCCCTCTGCCGGCCTGGTTGCCCCCAACTGCCCCCCCGCAAGCCTAGTTGCCCCTCACTGCCCCCCCTGCCAGCCTAATAGCCCCCAACTGCCCCCCTGCTGGCCTGGTCACCCCTAACTGCCCCCCCACCCTGCCGGCCTGGTCGCCTCTTACTGCTCCCCCTGCTGTCCTGGTCACCTCCAACTGCCCCCCCTGCCGGCCTGGTCATCTCTTGTGGCCCCCCTCCCCTACTGGCCTGGTCGCCACACGCAGCCTGCTGTTCAGTCGTTTGGTCATCCCTCACTAACCCCCCTGCCAGCCTGGTTGTAGGCAGCCATCTTGTGAGGGCGTGAAGGTTAATTTGCATATTATCTTTTTTACATAGGATTATAAGTTCTTTTCTACATTTAACATTTTAACCATATGCCTATGTTAATTATTAAAAATGATTGTAATATTTTTAACTGGAATTTTAAATCTTCTGGGGCTACTTCATTATGGACGGAGCATTGGAATAAATGACATTCTTGTTTAGGGCAATACTTTGGTTGAAAAAAGTAAAATCCCCTCATGATGGCCTAGAAGGAAAAGATGGCTCTGCACAATAAAGCAACAAAAGTTTTTATTTTTCTAGTGAGAATTTCAAGTTTTCAGTGAGAACTCTTGAACTGAGAAAAAAATCGAGTTCATGGTCATACAATACAAGAATAACGGTACCTAAGTAAAAAGGTTGCCAACGGGGAATATCACTGTGGCGTGGTGAAGCTCTCTAGTATTGACTTTTAAGTCATTTCTTTTTCTGTGTTTTGCTATAATCCATTCTGTTTTCTCAAATATTAGCATTGTAGTCTGTTTTTATAATTATGTAGAGAAAGTCCACTATTTATAAGCATGTAAGGTCTATTATATACTAGTATGTGCAAATTTGTATTGATGGTTCCTTATAGAATGGACTCTATTTTTGAAGTACCAAATTACCAAATCTATCATTACTAGTGCTAGAAAATAAGTTAAATGACACCTCAAAGAATAATCAAACAGATCTAGAACATGGAACATTTTATAAGACAACTGGCCTGGTATCTTCAAAAGGTTACTACCATGGAAAAAAAAAATACTGGGGGACTATTCTGTCATAAAAGTGATTAGAGAGACACAAAAACATGATTCAATATTATATATATACTAGAGGCTCAGTGCACAAATTAGTGCACCAGTGGGGTGCTCTCCGACATCCCCTGAAGGGTCCCGGATGGCAAGAGGGCACAGGCCAGACCAAGGAACCCCACTGGTGCACGATGGGGGCCAGGAGGGATGTGGGAGGTTGGCCAGTCAGGGAGGGACCACGGGAGGGCTCCAGGGCATGTCTGGCCCATCTTGCTCAGTCCCAATAGGCCAGACACCAGCAGTAAGCTAACCTACCGGTCAGAGTGTCTTCCCCCTGGTGGTCAGTGCACATCAGAGTTAGCGGTTGAGTGGCCTTAGCATATTATTAGCATATTACACTTTGATTGATTGAACAGCCTACCGGACGACCTGATACTTAGCATATTAGGCTTTTATTTGGGAGATGAATGGAGAAATTTGAATATAGCTGAATCTTAGAAGATATTGAAGAATTCTTCATTGTTTTGGATGACATCATGGTTTTGCAGGTATGTAGAACAATGTCAGTATTTTAGGAGGTGTATGTAAAGTAGTTAGGAGAAAAGTATCTTATAGAATACTAGAGGCCCGGTGCACGAAATTCATGCACGGGGTGGGGGGAGGGGTGGGCCCAACTTGCACCCTCTCCAATCTGGGACCCCTTGGGGGATGTCTGACTGCCTGTTTAGGCCCGATCCGAGGGATCGGGCCTAAACAGGCAGTCAGACATCCCTTTCACAATCTAGGACTGCTGGTTCCCAACTACTCGCCTGCTTGCCTTCCTGATTGCTCCTAACCGCTCTGCCTGCCAGCCTGATAACCCCCTAACCACTCCCCTGCCAGCCCGATCGATGCCTAACTGCCCTCCCCTGACACCCCGGTCACCCCCAAATGCCCTCCCTTGCATATTCCCTCTTTATTAGATAGGGTTTTTTCTTTAGCATATTGGACAGTCCTAACTGGTTTGTCTCAGTGGATGGAGCACTGGCCTGCAGATTCAAGGGTCCTAGTTCGATTCTGGTCAAGGGCATGTACCTTGGTTGGGGGCACATACCCAGTCTGGAGTTTGCAGGAGGCACTTGATCGATGTTTCTTTCTCATAGATGTTTCTAGCTCTCTATCCCTTTCCCTTCCTCTCTGTAAAAAATCAATAAAATATATATTATAAAAAAAGAAACATTTAAGATTCCTCCATATCTGCCTGGCTGGTGTGACTCAATGGTTGAGACCCCAGGCTGCCACCGCTGGAGGGGTTCTGGCCCTGGCCAGGCTGAGACCCCAGGCCAAGGCTGCCGCCTCAGCCCACCCAGATGACACCCCATCTCAGCCTGGCTGCGGATAGCCCTGTGGGTGCCTTCCCTGGCCTGAAGATCGCACATTGCGGGTGCACTGCGCTGCTGACCTGACACCCCAGCCCCAAGCCCCACAGCCCGCTTAGCCCCAGAGGGCGCGCGGCCTGACACACCGGCCAAAAGCCCCTCAGCCCGCTTCGCCCTGATCACGCTCGTCTCAGGGGCAGATTGCTGCCGGCCTGACACACTGGCCAAAAGCCCCATGGCCTGCTTCGCCCCGGAGGGCACGCAGCTCCGGGGTGCGGGTCGCTGCCAGCCTGACACCCCAGGCAAAAAACCCCCGTGGCCGCTTCGCCCCGATCACGCTCGGCCCTGGGGCGGGTCGCTGCCAGCCTGACACCCCAGCAAAAAGCCCTGCGGCTTGCTTTGCCCTGGATCATGCTTGTCTTGGGGGCGGGTCGCTGACGGTCTGACACACGGCCAAAAGCCTTGCGGCCTGCTTCGCCTGGGATCACGCTCCACTCGGGCGGCGGGTTGATGCCGGTCTGACACCCCAGGCAAAAAGCCCTGCGGCCGCTTCGCCCCCATCACACACAGCTCGGGGGCGACCAGCCGGACACCCTGGACTGCTGCCACTGGGCAGGAATTGCTGTGTGTGGGGTGGGCGCCTCCCAGGTAGACACCCTGGACTGCCACTGCTGGGCAGACTTAGGGACTCCGCTGGGGCTCGGGGCTAAGAGGACTGGGCGCCGCCATCTTGTGGCCATGGGCGCCGCCATTTTTGTCACGGAGTGATGGTTAATTTGCATATTACCCTTTTATTAGATAGGATGTGTAAATATTCTATACATTTGTAGATAAAGCAGGTATGACCACATATTAACAGTTATTGAATTTGAGGTACATGAAAAATGATTTTGGAGATGAGGTTTGAACAGGACTGCAATGCAAGAGGCTGTGGAGGAATCTAAGCACTACTTCAGGATTCTGGGTGAACTCTTGAGCTGTTCTTTTTAATATTTTTTAAGTGGGTGCCCTGAGAATGACTTTATTCAATAAATACTTTGTAAGCAGCTACTACATGCCAGTACTCTGCAGTGGTAAATAAGAAAGCAGGCACTGAGCACTGATAAAGTTTCCTGTTGAGGAACATTTGGGTTTTATACACATTCCCCAACGGTATTCACTGTTGAAGGCTATTAGCCTATCCCTGGGTCCGTTGTTTAAGGAATCTGACTTGGTTTGGGCAGTTTGTACCAAGCCCCCAGAGATTTATCCTTGAAGTAAGTCAGAGCAATTCCATCTCCCTTTACCACTGGCTGGCCTAGGATGGGCAGGTGAGCCAGGTCTGGCTAATGTGATGTAATGAGAGGTTTTTGGTTAGTTTTTGGCCCTTAATAACAGAGGGGACAATGCAAGGGAAAGTCCCTGCCCAGAGCCCTTTCCTTCCTGCTGGGCTCTGCCATGTGAGTACATAACGCATTGAGCTGCGGCATCTGTCATTACCTGTCAGAGGAGACATCACCAAAACACTAAAGATGGTGGAGTAGAAAGAAGGAAGAGCTGTAGCCAGCTCAGCTCAGTGGATAGAGCATTGGCCTGCGGACTGAAGGGTCACAGGTTTGATTCTGGTCAAGGGTACATGCCTGAGTTGCGGGCTAGATCCCCAGTAGAGGGTATGCAGGAGGCAGCCGATCAACGATTCTCTCTCATCACTGATGTTTCTATCTCTCCCTGCTTCTCCCTTCCTCTCTGAAATCAATACAAATTTTTTTTTTAAAGGAAGAGTCTGACTTCATTGGAGCAGGAACCAACCCTGGAACCCCCTACCCCCATGTTAGGCTTCTTCTTTCATGAGAGTAACAAGCCCATATGAACCTCTTATTCAGGCCACTCTGTTACTTACAGCTTACAAACTCCTAACCTTTTATCTAGCTATTTCACTTTCACTTTCAATATCTTAAGGATATGATTAAGAATTTGCTCAATGATTCATCTAGGATTATAAATAGCATTTGTGGTATTCTTCACAGAAAAAATAAGTTCAAAACAAACTTAAATATCCATTAATATAATGTGGGTTAAATAAATTATAATATAACCATACAGAGCATTACTAGTCAGCTATTAAATATAATATGTAGAGAGTATATAATACCATGGAAAGATTTTGATGATGCTTTATCATGTAGGGGGGAAATTGGGTCATTTAAGATGTATATTATGGTTCCCTTTGTGTGGAATACACATGGAACAATTAGAAATTTGTACACTAATTGGATTTTTATGACAAAGAAATTTTTGGTAATTTTAAAGGTATAATCAGTTTATTCTGATTGTTTTATAAAAATTACTTTTAGAGATACATTAAAATATTTATGGATTAAATGATAGGATATCTGAAATCATTTACTTCAAAATAATCCAGAAGAAGGAGGAGGAAAGGGATGGGTAAATGAGCATTAATTGTTTCTACAGGTGTTTAAAACTTGCCTTAATAAGAGATCTTTAAAATGTTAATAGCCAGCCCTAGCTGATTTGGCTTAGTGCAGTGGTCGGCAAACTGCGGCTCACGAGCCACATGAGGCTCTTTGGCCCCTTGAGTGTGGCTCTTCCACAAAATACCACGGCCTGGGCAAGTCTATTTTGAAGAAGTGGCGTTAGAAGAAGTTTAAGTTTAAAAAATTTGGTTCTCAAAAGAAATTTCAATCATTGTACTGTTGATATTTAGCTCTGTTGACTAATGAGTTTGCTGACCACTGGCTTAGTGGAAAGAGCATCAGCCCATGAATTGGAGAGTCCTGGGTTCGGTTCTGGTCAAGGGCACATGCCTCGGTTGTAGGCTCCTGGTCCCAAGCACGTGGTTGGAGGCAGCCAATCCATATGTCTCTCTCACATTGATAATTCTCTCTCTCTCTCTGTCCCTACCCCTCCTTTCCACTCTCTCTGAAAATCAATGGAGAAATACCCTTGGGTGAGGATTAACAACAACAACAAAATTTTCATAGCCAATTCTCATAATCTACTAATGCATGAAATGAAATATTCTGTATGACTTACTTCACTTTAGTAAAAATAAACTAACATATTCTGAACAGCTTCCGAGTACCAGGCATTAGGTTTTTTCATTTAATTTAATCTTCTTAAAAACAGATGATGTTGAAATTCAAAATTTAAACTCTGCCAAAGACTGGACAGTTCGTAAATAGTGGTGTGAGTGTAAGCATGTGTCTGTGACTTCACAGCCTCTCTAGTTATGTCGTGAAATCCTTTTACACTGCCGTTCCTCTCTGAAATCAATAAAAATATATTTTTTAGAAAAAGGAAAACACTTCTCTTTTTCACATATGGAAAAGACCTATCAATGGACAATTTTTTCAATTGCCCATGTTTGCTTGTCTCCTGCACTGGCCACTATGGAGGGTAATTTACCTCTTATCATGGAGTGCATCCCAATGTCCTGCTCCTGTCACCAGTGACCTTCTGCTTTTCCATAATGCAGGGCATGTTTCTTTGATCCCTTTGTCTCATGAAAGTTCCCCAAGAAAGCCCAACCAGGGTGCTGCTGCAGTTATCTGGGGATGCTTTGTTGCATGCACACACTTTAGCACAAGCATGTCAAACTCAAAGGCTAACACAGGCCTAATAAACAAGGTTTAAGTTTATGTGGGCCACAAAAAAACAAAAGCTTCAATTTTCATAGAAACGTAGGTTTATTTCAATAGAGACATGCTGAATACAAAGGGCTGAAATAAATAAGTAATCATTAACATAAAATAATAGAACATTTTAATAAAAAGTAATATTTTTTCTTGAGCATTAACTTACCAGACACTGAATAACTGCACAAATTAATAAGTGTAATGCAAATAAACCTATTTTTCTTATTTTTCAAAAGCAAAGTATTTCCTGTTGTGCACATCAAACAAGTCAGTCCAGGACTAATGATGTGGCAATCGGCTGCTAAAATATTCGCTGCTAGTATTAGTGGAGAGAAATGGTGCACCTGCACATAAGGCGCATAAGGGAAATGAATGCAACATGATTATAGAAATCAGTCATTAGCAAACGTTGTAGTTCATTATTAATAATCCTACCTAATAATAGACAAATATGCAAATTGACCATACCTCTGACACACCCACAAGCCACACCCACCATCCAATCAGAGCGAGTATGCAAATTAACCCTTCCAAGATGGCTACAGCCACAGAGAGCAAGGTTTCCTAGGCAACAGCGGGAAACAAGCTTTCCACCAGCCGTTGCAGGCCTAAGCCTCCACTCAAGCTACAAAGTTTCAATTATAGAAGGTAAACAAATTCAAACAGAAATGGCATCAGAATGGAGCTTGAGAGAGCAGGCCAGGGTTGCCACCGGCAACAGGGGAAGCAAAGCTTTCCGCACACCCTGGCGGGGCTCACCCGCTTAAGGCAACAAAGTTCTGACACAAATGGCTGCCGCCGCGGAGGGAGCCCCAGGCTTGGCTCCGCTCCAGGCTACAAAGTTTCAATTGTAGAAGGAAAATAAATTCCACATACCAGGGCCTCTGCTTGGGTTGCCAGGGGGCGTGGCCAGCCTGCAAACCACCACAGGCCCCTCGCCCAGGCCGCCCCACCCCCCAAGGGAACCCCCACCCTGATCAGGGACACCCTTCAGGGCAAACCAGCTGGCCCCTACCCCTGTACCAGGCTTCTATCCTATCTAATAAAAGAGTAATATGCAGATTGATCATCACTGCAACACACAATATAGCTGCCCCATGTGGTCAAAGATCCTGCCCCTATGTGGACACAAGATCGCCAGCAGGAGAGGGCAGTTGGGAGGCACCCAGCCTGCAAGGGAGGGCAGTTGGAGGTGATCAACCCTGCAGGAGAGGGCAGTTAGGGGTGATCAGGCCAGCAGAGGAGGGAAGTTGGGGGCAAACAGGCTGGCAGCGGAGTGGTTAGGGGGTGATCAGGCTGGCAGGCAGAAGCGGTTAGGGGCAATCAGGAAGGCAGGCAGGCAAGCAGTTGGGAGTCAGCAGTCCTGGATTGTGAGAGGGATGTCCGACTGCCCATTGGTGGAATCGGGCCTAAACGGGCAGTCGGACATCCCTCCAGTGGTCCCAGTTTGGAGAGGGTACAGGCTGGGCTGAGGGACAACCCCCCTCCGTGCACGAATTTCGTGCACCAGGCTTCTAGTTATGTATAACAGGATATTGTAAAAATTAAGTTATGAAATTTTTATTAAAATGTTTCTGGCATACCATTATATTGGCTAGGCTGCAAAAATATTCATTGTGGGCCACATGCGGCTCATATGCCGCGAGTCATATGCTTGCTTTAGCGTAACATCATCAGAGTCTCTGGGGTGGGGAAACAATGCGATTGAGGGTCTGTCTCCTAAGTTTCTCTCTAGAACCTGCACCCCCATCCTTACCCACATCTTTTATTTTCACTCACAATATTTTGTTGAAAAAAATGAGTGATTTGTAGACTCTGCATTTTGCTGATGCATTTCCCTGTCTTTAACTTGTTCCTCTGTTTTCTGTATGTCTTATAAATAAGGGTGGTTGGTGACAAAGAAATTTTTGGTAATTTTACAGGTATAATAACTTTATTCTGATTGTTTTATAAAAATTATTTTTAGAGATACATTAAGATATTTATTTTTATAAAATGATTTCCTAGGGGTCTCTTTATACCTATTGTCTCTCTAAGTTTACAAAAGGAAAACATGAATAAGTTATGATAATCTTTCTAAAGCATCTGCTCTGATGGCAACTCTCTTGCTTCAAACTCTCTGAGAGGCCACCTTTTTTCTTACAGGAATGATGTACAATTATTTAACATGGTGTCAGAGGTTCTTAGCAATTGAACCCAAACAGCCTTTTCCACTTCATCTTCACACCCTCCCTGTACCCCTGCCATCATCCTCTCAGAACCTATCTTGTTCCAGACTTCTTAATTGCTTTCACTCCTTTCCCAACATGTATCTCCTCTGCCCAGAATTCCCCAATTCTTGTGGGAACCTGGCTCAGCTGAGGGAACTAAGATGTTTGCTCTGGGCCCAACTGGGCCCCAGAAGGACCTGAGCAGAAAGAGGGCTCGAGTAAAATGACTGACACATCTTGCTTTGAAGCATAGTAACTTCCATCTTGTATAGAAAACTGCTTTTTAAAATTCTCTGCTATTGTTAGATAATCCCTTGTTCTGTAAACTCTGTCACTTTAAGACAGTCTGTTGTTCTGTAAAATGACTTTGTTTTTTAGTTTAAATAATAGAAAAAGATAAACTTAACTGTCTGACCTTGCAAGCTAGCCATTTAATGTAATAGCCTAAAATAGTCTAATACTGATAATAATTCCAAGTACTAACTCATTATGTATTCAAGGTTACAAGCTAACTGTAACAATAACCTACACAGAGGTCTTTGTGAAACATGCAAACAAAGCTCAAAAGGTATAAATACTAGACACTTCCTCTATGACGGGGCTCAGAGATTTGGGAAACACCTCCCTCTGGGCCCGAGTGAATAGACTCCTAATTAATTGGCTCATTAAAAAATAAAATAAAATAAAATGATTTTCTAGGAGGTTTCAGAAACAAGAAAACTTTAAGTTGATCAGAAAGGTAAAGACATAGTCCTTCCTAGATGTACAGTGATGATTAAATAATAAATCTTTTTTTTAATATATTTTATTGATTTTTTACAGAGAGGAAGAGAGAGGGATAGAGAGTTAGAAACATCGATGAGAGAGAAACATCGACCAGCTGCCTCTTGCACACCCCCTACTGGGGATGTGCCCGCAACCAAGGTACATGCCCTTGACCGGAATCGAACCTGGGACCCTTGAGTCCGCAGGCCGACGCTCTATCCACTGAGCCAAACCGGTTTCGGCTAAATAATAAATCTTACTCTCACGAATAAGTGTTAATAGATTTACTTACAACACAATACATAGGAAGTTTAGAACTAAGTCAAATTATAGGCAGCAATTTTTTTAAAAAAGGTGATCACACCTTTAGGTCCTATTTTTACTACCTAAATAAATTAAAGGAGTATAAATTACACTTCCTGGTCTTTTCTTAATTAGAATGAGGTGTATTCACAAAGTTATTTTTCCTGCTGAAAGCTTTGTGGAGAGGTAGGTCAAGGATGTTGACCAGGCTCTATATGAAGTCAGTGGTATCCCAAACAAAATGTGATGCTATCTCCTCAGTAGCTTTTCCACTGAAAAGCTATGACAAGGATTTCATCACCTGTCAGGCTGTGGCACCAGTTTCTGGACCCTCAGATTCCCAGTCTGGATGCTGCAAGCTTCTGTCATGACCAAGGTATTGCAAGTATGCAATCATGGCAGAAGGGAGGGAGGGAGGCAGGGAGAGAGAGCTATTTTAAGCCGCTCTGTTCTCAAAACATTGAAATTGTCCCTTTTTTAGGGCTACCCTTGGTAGCCATCTACATCCTGGTTGTATTAGTCAGGGTTCTCCAGAGAATAGAACAAATAGGATGCAGATAGATTGATAGATCAATAGATAGGTAGGTAGATAGATAATAGATAGAATAAGGAACTGACTCATGTAACTATTGTAGTAAAGAATTGGTGTGCTGGAATAGCAAAGGGGTAGGCTAAGCTGACACAAAATGCATAATGTCTCGAACGTAATACAGGTAGACTTTTTGTTTATAAATCTGATCAAAGCACGTGTTCTTTGCTCATAGCTTCTCTGTGAGGTAATTCAGGGACCCAACATCCTTCCATCATGTGGTTCTGCCATCCCCGGAGCCTCATTTTCACTGGAATCCAGCCAGCAGCAGGTGAAAACAGAGCAAGGGGTGCACCTGTGTCTTACAGGCCTCAGCCCAGAAATGGGACACTTCACTTCTCTTCCTATTCCCTTGGCTAGAACTCACTATAATCACTTATTTCTACATTTTAATCAAGAGTAAATAAATGCACCCTAACCAGTTTGGCTCAGTGGATAGAGCATCGGCCTGCAGACTGAAGGGTCCCAGGTTCAATTCCAGTCAAAGGTATGTACCTTGGTTGCGGGCACATCCCTAGTAGGGGGTGTGCAGGAGGCAGCTGATCGATGTTTCTCTCTCATCAATGTTTCTAACTCTCTATCCCTCTCCCTTCCTCTCTGTAAAAAAATCAATAAAATATATTTTTTAAAGATTGTTTATTTTAAAAAAGAGTAAATAAATGCGATTTCAGCGTTTATTAAAGTCATGAGCTTTTTGTATTGGCTCCATCTATGTGATATTTAAATTAATAAAACATTTAATATTCAACCATCAGTGCATGGTGGGAGAATATTGCTATAGTCTACCATTTGCTCATATTGTTATTAGAATTTTTACTTCTCTATAAAGGAAACCAGCCTATACTTTTATTTTTCTCCTCCTCCTTCTCCTCCTCTCCTCCTTCTTGTCCTCCTCCTCCTTCTTCTTTTGCATTAGATTTCTGCTGGTTTTGTAAATGACTCAATGCATTGCCTACAAGATATATAACACATTTATTACTCTTGTAAGATTACAGTGGTCCATAAGTCCTTATGGACATTAAACTGGATTTTTTTAAAAGAGATCATAAGTAAATATTTGTCAGAAAACAAAATATTTGTGCTTTATAAGGCCATTCATATGCTTGATTTTATCAATGTGTGCTGGACCAGCCATCAGAAGAACCATTTTAGTTTCTACTCTATTCTACATGTCACTGGGGCACATGGCAATTCCACATCAGCTTGAACTTCCTTCCTATCCATAGAGAAGGTACTGGATAGATGTGATGTCCAAAATCCTTCTAACAGTCCCAGTTTTTTCCTAAATTCCACAGATGACTTCTTCAGTTCAGAAGCCAAAAAAGAGTTCTTTAAAACCAAGATTTGTTTGTTTGTTTGTTTGGCTTTAGCTTCTTACCTGAAAGGAAAATGGGTGTGGAAAAATCACAAGTATATTAGCTTTATATAAATAATAAAATTAGCACACTTCTCTGTCCCTCTCCCAGGAGGAAGTAGAGAAAGCAAAGTGACAATCCAGTCACTAAACCGCCTTATGAGGATCTTGTGAGATTGATCAGTCATTAACCATTTATTGGAGCAGCTGGCAAAGCAAGTGACCCTCAACCCAGTTCTTTGCACTGGAATAACATGATCTCTCATTTCCTGTCATGTAATCATAACAAAAGGACTGACTTGCAGTGTGGCTTCCCTTATCAAGATAGAGTGAGTGGTAAACTGAACTCTATTTCCTCTGTGGCTTGCCCCCATTACTCATGACAATTCCCACAAAGACCTTTGAGCAGAGCTGCTCTGTAGGGCAGATTTGGTGCTCACTGGGTCAGGTTGTCACTCACGTTTGTGCAATCGTGCTTTTTTTAAAAAAGGAGCTTTCCTTAATCTATTAGTTATTACATTAAGTAAACTATCTGAAAACCCAGATTAGCACAATTTTGTTTAAATAAGAATTTCTCTTTTTTTTTCTTTTTTTGCATTAGGTTACTCAGTGCCTTTATTTTTTTTATTAAAAAATTTTAATATTGACATAAGTACAGGTGCCCCCTTTTCCCCGCCCTTTGCTCACCTCCACCCACCCCACCCCACCCCCGCCGCTTCCCCTCTCTTGGCCTTCACCAAAGTATTATCCTTGTCCATGGGCTTTCCACATATGTTCTTTAGCTAATCCCTTCACCTTCATTTTTTTAATATGTTTGTTTTTATTGATTTCAGAAAGAGGAAGGAAGAGAGAGATAGAAACATTGATGAGAGAGAAACACTGATTGGCTGCCTCCTGCACTCCCCCTCCTGGGGATCAAGCCCACAACCTGGGCACACTGACAACTTGACCTGGAATCAAACCTGTGAATCCAGCAACTTCCTGGTGCTTGGGACCTCCTGATGGATGGGACTTGGCTCAATCAACTGAGCCATACCGGCCAGGCCCCTTCACCTTCTTTATTCAGTCACACACACACCTCTCCCCACCCCCCCAGGGCACTGGCTAAGAAATAACATGTTTCCCAGTTCAATCCTCCCACTCCAAATGTGGTCAACACTCAATATTTTTAAGGATGTATCTCAAATGATACAAGGGTATGCATTGGCCATTACCTACAAGTAAGGGTGAAGGAAAATAATCATTATCAAGTCCCTTAAACATCCAAGAACTGTGCTAGATGTATTACATATATGCTAGGAATAAATCTTCATCTTACAATCTAGCTGTACATGAATCATTACATTACTTTATTTCCTTAAATCAAAGTCAACTCCAAGTCACCGTTCCACTGAGATAGTGAAAGTCCAAATGTGGATTTTTCTTCCTGTTCAGCACTTCTCCAGGATTATAAAAAGGCATCCACAGCAAAATATTCATTTCCTGTTTACACTCACATGGCCCATTGAAGTCTGGCAGCCTGGGGCTTCCATGCCAAGATTGGATAGAGGAATCTGGAGCAAGATGGTGGCTTCAGTTGCTAGGACCTGGCCTCCATGGTGCATCACACAATCTCTCTCAATGGCCTTCCCACCTTCTTGGATGTTGTAAGAGAGAATACGAGAGTCTCCTTATTCATGGAACCCACAAATTCATGTCCTATTGTTAACCCTAAGTAATTACCCTCCTCTCATTGGCAATAGCTTCTCTCTACTACCTGAGGCATAATTCTCTCAAGAAGCCTAGGCTTCCAGAACTCAAATCCAGGAAGGAATCTGGAAGGAATCCAGAACTCAAATCCGGGAGGAAATCATATCCAATTGCACAGAACTTCTAACTTCCACTCTGTATCACAAGACTGGTAGACTTCTGGGTGGCAGTTAATAATAAAAAAGCATGAGATGTGATGCTTTCTAGTTTCAGAGCTGTTCTGAAGCTATTGCCATTCAAAAGAGTATCGGTGAGTTCCTTTCTGGAAATGCCAAATTTGATATTTCAAATTAGTATATGCTAATACACATTTCATACACACAGAGAAAGCAACATTGGGCAAGACTTCACTGCTAAGACTGATCTTGTGAGCTCATGATGTTTCTAGAATCTACTATTTATTCAGTAAACACAAATACTTATTGAATACCTATTGGGTGCCAGGCACTATGTCAAATGATGGAGGAAGTAAGGTGAATAAGACAAAGTATCACCTTTGAGGAGTTCAGAATCTTAAAGACAAAGACAGAGAGATTCATCGTGTGGTTTGTATGGAGGTTCCTCAAAAAATTAAAAAGAGCTATCATTGATCCAGCAATCCCACTTTTGTGTATTATATCCAATAGAATTGAAAACAGGATCTCAAAGAGACATTTGCACACCCATGTTCACAGCAGTATTATCCACAATAATCAAAAGGTAGAAGCCACCTAAATGTCCATCAAAGAATTAATGGGTAAAGAAAGTGTGGAATACAATGGAATATTATTCAGCCTAAAAAAAGGAAATCCCAGCTTGAGAACCTGGAAGTGCGAGGGACAGCTGAGCCACGTGGGTGGAGCTGGAGCACAGCTCGCATGGGTAAGTCTATCCTGCTGGCGCCCTGGTCCCGGTGGAACAGGCTGTGCTGGAGAGGTTCTTCCCTCACCTGGGTGTCTTCTCTTAGGACAAGGCCAAGGACAATGTGGAGAAGGAATGAGAGGCCAACAAGAGCACAGGGGGCAGCTGGCTGTCACTGCTGGTGGCCTTGGCCCACCTGGCCGCAGCCGAGAAAGTCTATCACAGCCTCACCTACCTGGGGCAGAAACTAGGGACCAGTCTTTCTTCAGCAGAAAGGACTCCATGCATACTATCTATACTTCCCTGCATAATGAGCCGAAGAAGGTGGTGACTGGCCGTGGCACCCTGGGTGGGACCACTCTTCACGTGGAAGAACTCCTTTCCCACCTGTCAGAGCAGCGCTGCTTCTTTGTTCAGGCACGGACGGAGATTGCAGACTTCTGTGAGAAGATGTACACCTCAGCACACAGAAGTTCATCAATGCTGAAGAGCTCATTGGCCTTTTGGACACCATCCTCAAGCAATACAGCTCCAGGTCAGTGTAGGTGAAGAAGGAGGGAGGGATAGAATGTGGCAGCCTCTGGATCCCACGCAGACCCTCAGTTTTCCCCCAAACTCTTATGAAAATCTGTGATGAAAAAACAAAGGAGAATAGCGTATTGCATTTTGTATAGATTAATTAATTGACAAGTATGCATTTGGCTTACTTGGGCTTAGTTAATACCATCCTGGATGGATACTTCTCTAAGCAATAGCGAAAGACCAATAATGAAATAAGCCTTAAAAGATGTATTATAAAAAGAGTTCATACAACCAAAAGAAAATTGTCTATAAAATAATGTGATTTTTTTTTTAACAAACCACTATTTGAATAAATGCCCCTTCAAAGTAACAAAAAAAAAAAAAAGGAAATCCTGTCATATGCCATAATACGTACTAAACTTAAGGACATTAGCTAAGGGAAATAACCCAGTCACCAAAAGACAAATACTTATATGAGGTATCTAGAGAAGTCAAGATGAACAAGGAATCTAATAAACAAAATAAACTGATGAGTAAAATAGAACCAAGGCATGAAAACATAGAACAGACTGATGAATCTCAGGGGGAAGGGTGAAGAGATTAGCCAAAGATCTTATATGCATACTAGAGGCCTGGTGCATGAATTCGTGCATGGGTGGGGTCCCTCGGGGTGGCCTTCAGGATTGGGCCCCAGCTCACACCCCCAGGCTTGCAGCCCTGCAGCCCTGCCTGGCAACCTGCCGTGGCCTGATGTCGCCCCCTCACCTGCTCCACCATCCCGTCTGTGGGACGATCGATCAGGGGCAGGACCCCCTGCCTGGCTCCCTCAGTGCCCGGGAGCTGGGTGGTGGCCCTGCCCTCCACCTCTGCCACTAGTTGCCATCTGCAGGGCGATCTACAGGGCGATTGGGCCCCCACTAGTACCGCCTTGGCCTGGCACCACCCGCTTACTTGCTCCACTATCCCACCGCAGTCCCACTCTCGTTGGGACCCATCCAGGCCGGCAGCACCTCCACTGCCACCTGCTGCCAGTGCCGCATCACCGATGCCCGCCATGTTCCATGCCACCCCCTGGTGGTCAGTGCACATCATAGTGAGCAGTCAAACTTCTGGTCAAACAATTTGCATATTAGGCTTTTATTATATAGGATATGCATTATCTATAGACACAGACAATAGGGTGGTAAAGGCCTGGGATGGGGTGGGAACCAGATGGAGTGGGGCAATGGGGAGAAAAAGGGGGATCATCTGTAATACTCTCAACAATAAAGATGTTTTTAAAAAGAGTAAACACAGCTTAGCCCTCACAGCAAAGTCTTATCTACCACAGTTCCTTTTTCCTGGTACATCATATCTGACTTTCAACAAAAAAGGCATGATGAAAAGCAAACATCACAGCCTGAGAAGACAAAGCCATTATCAGAGCCAGACTGAGATAGGGCAGAGATTTGGGAATTATCAGACCTGGAATTTAAAATAACTGTGATTATTATGCTAAGGGCATATTAATAACTTTCCAAAACAGAAATCACCAAGCCCACATAGTTCCACTGAAGAATTTTCCCAAACTTTTAAGGAGTAAACCATACCAATTATCTGCCACTTGTCCTAGAAAAGAGAAGCAGAGGAGACACTTCCTAACTCATTCTGTCAACATTCTCCTAGTACCAAAACGAGACAAAGACATTCTAAGAAATCTATAGACCAATATCTCTCATGAATATGGATGCAAAAATCCTCAACAAAACAATAGCAAATTGAATCCAACAATGTATAAAAAGAACTATACACCACAACCAAATGGAATTTATTCCAGGAATGCAAGGCTGGTTCAACATTCAAAAAGCAATTCATATATTCCATCTCATCAACCGGCTAAAAATATATGTAGATATATTTTATAAATCCTATATATAAATATCTGATAATATACAGGCATACCTTACTTTATTGTGCATCACAGATAGTGCATTTTTACAAATTGAAATTTTGTGGCAATATCTGCATCCAGCAAATCTATCAGCACCATTTTCAAATTAGTCTCGGACTATGCTTTTTTCTTTTTTTAGCAATAGAGTATTTTTAGTTAAGGTATGTTCTTTTTCAGACATACTGCTATTGTACACTTAATAGACTATAGAATAAACATAACTTTTAATTTTATAGGCACTGGAAAACCAAAAAGTGCATGTGACTCACTTTATTGCAATATTTGCATTATTGGGATGGTCTCCAAGGTATGCCTGTATATTTTAGATATAGCTAGTTCATATACATTATAATAAAGGGCTGTTATCACAGTGTAAAAAACACACAAATAATTCTGTCTGGTAAACATAAGGAAGGCATCACAGAGGAAGTGACATTGGAAGTGGGTCTTGAGAGACAAGTAGAATTTCTCCAGGGAAGGGTGATTTAGGTAGGCAAGGCAACTGAGCAAAGATACCATGGCAGGAAGATAACTAGTTACATAGTTACATGTGCTAGTATGTGGGGACAGTGTGGACAAACTCAGGAGTTCTTTGTCTCCCACATCTGTCTGTTCTATCCTGCAAAGCCCAGATTCCTCCAAGAGGCATTTCTAAATAACCTTTTCTACACACACTGCATCCTGCCAGGGTCAAGCACAAAGACTAGGTAATCTTCATAAACCCACCTCCCTCGCACAGGGCCTTAATATGTGGGGGCCAACTGTCTCTAGCTCCATTAAGGTAATGGTAAATATCATTGGTGTTTACTTATCCAACAGCTGGAAACTGTACTCACCTCTTCCTGCCCTGCAGTTAATGGTTAGTTTCTAATTGCTGCCTCATGCTGTCTGGTGGGAGGTTCTGTGTGACTCAGCGCTTTACTGACATTCCAGGAGGTCACTGGAGACACTCCCCTCAAACATGACACACAGACACACAGGATCCGCTCCCCTCAAAGTGCTCAGACAGCAACCCAATTTCTGAAAAAGAGAAAAAAAAAAAAAAAAAAAAAGAGGAAACAAGACACTTGCTTTTTCAAATGAGTTTATATCAGCAATTTTCAACTGGTGTGCCACAAGAATTTTTAAAATATGCAATACCTAGCTAGTTAGTCAGGGTCACTGACCTCTTTTCCCTTAGTTTGTCAAATTTAAAAAATGATAACAGCCAACGCAACAATAGCCATCCGGTGCAAATGAATCAAAATTATACCTATTATTTTTGTCAGATCAGCAAAAAATATATTTTTTGGTGTGCTGCAGAATTTTAGTAATTAGTTTATTTGTGCCATGAGATGAAAAAGGTTGAAAATCACTGATTTATAATATGATGAAGAGGGGGAAATAAAATCTGTTCAGGCCACTTTTATAAAAGCAGCTACCATTTTCCAAGGTTGATAGAAACCCCTGACCAGCTACACAGAAAAGAACATTCAATCCTTCCTAATGTCTAAAAATATGTATATGCATGTTGAAATATTTGACTATTAATGTTCATAAGATAACATTATAAAGTTAAACAAGTATTGCTATTTTAAAAAGAAGGTATTTAGCTATTTAAAATGTTTGCATATATATGAACACCAAATTTAATATGAATAAGTATCAATAGTATAATGGTACAGCTTCATTTGAAGGATAAAGCATTTCACAATAAAAGCAATTATTGCATTGTTATGATCTTATGTAGATTTATGATCTAGTAATGAATAGTAGTAAGAGCTGAAATTTATTACACAATTACTGTTTAACAGAGACTGCTAGGAGATTCATGCATTTCCTCACTTAATTTTCACAATAGCCCTACGACAGCAGTACTGTTAACCCATTTTACAGATGAGGCACAGATATCTGCATAAGACGATCTAGGAGGTAATAAATTCAGGCCTAGAATTCTACTCTGTCTGAATCTAAATGTTTGGTTTTAACCACTCCACCATATTGTCACCTTGTAATGGCTGCTGTACACCTATCCATTCAATAAGCAAGCATTTATTGAGCATCTGTGTACAACACTATGCTAAGTACTAAAGGATAAAAATGTGTATAAAATGCAGTCTTCCCTCAGCAAACCTTTGGTCTACTGATCAGTATCATTTTTTACCTTTAAAGTTACTATGCAGATAGCAGCTTTATTCATAACTGCCAAAAACAAGAAACACTCCAAATGTCTTCCAGTGGATAAATGGTTACAAAACCTGTGACACACCCATATCATGTAATACCATTCTTTGATTTAAATGAAACGAATTATTAATACACCCAGCATCTTGGATGGATCTCAGAGGAAGTATGCCAAGTAAAAAAACTCTACCAAAAGTTTACACACTATAAAATAACATTTATGCAACATTCTTGAAATAACAGAACTGTATAGCTGGAGAACAAGTTAGTGGTTGCCAGAGGTTAGGGATGGGAAGGGGAGGGAGTATGCGGCTGTGAATGGGGTACCATGAGGGAGCTTTGTGGTGATGGAACTGTTCTGTATCTTAATTTTGGTAATGGTTATAAGAATCTCTACATATGATAATCCTAGAGGCCTGGTGCATGGATTCATGCACCAGTGGGGTCCTTCAGCCTGGCCTGCACTCTCTCGCAATCTGGGACCCCTCAGGGAATGTCAGAGAGTGGGTTTCTGCCTGATCCCCGCAGGCCAGGCCAAGGGACCCCACTGGTGCACGATCAGGGCTGGGGAGGGATCGAGGGCGGGCTCTAGGACATGTCTGGCCCATCTCACATAGTCCTGATCAGCTGGACCCCAGCAGCAAGCTAACCTACTGGTCAGAGCGTCTACCCCCTAGTGGTCAGTGTGCATCATAGCGACTGGTCGAACAATCAAATGAACAGTCAGACACTTAGCATATTAGGCTTTTATTATATACTAGAGGCCCAGTGCACGAAATTCGTGCACAGGGTGGGGTGTCCCTCAGCCAAGCCTGCACCCTCTCCAATCTGGGACCCCTCGTTGTGGACATGTATTTGTGTGGTTGTGTTTTATTTGTCTGGCCTAAACGGGCAGTCAGACATCCTTCTCACAATCCAGGACTGCTGGCTCCCAACTGCTCACCTCCCTGCCTTCCTGATTACCCCTAACTGCTTCTGCCTGCCAGCCTGATCACCCCCTAACCACTCCCCTGCCAGCCTGATTGATGCCAAACTGCTCCCCTGCCAGCCTGTTTGCCCCTAACCACCCTCCCCTGCAGGCCTGGTCAGCCCTAACTGTCCTTCCCTGCAGGCCTGGTCCTCCCCCAACTGCCCTCTCTTGCAGGCCTGGTCCCCCCCAACTGCCCTTCTTTGCCAGCCTGGTCACCCCTAACAGCCCTCCCCTGCAGGCTTGATTGCCCCCAACTGCCCTTCCTGGCAGGCCTGGTCCCTCCCAACTGCCCTCCCCTGCTGGCCATCTTGTGGCAGCCATGTTGTGTCCACATGGGGACAGCCATCTTGTGTGTTGGAGTGACAGTCAATTTGCATATTATTCTTTTATTAGATAGGACTAGTAGCCCTGCACACGAATCCATGCACCAGTAGCTCTCTGCCACCCTTCTGTAGTTCTCCGCCCACTGCCCTGCCCTCCTGTAGCTGCCCTGCCCTATCTCCTTTCCCCCCCTCATAGCTTGATGCCCTGCCCCCTACTGTAGCTTTTCGCTGCCCCCTTATAGTTTGCTGCCCCACCCTCCTGCAGATCCGTGACCTGGTCATTACTCCTCAAGGTGTAATGGATAATTAGTATATTCCTCTCTTACTATGTAGGATTGCCAGTGCGCGTCATATGTACCTGCTGGTAGCTCAGTCGGACATGGTCGGATGTATGGTCAGTCACTTAGCCTTTTATATAGATAGAGGATTGTATAGAACTATTCACATACACAGACAAATGCATGTAAAACAGGGAATTCTGGATAAGCTCTATGGGCCTATGTGGACAACCTGGTGGTGAGACTGTACAAGAGTTATGTGAGAGCCCTCGCTGGCTTGGCTCAGTGGATAGAGCGTAGGCCTGCAGACTGAAGGGTCTCAGGTTCGATTCCAGTCAAGGGCACATGCCCGGGCTGCGGGCTTGATCCCCAGTAGGGGGCATGCAAGAGGCAGCCAATCAATGATTCTCTGTCATCATTGATGTTTCTGTCTCTTCCTCTCTGAAATCAATAAAATATATTTTAAAAAAATTTTTCCAGAAAAAAAGAGTTATGTGAGAGCCTGTCTGGCATGGCTCAGTGGTTGAGCCAAACTCAGGAACCAATCAGTTTGATTCCCAGTCAGGGCAGATGCCAGGTTGCAGGCTAGATTCCCAGCAGGGGGCGTGCAGGAGGCAGCCGATCAATGATTCTCTCTCATCATTGATATTTCTATCTTTCTCTCCCTCTCCCTTCCTCTCTGAAATCAATTTTTTTAAACATTTTTTTAGAAAACACAAAAAACAATGTTTAAAAGAAAGAGTTATGTGCAATGGTACCATTGGGGGAAGCTGGAGGAAGAGTATAAGAACCTCCTTATGCACTTTGCTTTGTAAATCCTTGAATCTATAATTATTTTAAAACATCTTTTTTTGTGAAAGAATGAGTCATCTTTTATTTTTAAAATTATTATTATTATTGATTTCAGAGAGAAAGGGAGAGGGAGAGATAGAAACATCAATGATGAGAGAGAATCACTGATCAGCTGCCTCCTGCACACCCCCTACTGGGGATCAAGCCCACAACCCGACATGTGCCCTTGACTGGAACTGAACCTGAGACCTTTCAGTTCGCAAGCCAATGCTCTCTACACTGAGCCAAACAGGCTAGGGCAAACATTTTTACATTATACCCACTACACAGGTATTCTCCTTTTTGGATATTATTTAACTCCACCAGCAGCTGCAATATCTCTGAAGTTGCCCTAAGGCCATTGCCCTGAAAAAGCAGACTTTGCTGGTACTTGGTAGAATTCAGATGGAGCTTATCATAGTTGATGGTTAAATACAGTCAGCAGTTAATATGCAACTACTCTGCCAGCAGTCAAGTCACAGTATCCTATACAGAGTTGGTCTTTTGGTTTTTGTTGTGTGTTTTTTTGCAGGGGAGAGATTTTTGTTTTTGTTTTGTGTGTTTTTTTCTGAATGATGGTTCTTTTATTAAATACTAGAGGCCCGGTGCACAAAATTCATGCACTGGGGGAAGAGTGTCCCTCAGCCCAGCCTGCACCCTCTCCAATCTGGGATCCCTCTCACAATCTGGGACTTCTGGCTCCTAACAGCTCTCCTGCCTGCCTGCCTGATTGCCCCTAACTGCTTCTGTTTGCCAGCCTGATCACCCCCTAACCACTCCCCTGCCAGCCTTATTAACACCTAACTGCTCCCCTGCCAGCCCGATCATCCCCAAGTGCCCTCCCCTGCCAGCCTGATGGGCCCCAACTGTCCTCCCTTGTAGGCCTGGTTCCCCGCAACTTCTCTCCCCTGCCAGCCTGGTTGCCCCCAACTGCCCTTCTCTGCCGGCCTGATCTCACTCCCAACTGCCCTTCCCTTTCTGCCTGATCACCCCTAACTGCCTCTGCCTGCTTGATCACCCCTAACTGCCCTCCCCTGCCGGCCTGATCTCGCCCCCAACTGCCTTCCTCTGCAGTCCTGATCTCGCCCCCAACTGCCCTCCTCTGCTGGCCAATTGGTTCTGATTGGTCAGTTTCTATGCCAGTCAGCGTCTCTGGATCTATCAACAGGGCCTGATCAGAAAGGCAGGGCTGATCAGCAGCCCTGGACCTGGAGAGAAATGGAGGCACAGCTGCTGACCAGGCCCAGAAAGAAAGAAAGAGGCAAGTGCTGATCAACAGCTGCCATAGAGGCTATGGATCAGACCCTACTTCTCTCTTCAGGACTCTCTCTGGGCCTGATTCACAGCCCCCTCAGCAGTCAGTGCTGGGTAACCGTGCCTGCAGCAGTAGCAGTCAGTGCTGAGTCGCCACGGCAACCCAGCGCTGACTGTAGGACTTACTTCCAGTTGGTCAAGCCTCCTGCTCTTTGTGGATGTGGCGGACCCAGGGTTTTTTATATTAGGATATGCACAAACATACATTTTGCATGTTTATACATTTTTCTAAATTATGATCTAAAATATATTTTATATTAGATTCGTGCATCAGTGGGGTCCCTCAGCCTGGCCTGTGCCCTCTCACAATCCAGGACCCCTTCGGGGTTGTTGGATTGCTGGTTTCACCCCAGTCCCCACAGGCCAGGCTGAGGGACCCTACTGGTGCATGAATCCATGCACCGGGCCGCTAGTGTGCATATAAGATCTTTGGTTAATCTCTTCCCACCCTTCTCCCTTCCCCCTTCCCTCTGAGATTCATCATTCTGTTCCATGTTTCCATGCCTGTGCATTGAGCTTCTGCCCTCTGGTGGTCAGTGTGCATCATAGCTACTAGTCGAACAGTCAAATGGTTGAACGGTCACTTAGGCTTTTATATATATAGATAGTAGGCAGTTAGGCATGAACAGAATAGGCCAGGTACAGAAGTTTATCAGGGTGGAAATCCCCGGGTACCTAGCAACAGGCAGAACTGGGAGGTCAAGTATTGTACCGTGGGACCTTGGCCCTGGGGTGATCTTTTCCTCCCCTCACATATAGCTGGCCATCAGCTCCAGGCCCAGGTCCTCTAATTCCCAAGAAGACTCTCTTTATGCATCCTATTTCTTCAAATACAAGACACCAGGAATTGTAGGACACCTATTCCAAGCTATTCAAGCATGAAAAAAAAAGCATGTCTTAAAATAGATGGAATACTGTAATATTCCATCCAAATAGTTCCAAATTGAGATAAGGTAACCTCTGCCTTTATTTGGAGAACAGGATTCTCCCTTGTGCCATAAAGAGAATGTTTCCATTATGGTGTAATTCCTCCATTCAAAACACAGGATCTGAATAAAGGTTTTCTTTCTGTGACTTAAGAACCTGTGGGGGGTGGGGTGGAGATGGAGTGTATGGGTATTCCCATTAGTTAGATGAGCTCATGTGAGTCTTCCTGGAGAGACTGGAGCTGGACGAGGGCCACATGAGTAGAGACCAGCTGACAACTGACTAGAGGTTCATGATTCAGGGACAGCTGGCTCTAGCACGGGGATAGGTAGGATGGAGTTCCCGGGATAGACAATCAGCTACTTCCTGCCTGTGTCAGACCTCAGGAAGGGCTCAGCTGAGTCATGCAGCAGCAACGGAGGTGGCTCTTCTGAAGAAACTGACATGTGACTCCTTCTCAACACCTTCTCGCTGAGTCACAGACCAGCTATGCAGAGAAATCTTCCAGAGCAGTGACACCTTCGATTGAGGAAGGAGCAACTTCCAGAAGCCATGTAGGCCAGTGCCATGACAACAAGGGCCCAGAGAAGAGGAGGTGGGGCCATGAGCACCAGGCCCTGGCGCCAAGCCCCTAAGACCCAAACTGGAGGAGTGGTGGGACCCAGGCAAGCAGCCACAGACATAGGGCTCAGAGTGGAACCAATCCAGAGTCACCTAATCACACATCTCAACAGTCCCCTAGACAACACCCATTCTAGGAGTGAATAGAATTTGGGAAGATGCACACTTGATGATGAAAAAGAAATCATTGCTTCTGTGAACCAACAACAGATATTTAGCATTTTAACTAGGAATGTGGGCAACATACCAACCACATCAGTGGCATCTGTGTCTGCCACCAATAAAAATCATGATATGCCTGTCTCACATTATGGTTATGGCAGATATCATTCATCCTTCATCTGTACTTGGAATTTACAGTTGTATTTAGACTTTTCACTATATCTTGCTATATAATCTTTTTTTTTTTAAGGCAAACTGCCACATGCAGCACCTCATTTGGAAGCTTGACTACCCTACGTTCTCCTACAAATGGACCTTGAGATCTTGTTTGGAGGCTCTACTGGGGAGCAAGCTATTCATATACTCTTGACCAAAGAACAGTCCTCTCCTCTGTCGGGGAAGGTAGTCCTCTTTGACCCAGCACGCAGCTTCTGGAGGGACAGGGATGCACATGGAGCAGTGATGGAGGAAGGGGTTGCCTGCCTAGCCAGCCAGATCAGCTGAATCAACCCTGGCGATCAATGGGGTGATCAATGGGGATGCCGCAGCCAGATTGCTCTCACATCCTGTAATCCATTATTAAAGCACACATATGTACAATGCCACAAATGTTTATGTTTGGTATTTTGATAACTTTATTTCAATAAATGTTCTTTCCTTTGTAATCCAATGTATTTTATTTTTTTACATTTAAGCGTTATTCTAAGAAGCCGCCCAGAGTCAGTCTTAGACCACCAAAGGGGTCCATGGCAGGGGAAAAGTTTAAGGACATCGTGTTAGTTTGCTAGGGTTGCTGTGACAAAGGGCCACAGACCAGGTGGCTTAAGCAACAGAAACTTATTGTCACACAGTTCTAGAGGCTGGAAATCCAAAATCAAGGTGTTCAGCAGGATTTGTTCCTTCTGAGGCCAATCTCCTTGGCATGTAGACACCATCTTCCCCTTACGTCTGTTCACGCTATCTTCCCTCTATGTGTTTCTGTGTCCAAATTTCCCCTTTTTACAAGGACATCAGTCATATAGGATTAGAGCCAGATCTAATGACCTCATTTTAACTTGATTACCTCTTCGAAGAGCCCGTCTCCAAATAAGGTCACATTCTGAGGCACTGGGGGGTTAGGACTTCAACATATTTGGGAGGGGACACATTCATCCCACAGTAGACACATACTCGCAGTGGTTCTCAACCTTTCTAATGCCGCGACCCTTTAACACAGTTCCTCATGTTGTGGTGACCCCCAACCATAAAATTATTTTTGTTGCTACTTCATAACTGTAATTTTGCTACTGTTATGAATCGTAATGTAAATATCTGTGTTTTTCGATGGTCTTAGGCGACACTGCTAGCGGTTGCGACCCACAGGTTGAGAACCGCTGCTGTAGAGCCTAAGACCAACAAAAATAATGTTATGGTTGGGGGTCACCACAACATGAGGAACTGTATTAAAGGGCCCTGGCATTAGGAAGGTTGATAACGACTGCGAGTCTAGCCCATTCTCCATGTTTCCTCATGAGGCCCCATGCAATGGAGCGACTGACAGAACTGCTAATAGACACAGGTTTCCTGGTGCCTCCTTCAGGGCTACGAGAGCATTGTACACTGTAAAGACCCACACAATTGTAGGTCAGCTGGTGACTGAAACCCTTCGGAAAGTGGGGAGCAATCTCTCTACCTGCTGATGCTCTCAGAAGCCTGAGAGGCCCAATCAGAATGCAAAGCTTTTCACCCACTGGGCAACTAGTTCTTAGGCGCCTGAAGGGAAGCGGGGAACTCTCCAGCATCATTTTATTACTTTTGGTTGGCAGCTGCTTCCAGTCTTGTCATTAACTTTTATAACAGTCATGATCATCTGTATCACACATGTCAGGGGGCAGGTGATGGGGCACAGGGAGTCCACTTGTGGTCACCAAGAAAACGCCTGCAACCTTGACTGCACTTAGTAGTAGAAGACATTTGAACACTTCAGGAGAGTGGGAAATATTTTCTCACCACTGTTTTCTCTCTGAGAATCGCTCAGGTCCTCAGGCTTGTTATCCAAATCTGAAATCCTGTCTCCTCCATCTGACCCTGTTATCAAGGGAGCTGAAATGAAATCTGTCCACAGAGCAGCTGGCACTTACAAATCCAGGGTTTGGAACTAGTCCAACAGCATTCAGTCAAAGCAGAGAGTAGTCAGGGACCCGATAGACCTATTTCATTTCACTGGCCATAAATCTGATGTATCATCCAGGCTTTAGTTAAGAACCCCAACACCCTATGTCCTAATGGGGCCATCAGAATGACCTCAAAGTGTGACTTCAAGGGAGGAAACAGGGAGACTATTACCTGCCAGCCCTAAAGTGACATCAGGGTTAGGAACTGGGAGGCGGGGGTAAAGGGGAGGAAAATGGGAGATATCTGTAATAGTATCCACAATAGAAGGAAGAGGAAGGAAGGAAGGAAGGAAGGAAGGAAGGAAGGAAGGAAGGAAGGAAGGAAGGAAGGAAGGAAGGAAGGGAGGAAGGAAGGAAGGAAGAAAGGAACATCATGGACATTTTTCATCTCTGAACAGCCACTCTCCCCACCAGCCATTCACTAAAGCAAATCAACTTTTTTATAGCCCCTCAGTCCCATGAACTCACAGCACTTTGCACTTCTTTGTATCATGCTGAGTGCACACACAGTGTTAATTATTGCTTCACATCAGTCTTTCCTGCTAGATCGTAAGCAATATGAGGGCAGGAGCCATTGTGTACCTTGCCCACCAGTGCTAGGCACAGATTCCCACAGGTGGCAGACGCTGGTCAATATTTTCTCAGCAAATAAAGGAAAGCCTCTCCCACTTCCACACCCACCTCTCTGATACCCTATTGCCCTGTTGCAGCACTTTCTCCCCAAGTTCATCTAAATTTAGCTTTAAAAATATAAAAGCATGCCCAAATGTGGGAGCAGAAACTTGCCCCCAAAGACCCACTCCCAACCCCCATCCACAGGTTATTTGAGGTATTAGTATCCAAATTGCCTTTATTGAACACTCACTTTCTGTTACCGGTTGTGAGTGCACTGCCTCATTCACTTCACACAGTGACCTGATTTAGAGATTCATAGGCTGAGGGATTGAGCATCTTGTTTGAGGTCACAAAACTACAGGATATTTGCGGAATAATAATAATAATAATTATTATTATTATTATTATTATTATTATTATATATATTATTTTTGTCCCCATTCCTGGGACAGAGCCCCTTGGAAATTCCTGCATAATAGGACTGTCTTTTGCTATTCATAAGGAGCCCCTTTTGATCACACCTGAGTTTATGCTAATGAGGTGAAACAGGTAGTGCCCCTAGATAGCCTGGTTACCTAGATGAGGCTGGTCAGCAGAAACACCAGGTGATGAGAGGGTTTGAACTTTCAGCCCCACTCAGGACCTCTGGGAAGGGGAGTGGAGCTGCGGATTGAGCTCTGTTGACTCTTAAACAAGGAGATAGGCTGAGCTTCCGGGTCGGTAAATATGTGGAGGTGCTGGGAATATGGCCCAACCAGACAGGGCATGGAAGCTCCACACCCCTCCCCACAAACTGTGCCCAATTCATCTCTTCCATCTGGGTGTTCCTGAGATGCATCCTTTATAATATACCAGAAATAGCAAGTAAACTGTTTTCTCTGAGTTCTGTAAGTCGTTTTAGCAAATTATCAAATCTGAGGAAACAAACTTCCCAACTTCACGGCCAGTGGGTCAGAAGTGCAGGTGACAACCTGGACTTGCCTCTGGTGTCTGACGTAGAGGATCTTCTGGGACTGAGTCCTCAGCCTGTGGGGTCTGTGTCAACCCAGGCAGATAGTGTCAGAATTGAACTGACTCACTGGCCACCCAGCTGGTGACAGAGAATGGATGGGTGTGGGGAGAACCCTGGCACACCTGATGTCAGGAGCGCAGATATGGCCGGTTCAAACATTGCGCTTAATCAGCAGGTTGTGCAACCTGCCAGGAAGTGGCTTCATGACTTTCAAAAAACTTTTAGACTCATGCCCTTCCCTGAACACGGTTATTTGATGGTCACGTTTGAAGTTTGACCTCTTGCCTCTTGGCTTCCAGTCTCCCAGCAGGCTTCCTTCAGAGTCCTTCAGTGGCTTAAAGGGCTTCCCAGCTGTCACACATGCACCAGAAAATAAACTAAAAGGCTAAACTAAACTCTTTTTCCGTTCTCAACCCTCCCTTGAGGTGTCAGCGACAATGCTGACAGTGAGTGCACCAGTGCCAGAGGCAGCGGCCCTCACAGCCAGTCTGCCTTTCCCTGGGCTGATTAGCAAGTGGCAGGAGAGGTCTCCCCAGTTCCTGAAATACCAGTGCCCCTCCCCCTACCTGGTAAGTCCTCACTACAATGCAGTTTTTTTTTAAATGAACAAATAAAGAGCAAAGATTTCTCATCCATAGCCTAGTGTGGATATTTCAGCAATTGCATTGCCACTGGTGTTTCCAGGAGAATCAGTTTAAATTCTAAACATGTTTTCTCTTGGCACTTGAAACCAGGTTCCAGACAGCAGAAGTGGTTGAATACTAATCACTTGCAGCCAAGGACATTTGAAAACCATCTTTCACTTTTGTCACAGTTTAAATCATCTGTCCCTAATGCTTCTTGCCCCAACGCACTTTTCAGAAAGCAAGTTAATAAACTGACAAAAATCTATAGTTAGAAATAAATTAACAAGACTTCTTTCCTTCATTCATTTATTTGACAAATATTTATTGGGTGCTTACTATCCCCAGACAGTGGACTAGAGGCTGAGGAGAGAGTGATGACCAAAACCCAGCATGGTTCCTACCCCCCAGGTGCATACTAGAAAGTCTAGTGAGAGAGCAGGCAGGAAGCAAATAATTACACCAATAAATGTAAAGTACAGCAAGGAGTCCTACAGAAGAGAAGCATGTGGTCCAAGGAAGGCATTTCACAGGGATCTGAACTAGTCCTGAGGTTGCAAAGACTCCATTGGAGACGTGACACTAGACACTCCCCTGAGAACGTGATAGGAGATGCATCAGAAACTAACTGGGCTGGGAGGAAAGTGGGACATTTCTAGCCAGAGAAACAGCAAGGACAAAGGCCTTACAAAGGAAGGGAGCACAGCAAGGGCAAGAGAGCTACAGAAAGTCAATGTGACTAAGGTGAAGCAGAGGAGGTGGGTAAGGGCCAGACCACCCAGTTCATTGCAGGTGTGTCATTAAGCTCAAGAACAATAGGAAACGTTGAAGGGCTTTAATCCTTGAGGTGACAATCTGTTACCTCAACCACACTGCTCTGGTTTCATGGTAGAATAATGAGTAATATCAGCCACACTGCACTTTTCATGTGAAATGGGAAAAGTATGAATTATCATCTCCGCCATAGATGATGACACTGACTCACAGAGAAGGAAAGCCCAAATGGTAACATACTAGAGGCTAAAACACAGGACTCTTGTCCCATGTTCCCAAGTCTCTCAACATCCATTTCAAAAAAGTAGATTATAAATTTGTCAGTAATCACTCTCGGTGCCCCTCCTCACTTATGCATTTGACACGCTGACTTCTGAAGTTGTCTAAGTATAAATGACTTAGCCAGTGGCCAGAATTACAAACCACCTAATATCTGCCCCTAGGGATGGCTAAGCCGTACTACCTCCTCTCTCCACACACTAAACCTATTTCTCCTCCCATTTCCCCACACTAAGTCGCTCCCAACTCCTTAACTGCAGTGTCTTGCCTCCGGCAAAGGCTTTGTCCCCTACACTTTCAACATGACCTCATCACCACAAATGAAACAGACCCTGCAGTCTTGAAAAGGAAAAGAAAATGTTGTGTGTTACTTTCTAAAACAAGTCTAAATCACCCTAGACCACTGAATCTGTAATTCAGCCTTCACTTTATTTAGGGAGAGTTATTTGCGCTCTCTCAGTCTCAGTATCTTCATCTATAAAATGGAAATAATAAGACTTCCACTCCTAATAATGGAGAACTAGTAATTCCAAAGTTCCTCCTCAGAATACGTAGGGCAGCTAAGAAAAATATTAGGGAGCTAAAAAATACAGTGATGAAATGCCATTGAGGGAAGCCGAAGATCCAGAGAGATGAGCCTGTCCATGTTGAGAAATGCTTTCCTCCTGGAGGTGTTTGCTCATTTGAGAGGGGTTGGTGGAGAGGGTGAGCAGTGATTCTGTGGATTGGAGAACAGGGACAGACATAGGAGTGGGACATGGTGAATGCCCCTCCTGCATGTGCCTCACTTTGGGTGGGAACCTCACAGGACTACATGATAAAAGTAAGGGTAACCCTATGGAACTGCTGCTACATTTCAAATGAGCTCAATGACTGAAAGTGAATGGAGGTCATTACAGAGTGTCAGTGCCCTCAGGCACCCAGCAGAAAAAAATGTAAATCTTCTCTGGGAAAAGATAGCATCATATGAATTATTTCTACAAATAATTTTATAAGAATGTCCTGCACACAATAAAAAATAAGGCAGATAAGGGGACAAAACAATGTGATTAAAAATCTGCAGAAATAATAAGCATTAGAAATGGACTCAGTGACTTCAGTTAACAAATACAAACTGTTAAATGCTTGCTATGTCCAAGAAGACAAAAGACAGTGGGGCAGTGAAAGCCTGGGGTAGGGGGCAGGGGCAAGGGATGTGGGGGTCAGTGGGGGAAAAGGGGGGACATATGTAATACTTTCAACAATGAAGATTTAAAAAAATAAAAACAAAATAAATATATACCAAGAAACAACTCTATGAAAATGTGGATGTACAATCAAATTACCAGAGAAATAAAACTTACCAAACCTGGCATGATAAAGTAGAAAATAAGATTAGTGATTTAAATCCATAATTTAATACCTGCCCCCCCCCCAAAAAAAAAAAAAAAAAAAGCTCCTGGTCCAGATAGATTCATTGGGAATTCTGTTGAACACTCAGAGAAGAAATAATGCTACTCTTACACAATCTCTAACTTTTAGATCATGTTTGAGGTCAGCCTAACCATGATCCAAAACCTCTGAAAAACATCACAAAAATGGAAAATTTCAGACCCATCTTACTCATGAACACAGACACACAGACACACAGACACACACACACACACACACACACACACACACACAAACACACAAAACAAAGTAAGCGTAAACCAAATCCAACAATATATAAAGAATTTCATACATCCCAGCCAAGTTAGGCTCATTCCAGGAATGCCAGGTTGGCTTATATTCAAAAAGCAATGTCAGAATCACAGGACCTCTCAATAGCTGCGGAAAAGGCATTTGATAAAATTCATCATTTATACATCATTAATTTTTTTTTCAAAACTTATAGGAGATTAGGAATAGAAGATAATTCTTTGTCGTTTTAAGCATCTACAAAAATCATAATGTTATAGGTGAAAAGTTAAAAGCTTTCCTTCTGAGATCAGGAATGAGTCAAGAATGTCTACCATCACCACTTTTATTCAACTCTGTCCTGGAGGGCCTAACAACAATAACACAAGAAATATAGGTAAAATATAAGAATTGAAAGGAAGAAATGAAATTGTCATAATTCTCTAACCAGGTAATCAACTTGAGTAAAAAGAAAATTATTATGCCAGGGCTGACCAGCAGACCTTGCGCAACAAATGAATGATTACTCTGACACGTCTTCTGTGAAAGAGAGGGCTAAGGGACTGCCTGGCTAAAGGAACCAGACAGCCTCGATCACCTGCCTCATTAGGCTTTTATTGTAACAGCAGTTTGAGATAAAGTTTATTTTTAAAATATAATCAGTAGGGTAAGTAATTTTGGGAGGACACATGTGTTTGCAGTGTCCTTTAAGCAAGGACACCCAAAGGTTAAGCATAAGGATTCCAGTAAATGCCCAGGGTCTGCACATTCACAGACTTGTTTGGAAAGATCAAGGAATAATTAAAGGCACTGCCTTCGGCACTCCCCTAAGTCGGAATTCCAATAAATAAGGCAGGCTGCCTTGAGCACTCTTTCCTGATCTCTCACCAACTTTCCAACCAAGTCTCCTGTGCTCCCCAACACTATTAGAGAGTTCAACGAATTTGACAAGATCCCAAGGTATAAAGTTAATTTTTAAAAGCAATTATTATTTCTATAACAGCAATAAATAATTTAAAAATTTAATACCTATTTTATTGCTGTTGTTAATCCTCACTGGAGGATATTTTTCCATGGATTTTTTTTAGAGAGAGTGGAAGGAGGAGGAGAGACAGAAAGAGAGAAACATCAATGTGAGAGAGTCACATCAATTGGTTCCCTCCTGCATGTGCCTCGACTGAGACCAGGGGCCAAGCCTTCAAATGAGATCTGTGCCTTTGACTGGGAGTCAAACCCACCACCCTTTGGTCTGCAGGCCAATGCTCTAACCACTGACCAACCAGCTAGGACTTAATGATATCCTTAACCTCTTTGTGCTTGATCTTTGTGAATGTATTATCCAGCCCAAACAAATGTTTTTGATTAAAGTCTTTAGTTGGGGCAGGGGAAGGGTAATTTTAACTATGGCATTTAAAAAACACACACACAGAAAAAAGGTTTTAGTCTGAGGAATAACAGCAGCCACTAGAATTTAAAATTTTTCATGAAACCTCCAAAAAAAAGCCTAAGATCTTCAAGGAGTGAAAAGAAACCAGACATGTCTTCAACACTACCAGGACAAAGAGAACTTCAAATTATGCAGAGAACTATACACCTATTCACACAAAGCTACTCCTGGAGCTCTGCCGCAGCTTCATCACCTTGGGAATAAAGAGTGGAAGAGCAAAGTCTTTAAAAAATAGGAGACCTGTGAACTATGCGGTCTTCAGGGAGGACCTTGTGCTAAGAAGGACACTGCACTTGGCTTAATGTTCTGTGACACCATCTTGCAATTCATAATAATTTTTTATTTAAATTGAGGTTTTGAAAGTGAAGTCTGATACTATGATGCATGGGAATTCAGTGAGGCTCAAAGAGAGCGCAAAGAAAATGTTATGTCTACAGCAGGTAGGTGAGCACATGCTTTGACCCAGAACTTGCTGTAACTGAAGACCGAAGGCAATGGCATCCTAGGAAACACTAACAACCAAGGAGCCCTAAAATGACCTTTCTTACCCCATCTCTACTAGCCAGACACATATGCTGAAAATGATGGCATGGAAAAAAAGGAAAAGATAGGTCAACCCAGAGTTCCCCTTCCTTTTGATCCTTCCTTACTCATCAATAAGAGAGTGTTGGTAGCCCGACATGTGTGGCTCAATGTTTGAGCATCAAACTATGAACCAGGAGGTCACTGCTCGATTCCTGGTAGTCAGGCACATGCCTGGGGTGTGGGCTCAGCCCCATGTGGGGGTCATGCAGGAGGCAGCCAATCAATGATTCTCTCTCATCATCTTTTTTCTCTTTCTCTCTCTCCCTATCCCTTCCTCTCTCAAATCAATAAAAAAATATTTAAAAAAAAAGAAAAAAGAGAGTGTCGGTAAAAATGTGAACATATCAAGAAGTGAAATTAAAACAGTTGAGTTAGTTTCACATAATGATTCCATTATTCTGATAAGAACAAAATGCATATGCATGTACAAGTTAGGAAAAAACTAACAGATTTTGATGATTTTGCTGATGGATAAATGCCCTTATATTTGCATTTAAAAGTGGCATTCCACAATATAAAGATTATCAGTAGAATTCACACTAATTATATAACTTTAATTTTTCTTTATTTAGAATAATACTAAATCCAAATTAAAAAAAAAAAACACTGTAAATCAGAAGAAAAAACTTTATATTTAAGTATCTTTAATGACCGTTTTTTGTTTAGTTTTGTTGTGTTTTTGGGGTTTGTTTTTTTTTGCTTTGTGAACAAATGGTTTTGTATTTTCATTTTGCACATGGCCCCCACACGAGGTATTGCCGTGAGTAGATGATGTAAAGCCCTGAGTAAAGCTTTGAGTTAATATTTCCAGTGAGCATTCTCACTATGGAAAAGCTTAATATAAGGGATGATGAAGGCAGAGCCCTCTTCACCTGTGTGAGACCTAGGTAGTCACACAAGGCCCCATGCTTAGGAAGGACCCCTTGCTTGGTTTTATGCCCTCTGTTTCTGTCTTGAAATTCTGGACTCATTTTGAATAAGCAGTCCCACATTTCATTTTGCATTGGACTCTGCAAATTATGTAGACAGTCTTGGGTGATGGCGTGGTAGAATCCTATGGGTTCTACTGGAATTAAAGATATCAATATAAACTTAGGTTTCAAATAATATAATTATATATACAGATATATTGTAGATATGGTATAGCTATATATATATATATATATATATATATATATATATATATATATATATATATATATATATATATATACATACACATACACACACACACTTATATTATGTATACACCTATATTTTCCCCAGCCTTGGCCACTGAAAGAGCGCAGAAGCAATCACATCCTAATAGTAATGCATACACCTCCATCCAGATCCAGGAGCAAGGGTTAGTTGGGGATGTGGCTGATCCCAGGACTGAGAACAGGGAAGGCACAAATGAGGGCAACGTGTCAAAGGATATAGAAGCCAGTTTGAATATGTTCCCACTACTCAAATCTGGAACAATTGGAGCATCAAAAGAAAAAGGACAGTAATAAGCCACTGAATATAATAAAGAATCCATGAATCCATAAAATAATAAACAGAAAACAAATAAATGAGGGATAAAGGAGGGCTCTTCTTGATGATAGAATGCTGAATGATAAATGGGGAAAGAGTGGTGGAACTGGAAAAATCATCCTTTTGCAATCATTAAAGTAAAGATTGGTTTGGGCAAGAATCATTAACAGATGCTAAAATTACAGGGCAAGTTTGATGAGATGCAGGATATTTTCAAGGCCTCATTGTTTTCCCACAGATTGCTTATTACCTTCCATGGGGAAAATAGTATGTATACAGTAGAAAAACTGAACATACCTTGGGCAGATGATGAGAATCATTACCAGTGAGAAGCAGATAGGCATCATGTGCCTTCAGATGCAATACCCTGAGAGAGACACACATTGCTCATGTAATTCCAGCCAGGAATGAAAAATCTGAATCTAATCCTGAGGAAATATGAGACGAAGTCAAACTGAGAAACATTCAATAATATAACTGGACCACAGTGTTCAAAATTGTCAATATCATGAAAGACAAAGAGCTGAGGAACTGTGCCAAATTAAAGAAGACTAATACAGCCTGGCCGGCATGGCTCAGTAGTTGAGCATCAACCTATGAAACAGGAGGTCACAGTTCAATTCTGGTGCAGGACAGATGCCCAGGTTGTGGGCTCCATCCCAATGAGGGATGTGTAGGAGGCAGCCAATCAATAATTCTCTCTCATCATTGATGTTTCTATCTCTTTCTCCCTCTCCCTTCCTTTCTGAAATCAATAAAAACATTAAAATATATATCCTATATAATAAAAGGCTAAAATGCAAATCAACCAAACGGCAGAATGACCAATAGCTATGATGCGCACTGACCACCAGGGGGCAGATGCTCAATGCAGGAGCTTCCCCCTGGTGGTCAGTGCACTCCCACAGGGGGAGTGTCACTCAGCCAAAGCCGGGCTCATGGCTGGTGAGTGCAGCGGGAGTGGCAGGAGCCTCTCCCACCTCTGCAGCAGCACTAAGGATGTCCGACTGACAGGATGTCCCATGGGGAGCAGGCCCAAGCCATCAGTCAGACATCCCCCAAGAGCTCCCAGACTGCGAGAGGGCACAGGCCAGGCTGAAGGACCTCCCCCTCGAGTGCATGAATTTCATGCACCAGGCCTCTTGTGTGTGTGTGTGTGTGTGTGTGTGTGTGTGTGTGTGTGTGTGTATACTGAGTGGCCAGATTATTATGGCCACCCCATCAGTACTTCGTTGGGCCATCTTTTGCCTTCAATATTGAGGCGATTCTTCTTGGCATTGACTCCATGAGATGTTGAAAGGTGATGCGAGGAATCTGACATCATGCCTGATGAATAGCACTGTCCAGTTCTGTGAGATTTGATGGTTGTGGAACCAGCTGCCTGATGGCTTTTTTACCTTCGTCCTACAAATGCTCAATTGAATTGAGATCTGGTGATTGTGGGAGCCACTTAAGCAAGGTAAAGTCTCCCTCATGTTTTTGAAACCACTCCTGCACAATACGAGCACTGTGGCATGACACATTGTCTTGTTGGAAGAAGCCATCTCCATTGGGATACACCATCAACATGATAGGATGAACTTGATCAGCAATGATACTTAGGTATGTTGTGCTATTCAGACGTTGTTCCACACGAATTAAAGGGCCCAAATCATGCCAGGAGAACATGCCCCAAACCATAACACTGCCCCACCAGCTTGAAGGGTTGTACTCATGCATGTGGGGTGCATGCTTTCATGCTGTTTCCACCAAATTCTCACTCTGCCATCTGCATGATGCAAGTGGAAACATGATTCATTGGACCACATGACTTTTTTCCAATGCTCGACTGTCCAATCATTGTGTTCCTGTGTGAATTGGAGGTGTTTTATCTTGGTAACTGCAGACAGCACAGGTGTTCGAACAGGCCTTCGGCTTCCATATCCCTTTCAATGCAGTGTACGGCTAATTTGCCTACAAATGTCAGGTGCTCATAATAATCTGGCCACTCAGTGTATAGATATAGATACATATAGAGAGATATATATTTTTTATTTTTTTTAAAAGACAACTGATACAAAATGACATTTAAATGCAATATGTATTCCTGAACTGATCCTGTATTGGAAGGATGTTAGTAGGACAACGGATGAAACTGGAAGGTGGACTACATTAGGTAAAAGTATTATATCAAAACTAACTTTTTTGAATTTTATAATTACACTATCTTATATATATAAAAGGTTAACATGCAAAGTGTCCCCTCGGGAGTTTGACCGGGAGACTGGGAGACCAGGAGTTTGATCGCTTGCTATGACATGTGCTGACCACCAGGGTGTGGCGTGGAACAAAGGAAGGCCATGGCCAGCAGCTGGAAGGCCCCAATCGTCCCTGATTGCTGGCCAGGCCTAGGGACCCTACACAAAATTTCGTGCACCAGGCCTCTAGTGGTTATACTAGTATAATGGACTCTCTTTGTTCTTAGAACATACACATGGAAATCTTAAGGGGTAAAGGGGACTGACTTATTTACTCTCAAGTGATTTAGAAGAAAAAAAAATAACACATACCTATAAATACAATGAAGAAAAAAAGAGATGGAATTCCAATGCAACTGTGGCAAAACATTTCTCAGATGTTGAATCTGGTTCCAGGAAATAAGAGGTTTCTCTGTACTATCCTTGTAGTTTTACTATGAGTTTGAAATTACTTCAAAATAAAAAGTTAAAAAATCAAATACTTAAGAATAAATGTTATACAACATGTGTAAGATCTCTAACAGAAGAGTGTCAAATATTATTAAGAGAAAAATAAAGAAAACCTGGGATGTGGCAGGAACTGGGTGGAGGGGGGGAAATGGGAGGGGAAAGGGGGGATATGTGCAATACTCTCAACAATAAAGATTTTTTAAAATTAGAAGAGAAAAAATGCTCAACATCACTGATCATCAGAGAGATATAAATTAAAACCACAATGAGGGCCTTAGCTGGTTTGGCTCAGTGGATAGAGCATTAGTCTGTGGACTGAAAGGTCCTGGGTTCATTTCCGGTCAAGGGCACATGCCATGTTGTGGGCTCAATCCCCAATAGGGGATGTGCAGGATGCAGCTAATCAGTGATTCTCTCTCATCATTGATGTTTCTATCTCTCTCTTCCTGTCCTTTCTCTTTGAAATCAATAAAAAATAATTTAATTTTAAAAAACACAATGAGGTATCACTGCATACCTGTCAGAATGGCTACCATCAATAAACCAACAAACAATAAGTGCTGGAGAGGATGTGGAGAAAAGGGAACCCTGTACACTGCTAGTGGGATTGCAGACTGGTGCATCCACTGTGGAAAACAGTATGTAGTTTCCTCAAAAAATTAAACATAAATCTGCCATTTGATCCAGTAATCTTACTTCTGGTAATATACCCTAAGAATCCCAAAATACCAATCAGAAAGTTTATAGGCACCCCTATGTTTATAGCAGTGCTATTTACAGTAGCCAGGATCTGGGAACAGCCCAAGCTCCCATCAGTAGAAAAGTGTATAAAAAAGCTGTGGAAGAGGGAAAGGGAACTCAGTGGGACCCTTTCCCTCTCCCCACTTGGGAGTCTGTACTTGTTCTTCAATAAATCTCCACCTTCGTAGAGGTGTTTCTCTCTTTTCTGCGTCCAGCAATGGAAAGGAACAGGTCTGGTTGCTGAGTGGAGGAGCTGGGGATTAAGAAATAAAAGAAAGAAAGAGAGCAAGATGCAGAAATAGAAGCAAGCTGGGAGTCAGGTGGAACACCATTCTCTCTGATGGAGAGGCAGTGACGACTCTGAGCTCACGCAGCACATTTATTTTATACCCCCAAATACCAGGAAGTATCACCAAAACTTAGGATCAAAGGAGCTTATTTGCATTCTTAAGTAGGCCCTAGCATTCCTGGTGCTTGACTGGATTTACATATCTAGACCTACCCCTGCCAACACCTGGGCTGATATGAAGGCCAAGCTGACAACACTGTCCGCCATCTTGGGGAAATGTGTATCCGAGACGCGGCTCTGCCTATCGCCCTGTGTTCAGCTGATGATAATTAAAGAAATGCCCATGTGCCTTCCCAGGCAGCCCTCTACACACCTTTGCTAAAAAAAACCCAAAACACAAAAAAAAACCTGGTACATTTACACAATGGAATATTACACAGCTATAAAAAAGAAGGAACTCTTACCTTTTGCCACAGCATGAATGGACCTAGAGATTATTATGCTAAGTGAAATAAGCCAGTCAGAAAAGGGCAAATACTATATAATCTCACTAGAGACCTGGTGCACAAAATTCATGCACAAGGGAGGTGTGTCCCTCAGCCCAGCCTGCACCCTCTCCAATATGGGATCCCTCTCACAATCCAGGACTGCTGGCTCCCAACTGCTTGCCTGCCTACCTGCCTGATTGCCCCTAACCACTTCTGCCTGCCAGCCTGATCACCCCCTAACCACTCCCTTGCCAGCCTGATCAACACTTAACTGCTCCCCTGCTGGCCCGATTGCCCCTAACTGCCCTCCCCTGCAGGCCTGGTCACCCTTAACTGCCCTCCCCTGCCGGCCTGGTCACCCCCAACTGCCCTCACCTGCAGGCCTAGTTGCCTCCAACTGCCCTCCCTTGCCAACCTGGTCACCCCCAACTGCCCTCACCTGCAGGCCTGGTTGCCCCCAACTTCCCTCCTCTGCTGGCCCAGTCACCCCTAACTGCCCTCCCTTGCAGGCCTGATTGCCCACAACTGGCCTCTTCTGCAGGCCTCGTTGCCCCCAACTGCCCTCCGCTGCAAGCCTAGTCGCCCCCAACTTCCCTCCTCTACCGGCCCAGTCACCCCTAACTTCCCTCCCCTGCAGGCCTGATCACCCACAACTGCCTTCCCCTGCCAGTCATCTTTTGGTGGCCATCTTGTGCCCACATGGGGGTGGCCATCTTTCACCACATGGGGCAGCCATCTTGTGTGTTGGAGTGACGGTCAATTTGCATATTACCTCTTTATTCTATAAGATTATATGTGGAATCTAATGGACAAAATTAACTAATGAACAAAATAGATCTAGGGATATAGAAGCATGGAACAGACTGTGGAAACTCAGAGGGATGGCAGAGGTCGGTGGGTGGGTGGGTGGGAAGAGATCAAACAAAGAATTTGTATGCATAAATGCAGAACCCATGACCACAGACAATGGGGTGGTGAAGGCCTGGGGCTAGAAGGGGTCAATGGATAGATAAGTGGGGGAGGGGTACATGTAATACTTTCAACAGTAAAGATTTAATTTTAAAAAAAGAACTGAGTAAAAGAAAAGCAGAAGTCATTATATATATTAGGATGATGGTTACTTCTAGAAGGTAAAGAGGGAGTGGCAATTAAAAGGGGGCATAAAGATGACTTCTGGGGACTGCCAATGTTGTTTTTTTTTACCTCATTATATGTGTCACTGCTTTTTGAGAAATTTCAGAATCATACTTTATTTTTGTACACTTTTCTTTATATATGTTGTATTTCACAATAAAAAATTAAAATGTAAATAATACTACACATTTCTTAGGATCATTGTAAGGATTAAATTAAATCAAGTGTATTTAATATATGCAAATATAATATAACATATATTATATTATAATATAATCTTATATAATAGGATTAAATTAAATCAAGTGTATTTAATATATGCAAATATAATATAACATATATTATATTATAATATAATCTTATATAATAGGATTAAATTAAATCAAGTGTATTTAATATATGCAAATATAGTATAATATATATTATATTATCATATAATATAATCCTATATAATAGGATTAAATTAAATCAAGTGTATTTAATAGATGCAAATATATAATATAATATAATATAATCCTACCTAATAAAAGGGTAATATGCAAATTGACCACACCTTCGCTATGCCTAAGCCACGCCCACCAGCCATGCCCACCAGCCAATCAGGGCGAGTATGCAAATAAACCCAACCAAGATGGCTACAGCCACAGAGAGCAAGGTTTCCCAAGCAACGGAGGAAGCCAAGCTTTCCACCTGCCCTTGCTAGGCCTAAGCCTCCACTCAAGCTACAAAGTTTCAATTATAAAAGGTAAACAAATCTTAACAGAAATGGCAGCAGCCACGGAGCTGGAGAGAGCAGGCCAGGGTTGCCCCGGCAATGGAGAAAGCAAAGCTTTCCACACACCCTGGCCGGCCCAGGCCTCAGCTTAAGGCTACAAAGTTTCAATTATAGAAGGTGAATTAACCTCAAGAGAAATGGCTGCCGGCCACGGAGCAAGCAGGAGGCTTGGCTCCGCTCCAGGCTACGAAGTTTCAATTGTAGAAGGTAAATAAATTCCAGATACCAGGGCCTCCTCTTGGGTCGCCAGGGGGCGTGGCTGGCCTGCAAACCACCACAGGCCCCTTGCTCAGGATGCCCCTCGCCCCAAGGGAACCCCCACCTGATCCGGGACACACTTCAGGGCAAACCAGCTGGCCCCCACCCCTGCACCAGGTCTCTATCCTATCTAATAAAAGAGTAATATGCAGATTGACCATCACTCCAACACACAATATGGATGCCCCCATGTGGTCAAAGATCCTGCCCCCATGTGGACACAAGATGGCCACCACAAGATGGCCAGCAGGGGAGGGCAGTTGGGAGGCACCAGGCCTGCAAGGGAGGGCAGTTGAGAGGGACCCAGGCCTGCAAGGGAGGGAAGTTGGAGGTGATCAACCCTGCAGGGGAGGGCAGTTAGGGGTGACCAGGCCGGCAGAGGAGGGAGGTTGGGGGCAAACAGGCTGGCAGGGGAGCAGTTAGCCATCAATCAGGCTGGCAGCGGAGTGGTTAGGGGGTGATCAGGCTGGCAGGCAGAAGCGGTTAGGGGAAATCAGGAAGGCAGGCAGGCAAGCAGTTGGGAGCCAGCAGTCCTGGATCGTGAGAGGGATGTCCGACTGCCCTCCAGGAGTCCCAGATTGGAGAGGGTACAGGCTGGGCTGAGGGACAACCCCCCTCCGTTCACGAATTTCATGCACCGGGCTTCTAGTATAATATAACATAACATAACATAACATAACATAACATAACATAATATAATGTAATCCTATATAATAAAAGCCTAATATGCTAAGTGTCTAGTTGTCCGATTGTCCGTTCAACCAATCATAGTGTAATCCTATATAATAATCCTATATAATAAATAGGTAATATGCAAATTGACCATCACTCCAACACACAAGATAGCCACCCCCATGTGCTCAAAGATGGCCGCCCCCATGGGGACACAAGATGGCCACCACAAGATGGCTGGAAGGGGAGGGCAGCTGTGGGTGATCAGGCCAGCAGGGGAGGGCAGTTGGGAGGGACCAGGCCTGCAAGGGAGGGCAGTTGGGGGAGATCAGGCCTGCAAGGGAGGGCAGTTAGGGGTGACCAGGGTGGCGAGAAGGGATGTTGGGGGCAACTAGGCCTGTAGGGGAGGGCAGTTGGGGGGAACCAGGCCTTCAGGGAGGGCAGTTGGGGGTGACCAGGCCTGCAGGGAAGGGCAGTTAGGGGTGATCGAGCCAGCAGATGTGGGCAGTTAGGGGTAACCAGGCCAGCAGGGGAGGGCAGTTAGGGGCACTCAGGCCAGCAGGGGAGCAGTTAGGTGTCGATCAGGCTGGCAGGGGAGTGGTTAAGGGGTGATCAGGCTGGCAGGCAAAAGCAGTTAGGGGCAATCAGGCAGGCAGGCAGGCGAGCAGTTGGGAGCCAACAGTTCTGGATTGTGAGAGGGATCCCATATTGGAGAGGGTGCAGGCTGGGCTGAGGAACACACACACACACACACCCCATCCACGAATTTCGTGCACTGGGCCTCTAGTATGCTAATGATATGCTAAGGCTGCTCAATTGCTTGCTATGATGTGCACTGATCACCAGGGAGCAGATAGTCGACTGGTTGACCAGTTGCTATGACATGCACTGACCACCAAGTTGCAGACGCTCCTAGCGGTAGGTTAGCTTGATGCTGGGTCCAGCCAATCAGGACTGAGCAAGATGGGCTGGACATGCCCTGGAGTCCTCCTTCAGTTCCTCCCTGTCTGGTCAACCTCCCATGTCCTTCCCCGGCTCCGATCATGCACCAGTGGGGTCCCTCAGTCTGCGCCCTCTCACAATCCAGGATCCCTTGGGGGATGTTGGAGAGCTGGTTCAGCCCAATCCTGCTCAACGCAGGAGCTGCCCCCTGGTGGTCAGTGCACTCCCACAGTGGGGGCGCTGCTTAGCCAGAAGCCAGGCTCATGGTAGTTGTGGGAGCCTCACCCACCTCTGGGGCAGTCGGACATCCCCAGAGGGCTCCTGGACTGTGAGAGTGTGCAGGCCAGGCTGAGCGACCACCCCCAACCAGTGCACGAATTTACACTAATAAAAGAGAAATATGCAAATTGACGGCCACCGTGACGGCCACCAGCCAATCAGGAGTTGGTATGCAAATTAACCCAACAAAGATGGCAGGTTAATTTGCATATGCAGGCACGGAGTGAAGACTGAAGACTCTGGCCCAAGCGAAGACTGAAGACTGAAGACTACTGAAGACTGAAGACTGAAGAGGCTTGGCTTCTCCGCTGCAGCCGGAGCAGAGAAGCCTCGAGGTTTGGCTTCTCCACTGTGGCCCAAGCGAAGGTCTGGGTCCCGGGTGCCAGAGGAAAACTGGTGTCGGCAGCCAGGGGAAGGAAGGCCTATTGCAAGAATCTTAGTGCAACAGGCCTCTAGTATAATATACTAAGCATTGAATACATGGTAGTTATTATCTGACTAGAGGCCCGATGCACAAAAATTTGTGCAAGAGTAGGCTTTCCTTCCCCCAGCTGCCGGCACCGGCTTCCCTCTGGCACCCAAGACCTGGTCTGCTTCCCTCCAGCCCCTGCTTCATCAGAAAGGACGTCCAGAAGATGTCCGGTCTAATTAGCATGTTACCCTTTTATTATTATAGATATAGTACTACTGAGAGATGAAAGTAACAATAAACTTTGGGCTAGAAAAACACGTAACCCTAATAGAGGGCTTACAGTGCTTTCTAACATATACTAAAGTCTGCAGGTAAAGGTTGAAGGTTAGTTTCAAGTGTGTTTACTACAAATAAATGCCAGGAGACGAGGAATTATGCTTGCTTCAATGCCTGGCTCATGAGAGTCTCTCGATCATTATTAGAAATATGAATGGATGGATGGATGGATGGATGGATGGATGGATGGATGGATGGATAGATGGATGGATGGATAAGTTGAAACAAAAGTTAGTCTGATGCAAAATTTCAGTTCCAAGAATGTAGAGACATTCTCCATGCAGTGCTCTTTGCCCCAAGTTTAATGCAACACCATATATGCAACAAGGCTTCAGGCTTTGTAATAACAGGAAAGACCATTTTTGCTGAACATTTCATGGTACTTCCTGGCTGTTTACAGGCCAGAGTAGTGGATTATATCAACCTGGATCTATAATATCTACCAAAGTGGGTAATTTCTTCTACCTACAAATTAAGGGTTCTTTCAGGACTACCAATCTAGGCTCAAGGCAGAGTATGAGTAGTTTCTCCACCCAAACAGCCTCCCACAGAGAGCAGCGGCTAAGCTGACGTACATCCAATGGACAGGGATTCAAGCATGAAGGGGAAGAATTGACTGAAAGCCTGTTTTCCTAAGACAGCCTAAAATGACAACCAGGCATCTGGAAGGAGAACCACCAAAGCCACAATTTCCAGTCTAGTATTGAACATAATTGTAGATTTCAAAGTATTGTTCCTTGCAGGGAAACGTCACATAGTCTCTAAGTAGCACTATGCTCCTTTCACTCAGTATGGCCCATCTGATTGTCAGAACTGCAGACCGAAAAGTCCAACAACTACAGAGGCACATGCTCTGGTTCATGGCAGAGGCCTTGTACATTGTGTTATTTTTTATTCCTATGATAAGGCATAATATGTTTGCTCATAAATTCTGAATGCCTCTACCTAAAAAAAATAAATAAAAATTAACACCTCTACCTACTCTTCCACCTCTCTTCCCCAACCCTAATCCCTCCTGCGGTAACACACAGTTGGGTCTTTTTCCTTCCAGACTTTTTTCTTTACATGCACATGTTTCTTTTTACTTTAAAAAAATATATATCAGCCCAGCAGGTGTGGCTCAGTGGTTGAGTGTAGACCTATGAACCAAGAAGTCATGGTTCAATTCCTGATCAGACCACATGCCTGAGTTATAGGCTCGATCCCCAGTAGGGAGCGGGCAGGAGGCAGCAGATCGATGATTCTCATCATTGACATTTCTATCTCTCTCTCCCTCTCCCTTCCTCTCTCAAATCAATAAAAATATATTTAAAAATAAAATAAAAATTATATCAAACTATATGTGTATCTACATATATGAAGAGGTAATATTCTAATTGGTCCTAACGGTGTCCCAGTCACAACCGGTCAACAGGCAGGAGCTGGTAGGCGGGGACAGGGGTGGGGACTTGCGCCACCAAGACATGAGGCTGCTGCCAGGGGCAGCCCCCTCTCCAGTGGAGGCACGTGCAGGCCCATGGCGCTGCTGGGCCCGGAGCGGGGGCATCAGGATGGGGGCGGGGCCTCGGCGGAGAGCTCTCAGCACTCCTGTGCTGGGCTCTGAAGGCGCAGAGAGGAAGGAAGAGCACATAGGCAGTTAGGGGGTTTAGGCCAGGAGGGGAGAGCAGTTAGAGCCATCAGGCAGGCAGGAGAGCAATTAGGGGCATCAGGTAGGCAGGCAGGTGAGCACTTAGGAGCCAGTAGTTCTGGATTGCAAGGGAAATCCCAGATTGGAGAGGGTTCAGGCCAGGCTGAGGGACCCCCCACACCCCGTGCATGAATTTCATGCACCGGGCCACTAGTAGTATAATAAGCAATATAGTTGTTCTTTGTCCTATTCCTGGCACAGAGCTCCTAAAAGTCTTGGAAACTCCTGAGCAATAGGAGTATCTTTTTGTATTCATAAGGATCCCCTTTTTATTATCTCTGAATTTATGCTGAGATAATGCAGGTGGGGCCCCTAGGTATCCTGAGGATGGGGCTGGTCATCAGAAAGACCAAGTGATCAGAAGGTTGGGACTTTCAGCTCCATCTACAGACCTAGGGGGAGGGCAGAGGACATTAAACTTTATAAAAACTCTTTGACAATGAGATTGGATGAGCTTCTAGGTAGGTGAGCATGTGGAGGTGTTGAGAGGGCGGTGCACCCAGAGAGGGCATAGAAACTCTGCACCCCTTCCCACATACCTTGCCCTATGCATCTCTTCCATTTGGCTGTTCCTGAGCTGTATCCTTTATAATAAACCTGTAAATGTAAGTAAAATGCCTTCCTGAGCTTGTGAGCCATTCTAGCAAATTACCAAACCTAAGAACCCCCAACATGTAGCCAGTCCTCCACAGTACAATTGGCAACCTGAGACTTGTGGCTGGTATCTGAAGTGGAACTGAGCCCCTTAACTCCTGGGATCTGACACTGATTCCAGGTAGCTAAGGTCAGAATTGAGTTGAATCATTGGGATACCTAGCTGGTGCTGAAGAATTGATTGGTGTTGGGAAATACCCCAGGAAATGTTACTCGGCAACTTGTTTTGGTTTTTTTGTTTGTTTGTTTTATTATTTTTTCTTTTTTAGCTTAATGCTGATCATAAACTTCCAAAGAAAGGACTTAGCACTCTCACATCATTCTTTCTGTTAGTTGCATAGCAAAGCAGACACTCTAACCAGAACCCTTGCAATCCCTTTACCATTCCAGTGTGAGTCCACCCCTGGCATGTGTATGCTTTTCTTTAGCTGCCTGCCCCTGCACGTCTCTCCTGAGGCCTGACATTGGGTCTCTGGAGCCACTGGCCTGAGAGCACTGAGAATCAGAAGAATTTGCAGGGTGATTATGAAAGCCCAGCTCCTGGCCCCCAGTTGGTATAGTTTATGCTCCAGAGTTTCCCAAAGGGCCAGGCAGGTGCCAGAACTTTATACAAAAATCACTCCCTGACTTCATTTCTTTTTCTTCCCCACTCCTACCTCCCTCTCCTTTATCAGGTTCTCCGGGACACTTCCATAATAAATCACGTGCAGCTGATTCCTCATTGCAGGTGTGTTGGGGAAAGATGATTTATGACAAGTAAATTCCATGGTACATGATGTGCCATAATCTACCTAAACAGTTTCCTATTAGTGGATTTTATGTTATTTCTGTCTTTTCCTGTCCCAGACCATGCTGGACACATACTTACACCTACAACAGAGTCCTTCACCGCTAGCCAGCTGTTCTGATGAGTTGCTTTAGTGGTTAAGTCAGTTGTTCTACCTTCTGTCATTATAGTTTAAAAACAAGAATATGAACATGACTGCGAGGATCCCACTACCTTTATTAGTGACTATGAAGTAAATGACTGGGCAGCTTGTTTGTTTTTCCTGGAGATAAGTAAGGATCAAAAAGCTCAGCCCACACAACTTCCGAACTGCCTGCTCTCAGGTTCCTAAGTAATCAATGGTTATTATCACACACCTTCCCCAGAGGCTGGGTCCAGCAGACGAATTTTCAGATCAATGGCTCAGGAAGAGTCCTTTGTCTGAGGAATTACAGGGTCTTATTTCTCCGTGTCTAACCTCTTCCCAATGCCTTGGATAGTCCCCAAACAAAGAAAAGGTAAAATCTTAATGGCGGAGAGACTTCCTTTACTGTGAAGTTGTTTTCTGGAAATTTCTTAAATGAAAGGGCACCATGTGAGTTGAATATTGCTTTCAGAAATTAGCAGCAAGGACATATGGAAATCTATTCTGAACCACTTTGTTTAGAAAACCTCTAAAAAGAAACTAAACTATCTTACTCTCTGGGGAATCATCAGAGTAAAGAAATTCTCTGCACAGAACCTAACACAGCAATAACTGGGTTTCTTGTTTTACCCTCCTCTTGGGTGAATTTGTTTTACCAGTGCCTGAAAGACCCCTCTCATCTCTGACTACAAATTTCCATTCACTGACTAGTTCCAAATGGAATGTCAGGATGACAAATCTCCATCACATTAACTATGCCTCATAGTTAGGAGCCCACCTCATTTCTAAAGCTCTCCAGAGCAATTAATAAAGTCAGCCCTCTTACAACATGCAGCCATCGTGTGAGGTGTGGTGGTTGCAACCTCTGAGTTGCAGGAGAGCTTGTCTGAGAAATGGAATATGAAAAGGCATTGCAGACACAAATGCATTATCACAACCCTGGGACCAGGTGGGTACAGACAAAGCCTTCTCCTCCCTGTGTTATCAAATCTTATTCACCTGTAACTCTCACAGTCTCTTATGTCCCATCCCTTACTGTACGGAAAAAAACAACAACTCCAATTTGTGTCCTCTGGTTTGAGGAATAGTGGATCAAACCATTCAGGAAGAGAATAAAATCTCCTCCCGGAAAGCATCTCACATCTGATGCTGAGAACAAAAGACACAGTAAATGCAGAGAACATGGGCCCTAAAATCTGAGACAGAAGGAAACTCAGAGATTAAGACCACACGGAAGCAGTGGACAGAATAACAGTTTTTCAGAGTTTAAAAGTGGCTTAACCCAAACCAGCTCATCAGTGGCCAATCAGAGACTGCAGCCTGCTGTCCTAACTCCTAGCCTGGGGTGCTTTCCACTAAAAGACATTGCTAATGTTACCAGAAACACAAAGAGCATGGGAAAGAACAGAAGGTAAATGTCAAGGCCTCACAGATCACCTGCCTGCACATTATTTTCATTATTACAGCATGTTGTTGTCACATGTCCCCACACATGTGAAGCCACAGGGAAGCCGCAGCACTACTTTTCCATCATGTTAGCATCATGCCTCCCCAAGCCTCCCCTCTGGGCCTAGGACTCGGAGCACTGCCCGCCAGGCTGAAGTCATTCAGAACACCAGCCTTCACCTCATGGAATTCACACAGCCAACTGGCGCACAGCACAGTCTGCCCATCAGGCACCAATGTTTGCTTGGCCTGGCAGAGTTCTGCATACTAAACAAAACTAAACTTTTTTAAAATGACCATTTCCTTCAAGTTTACACAGTGGTATAAGGGAGACACCCGTTGAAATAATCTCATCCTGCATTTTTTCATTAAAATTGATTGCGTTTTTTAAAAAGTTGATTCAATTTCATTTCATTTACACGGAGATTAGAAAGAAATAGAAACTATAATGCTATGAATGGGGCCTGAGAAGGCTAACGGGAAAAAATAGGTTAACAGAAAACAACATTTTCATTTGGTCTGTACTGGCACAAAACCATGGTGTAGACACAAAAACGTATTTTATACAACTGACGCTGGTCTGAGAAAGTGCCAAACAGAACAAGAAAACCTCTTTGAGGCCTGTCTTTGTTTCAGGTTAATGTGGTTCCTTTCAGCCAAGTATCTTTAGGAGCTGCTTCCAAGAGAATCAGAGCCCAGCCGGCGTGGCTAGTGGTTGAGCATTGACCTAAGAACCAGGAGATCACGGTTCGATCCCATGGTCAGGGTATATGCCCAGGTTGTGGGCTCAATCCCCAGTTTGGGGCCTGCAGGAGGCAGTCAATCAGAGATTCTCTCTCATCACTGATGTTTCTATCTCTCTCTCTCCCTTTCCCTTCCTCTATGAAATCAATTAAAAAATTTTTTTTTGTTTTAAAGAGAGAAGTGGAGAAGCAGTACAAGTGCCTCTCTGGACTCCAGGATGCTGGGGGCAAGCCCCAGTTTTGCGCTTGGATATTGGTCACCTCTCTAAGTATCCACGTACTGCCCTACCAGCCAGGGGTTGGACTAGGTGACCTAGGGTCCCTTCCAAAATTCCATTTTTTTACTCCTAAGTAGGAAAGAGCACATTTTGATTGGTTGGCTTGAGTGGATAAACAAATGGGGATAAAGAGGAAAAACTAACCATCTGAAAATACATGAATTAAAAGACACTATTCCTGTCCCAAGTGAAATGTGCTCTTTCTCTTGTCTTGGTGGAGCACCAACTGCCCTATCTGCTGCTCCCTAACCCCCATCCCCAACACCAGGCTGTGACATCACCTTTTCTTCCCCTCCCTATGCCAGCCACTAAGGTGGAAGAATGCTGGAACCAAGGCTAGGGGAGCCCATTCTGAGCTAACATTTCGCATCACAGACACACCTCACCCACCTGGCTGTTGGATGATGACACTGTCACTCTTGCCTGGAACAAATCAGCTGCATTAGGGGGGCTACATCTTGCCCCCACAGCCATTGACCTCAATGGCTTGTTTGCAACTTCGTCTGGTAGCCAGTTCACTTCAAAGCAATTGCCCAATTAGTTAAATTTCACACTTTAGATTTCTAGAAGAGACAGTAATTTTTTTCTCCTTTCCTTAGTCAGCCAAGCTTTAATAGAAGATGCATAGGAAGAAAACTAAAAGTCAATATATTATAAAGGAGCAGTTAAGATTTTATTATTTTTAATTCTATATGTAATAGCTGTAAATGTTTTCATTGTAAACGATTTAAATGTAGTTTACAGACTAAAACATAAAGACCTTGCTTTATCATCCCCACCCACTTCACCTCCAAAACTAATTTACCTCTATTAACATTCCTTCTAGTCTTTTTCTGTGCATTGCCATATAATATCTATAAATGTCATATATACATGTAAATATAAATAGAGACATACTCTACTATACAATACAGCCATGTGTTGCATAATGACGTTTGAGTCAACAGCAGACCACACATACAAAGTTGGTCCCATGACATTACAACAGAGCTAAAAAATTCCTGTTGCCCAGTGACAACATAATGTGGTAGCCAGTGTCAATCGTCACACAAGGCATTACTGTTTTTTGCTCCGTTCAGTCTACCGATAGTCATGCAACTGATAGAAAAGTCTAAGGTTTCCCTGGTCCCTGGTGAGCTCCCCATGGACCTCTCCCCTTTCTAAACCACGGTTACAGCTGGACCCAGCCTTATGATTCTTACTACCATTGCAAGATACCCTTCAGCAACAACCATTAGGAAACTTTGAAGAAAAAGTTTATTACTTACAGGCCATGGGGAGTATAAGGCAGGCCAGGAGATGCATAGCCAGGTCATGGGTAGGGAGAGAGCACCCAAGTACCCGGGTTCTGCTTTTGTTGGGGTGGAGTGTGGGGGCTTAGGGTTTCAATGAATTCACTCTTTATTAGTGAATTTTAAATGTAAGAACAGAAACTTAAAGCATCCAACATAAAGCTTTCCTTGTGATAGATATTCAACTAATGTTCTCGAGGCGACATTAAATGCACTCTCATGAGAGTCAGTCTTAGGAACTCAATACCAGGAATAAAATTTAAAATTACAAATTTAATACTTCAAATGAAAAAGAGAGAATAACATTTCCAAGCTAGATAAATTCACATCTTATACTTTTACATTGGCCCAGGAAAAAGGAAGTGAATATATTTTCAGGGAAAGCACATCAATAAAAATTAAAGAAAAGGTTGGATTTCCCATTTCAAGAAATTGCTCCCACAGGGTTTCTTCTCTTTCTGGAGACTCATTGATTTTCTCTAATCAAGTTGGACTGAGCAAAACAGCAAAGACAATGGCTTCCTGGCCACCTGGTAATGACGGTTACCTGGTTTAATTCCCTTTCTATCCATGACATTCTGTGTGATATAAGGCACATCACTTAACCTCTGAGCTGGAGTTTTTTCATATATCTTGTTAAAAGATAAACTGAGACATATTAAAATTTTAAGATTTTAGAGCAAAAAATCAATTCAAATTGGTCCACAGCATCTAATCCAGCAGATAGAAAGGAGACCCAAGCCGCTGTACAAAATGGAAGGCTTTACAGTGGGAATACGAAGCTATATTAGGTGAAACAGCAGTTAGTTACTGCAAGGTCACTTGCCTTTAGCAATTGGCAGGGATCTGCTGGGCAGATGATCTAACTAGTGCTGGTCAGGCGATTCCTGATTAACAGGTTTAATGTTCCATTTCTGGAAGAGCCAAAACTGTGATTAAGTCTCAATTTGGTGACATGGGACTTAACGTAAGTGACCCCATTTTGGGACTGTTGTCTTGTTTTTAACAATATAAATGGCAAATATATACCTCATAAACTTGTGGTGAAAATTCAATATAGTGTTCTAAGAGTAAACATCTAGCTCATAGTAGGCATTCAAAAATTACTTTTGTTTATTCTTTGGGACCATTTCTTCATTTTTACCCTGGTAAGGAAATCCAGTTAAATTCTTGCTTCTAGTTCTTATTGAAAGAACACTTCTAATACTTTTGACCACCAAAGAGGTATACTAGTAAGATTCCCCCATCAAAACCAGAAGTGGTTCAATTAGGAGGGGGTCTGGAAGGTAAAACATCACAGCAGCGGAATGAGAAAAGAGGTCTGGGCTAACCAGGGAAAAGAAAGATGGATTTTTTCTTAATGAAGGGAGAGATGAACTCTTAAACCAACTGGATGTTTTCCTTTGTTTTGCCTTCCCCTGGACTAGCCAAAAGCAATGGGCGGGTGAATGTGAATGCCTGCTTCCTCCCGATTGTTTTTACAGACCTACATTTTGAGAGGGCTAATTGTTGGAGTCCTCTTCTTTCTTCCCCACAAGAGAGCTTTGTTAGGCAATTAAATCAGGCTGCCTGAGACCCAAAGCCTTACCATTTCAAATCAAGGGTTGGCCCCCAAAATAAAAGAAGTATTGCCTCATTTTCACTTAGCTGACAGTGTTTACTCCTTCAGAGACTGAACTGGAGTTTTCCATCCGACAGAAATACTGGCCCAACCATGATGCAAAGCAGAGCATGAAGACAATTATTTAGATAATCTCTGTTCTACTTGCAGTTGAAACGCAGAAATTAAACTGGAATGCATTGTTTTTCCCTGGGCAGGATGCAAAGGTGGCTTCCCGGGGTTCTTGCCCAGGTGGATTCAAAGAATGAAACCACAGACAAAAAGGTGGTATAGGAAAAGATGGAAATTTATTGAGAAACAAGCACAGACTCCCATGTGAGGAGTGGGAGAGAGTCCCACCAAGTCCCCCTTTCTTAAGGTTTATAAAGGCTGCAGTCCTTTGTGTCCTGATATCCCTTCTGATTGGTCACTATCGTGGCTTCAGAGCTCAAACCCCATATGAGATTCCCCCTTCCCCCCCCCTTTGTTCTTCTATTCCCTTTGGCCTTCCTCTTCCTTCTCTCAATGAGAGGCTTCCTTTCCTTTACTCTGTAAATGTGTACCTTCTGCAGCGCCCAGCTTTGTAGCTCTGTGGTTCTCCTGCGTGGACCCCCTGATTCCTAAAGCTTCCTAAACCTGCCTATTTTACCCCTAAAAACTCCTTTCACAGTGAATGAAAACAAGCAAAAATTGCCTTTGGTTTATCTACACAAAATGGCCCAGCCCTCTCTCTTCCTTTGTTTGAGACTTACTGCACTCCAGACTCATAGGGAAAGGTCACCCCACCAGTCTCTGCGGGACGTGGGCTAGTCCTTGCTATCTCAGGAGGTTTGTTTGGCAGCCAGCTTTGCAAAACCAACACATTTTGCCCTAGCCGGTTGGCTCAGTGGATAGAGCATCAGCCTGCAGACCGAAGGGTCCCAGGTTCAATTCTGGTCAAGGGCACGTACTTCGGTTGCAGGTTTGATCCCCGGCTCTGGTTTGGGAGGCAACCAATCAATGTGTCTCTCGCACATTGATGTTTCTCTCTCTGTGTGTCTCTCCCCTTCCCTTCCATTCTCTAAAAATCAATAGGGGGAAAAATAAAAAATAAATGGAAAAATATCCTTGGGTGAGGATTAACAAACAAACAACAAAACAAAACAAAACACACACATAATTTTCTCTGATGTTCTAGAGAGTCCCAGAGAACTTCTCATTGTCACTGTCGAAGGTGATTGTCTTTTCTGAGATTAAAGGCTCGAATTCTGTGGTTTAACCTGCATGTAACCTACTTCAGTTCTGTCTTTGGGAAATACTGCCCATGTTTCCTGGTGCAAGTCACTTGGCAAAGTCACCCTCTAAGCAGGAGACTCTTAGAGTGTGACTCTAGCAGGGTAGACAGCCAGCATCAAAAGGCAATAGAGTTGAACTAGAGGACCTGGAAGATCGCAGTTCGCACAATCTAGGCTTCTAAGACTAAAAAGCTCATATTATGGTGTGTTATCCTTCTCTTTGATAGGAATTAATGTTTTTCTCATCACCTGTAAAATTCCTCCTAGCATTTAGCACAATCCTGGAGCATACTAGGAGCTCCATAAATTCTGAATGAACGAGTGAGCAAATGGACAAACGAACAGAAGAACCTGGTTTAACTCAGTTAGTCTCACCTCCCCATACAGCACTGTAGTGAGATGGTGAGGGTCCCCGATATGCTTTCATCCTTAACTTCCCTTTACAGCTTCGAAATCCACCCTAATCTTTTGTGAGCTGTGAATTTCAAAGACGAAGAATTTCTTGTCCATATGTAATCTGCTTGCCACAGAACAGATTTAATTTGTGGAAAAAAGCCCAGGTGCTTGACTGGACTGAGTTGTGTTTTAGGGTCCAACTGACCCAAAGTGCCTGCTGAGTATAGCTTTTCCTGGGCACAGTGTTCACTGTCAGGCCTGGCCCGGATTGCAATATACTTAATATCTTTCTAAAACAGAGGGAGCAGCCTGATTGCCCTAAAAAGACCATAGTCTCTCCAGAAGTTCCCTCCCACTTTGACCAAACTCATCTTCCCATGGCCAGTGGTGGTTCATCTACTTGGAAGACTGAGAGCTTGAGCCTCACTAACTGGGCTTCACTCAGTCTCCCTGTGTATGATGCTTTCTTATCTTCCAGGTGATTTGGTGTCATGCCCTTGCTTTGCCATCTGAGACCAAGAAAGGCTCAAACAGCTGAGCGAAGGCCACGCTGCCCTCTCCATGAGCTGAGGAAACAAAGAGCTAACACGTTTAACCTTTTGCACTCGGATGTCGAGTGTGACTCGACACGGTTAGCATCGGTAGCAGCTCGTATGTCAAGCCACACTCAACACGTAGTTTCACCGCGGGGGGAAGGGGGATTTTTGTCTATTTTTCCAGTATCTTTTCTTGTTTTCATTAGCATGAAAGGACAAGTAAAATGTAAATGCCGTCTCAACTGATGCCACCACCGAAGCTTATCTTTTGCATAGGCAGCAATCTTGAGTAGGGGGGTCCAAGGCATGAGTCGTTGCATCATGCCTTTTTGAGCTTGCGTCATCTTCCCTTGGTAAAGAACCTTCCTTATCTTTTCGTCTCCTAGGTTTGTTTAGGTTTCTATTAGCATATCACAGATGTTGTCATGACACAGGGTTTAGTTGGATGATTGGTTTGCCCCCTAGCAGTCGCACGTTCTGAGTGAATTTCCCCTCCTCAGGATGGATAAGTTTTCAAAAGACATAGAAAGCAGCGATGATGAATTTTACTTCGAAAACGAAGAAAAAAGTGAAAAATGTAATAGTGACGAAAGTGAGTTCTCCGAGGATGTGAGTGCAGATGATGAACAAATCGCTGTTCCTAGTGGAACTACAGAAAGGAAAAAGTCCCTTGCTTTGCCCAAAGATCTGGCTGAAAGTACTGACAGTGACAGTGACATTGAATTCATAAAGGCAAAACGAAGACGCACAATTGTTTATTCGAGTGAGAGTGATGGAGATATAGGTGATATCATTGAGAAATCGGGTATAAGACCCAGTGAAAGTTACGTTTCTAGGGGAAAACAGGAAAAAGAAAAGTGGACATCTACATCTGTGAATGACAAAGAGCCTAGCAGAATCCCTTTCTCCACTGGTCAGTTACATGTTGGACCTCAAGTTCCTTCTGGATGTGCCACACCAATAGACTTTTTTCAGTTGTTTGATAAAAAATATAACCGATGAGACAAATGAGTATGCTAGGCATAAAATTAGCCAGAAAGAACTATCCCAGCGATCCACTTGGAATAATTGGAAAGATGTGATGATAGAGGAAATGAAGGCTTTTCTTGGTGTAATACTAAATATGGGTGTATTGAATCACCCCAACTTGCAGAGTTATTGGTCCATGGATTTTGAGTCTCATATACCATTTTTTCTATCTGTTTTCAAAAGAGAAAGGTTCTTGCAAATATTTTGGATGTTACACTTGAAAAACGACCAAAAGTCAAGTAAAGATTTGAGAACAAGAACCGAGAAGGTAAACTGCTTCTTGTCATACCTTGAAATGAAATTTAGGGAGAGATTCTGTCCTGGAAAAGAGATTGCTGTTGATGAGGCTGTTGTTGGTTTCAAAGGAAAGATACACTTCATCACATATAATCCTAAAAAGCCAACAAAATGGGGTATTCGTTTATTTTGTCCTCTCAGATTCAAAATGTGGTTACATACATTCATTTGTCCCTTATTATGGAGGAATAACATCTGAAACGTTGGTGAGACCTGATCTCCCTTTTACTAGCAGAATAGTTTTAGAGCTTCATGAAAGATTGAAGAACTCAGTACCTGGTTCTCAAGGTTATCATTTCTTCACTGACAGGTATTACACTAGTGTCACTCTTGCAAAGGAATTGTTCAAGGAAAAAACACACTTGACAGGGGCAATAATGCCCAATAGGAAAGATAATCCACCTGTTATCAAACATCCAAAGCTAATGAAGCTTTTATTGCTTCATTATCCAAAGCTTTTATTGCTTGCTATAAAAGTGATACCACTGTAATTAGCCAATTAGTCGTGACCAACTATACAAAGTTTATGGGGGGTGTTGATATAGCTGATCACTACACAGGCACATACTGTTTTATGAGGAAGACTCTAAAATGGTGGCGTAAATTGTTTTTCTGGGGGCTTGAGGTCAGTGTTGTAAATTCCTATATATTGTACAAAGAATGCCAAAAAAGAAAAAATGAAAAACCGGTAACGCATGTGAAATTTATTAGGCAACTAGTACACGATCTTGTTGGAGAATTCAGAGATGGTACACTAATTTCCAGGGGTAGATTATTATCCACTAACTTAGAGCAACGTTTAGATGGAAAGCTCCATATAATCACACCTCACCCTAACGAAAAACACAAAGATTGTGTTGTTTGTTCTAACAGAAAAATCAAAGGAGGAAGAAGAGAGACGATTTATATTTGCGAAACATGTGAATGTAAACCAGGTCTTCATGTGGGTGAATGTTTCAAAAAATTCACCGTGAAAAATTATAGACTAAAATTACTCTTTGAATGTATCAATAATTTGAAATATAAAAATATCCAAATAAATAAGTTTGTATGAAAAGAAACTCCAGTTTTTTATTCTACTGCCGCGCTTTGTAAAATCTGGGGTATTTAAAAAATTAAATCCCGAGTAGAATAAAGGAATCGAGAAAAAAAGCAAGCGAGTGCAAAGGGTTAACTCAAAAGCCCTGAAGTTATAAAATGATGAATAACAATTTGTCTCACACCTTCTTTCCACTTCAGCTGAGGAGATGCAAAGTGAGTTAGAAAGAGAACAGGCCCCAGGAGGAAACTGTTCCAGCTCAGGGAGACGGCTGCCTTCAGCTGATGGCTCAGATGAGCAAATGAGATAAGAGTGAGAGCAACCAAAGGCCAGCATGTTCAGAACAGCCAGTCCTTGCTTCTTTTCAGATGGAAGGGAGGGTTTCTCTGAAGCTGTCACAGTAGGTTTACTTCCTTCCCCTTCCTGTTCCTCTCTCTGTATTTGTCATTCCTCACTAAGTTCATCCACTGATGCAGTTGGGGATTTAAAAACAAAACACACAAAAAAGTAAAGCAATCTTGGATTGAGTTTTCTAAAATGATGGAGCTAGACAAAAGAAACTAAATTAATCATTCTGGGACCAGCAGCAGCTCCATTCTGATCACTACAATGTGGTATTTAAATCTCTCTTTTTTTCTTTTTTTTTTCCTCAATGAAAGTCTTTTGCTTCAATGAGACCCTCTGAAGCTCTTGGTTTCTTCTCCACACGGCTACCTTGGCCATCTTGGAACTTTAAGAATCTGAGCATCTCTACTGAATCTATTAGATTGCTTGCTATAAAAGTGATACCACTGTAATTAGCCAATTAGTAATAGGAAAGGAGCAAGGGGAGGCCAGACATGTCATTTGGACAGCTTTCCCAGGAAGCTGCAAATTCACACTCCCCAGGGAACCACCAGCCCATTCCCTGTAGGTCACTGGGGGAAGGGGTCCAACAAAGGGGAGAGAGACACATGTAAAGTGAAGTTGGGGTGAGTAGGGAAAATGCCTATTAGTCACCCCTGGAACAGAGGTAGTTAGCCAGAATTGGTGTGGCCACTGCAAGCATGTAAAAATTTGGGAATACATAATCCCCTAAAATAAGGCAAATATACTCTCTTTTGTTGTTCTTGGCTCATCGGGCTCTCTTGTTCCTGTGTCCTTGCATTCCCCCATGTTTCCTCCATAGCCATGTGGTCCTGCGGGCCCCACGTGCAATGGACTGATGGACTACAGCAGGGAACACAAACTAAGCTAGCCTAATGATGTATTGGACTTCTCCAACATGGAACAGGAACTCAGGACACTAGCTCAAATTCTAGGCCTATTAAAAGCCACTGCTACACTTCTTTTATGGCGAGACTGAGAGAGAGAAAAACTTGGAAACTCAGGGATTTAATTCCACACAAATAAAAATCACTCATTCTCCCATGTGAGTCTCAGAAAATTCTTTTTCTCAGGATATAGCAAGAATTCCACTTCCACAAGCAAGAGGTCTGAAGACCTCTCCCCATGGGTAACAAAAGGATGTTCCAAGTCTTACAACATTTTCTAGCTCTAATACTTAGAACAATGACCTGCACATGACAGGCACTCAGTAGAATCTTTTTGGAGAGGATAACCGTCTTACAAGTCATGCTGCAAAAGCCTCACTGGAATAATTAAAATGAACCCCTCCAGGCTGGACAGAAAGTAACTGAATCTGATGTTTAAAAAAAAAAAAAAAAAAAAACACCCTGTTTTCAGGGCATTGCCATAAGAGTACATTCATCCTACAAGCTCGACCCAAACATCTGAGAGAAATCTTTCATAATTATGTTTTCACTCTTTCTACTTTTGTCAGAAACCCAAAACGAGTTCTCTCTTTTCTAATGCTTGTTAAACTACTGATTTAAAGTGGGCAAGGGGAAAAAAGCCAACACCATAGACACTTTTTTGTTTACTTTTATAATAAAAATTGTTTGAATAATTAAATCTGCCTTGTTACGGGAGAGAGGGGATGAGGAGACCTCGGTTCTTGTCTTCTTGAGGGAAAGATTTCAATCAAGTGACAAAGTGTAGAAAAGCAAGTAAGAATTTATTGACCATGGCAAAAATATACTTAAGAGAGTGAAACAAGGGCATAGAAGAAGCAATAGGAGAGTCTAGACTGGGCTGCTTTGGCTCATTAGGAGGTCAGAGAAAAGGGGGCTTTGGAGACAGGTTCACCAGGTTAGTCTGGGACGAGCTGCTTCTGCCCATTGCTTCCCTGGTTGCAAGTCTCCTGGGGTCCTTTATAAGTTAGGGGATATGTGTGGGGAGCAGGAGGAGGAGAGTTGGAAGGGAATGGCACAGGTGTATTCCCTGGAAGGAGAATGTGCTGAGACCTTCATTTTCAGGGGCTTTAAAAGCTGGACATCTAAGGGATGTCTTAGAGTGGATCAATAGAATATTCATCAGCTTTATGATGATGTACCAAACTGAGACTTATTCTCTTAATTTGTCTGTCTTTGGTGTGGTTGGCAAATGGCACTTAATTGGATTTCTGTTATCTGTCTTCCTGAGTAGAGTGACTTAAGCTATTTACTCTCTGGTTGGGGAGGAGAAGCACAAGCCATTTACTCTTAAGTGTCCTTGGTTTAGGGAAGATAGGATTTGCTAGGTGAGCCCATGGTCGAAATGAAAACCGGGGGCCAGACTCACCATTAGAGCCTGAACTAGAGAAGGAATTCCCACTGGTCTGGGCAGAAGGAAATCCCCTGGGCCTTGCTAAGAACCACGCCCCAGTGCTAATTGACTTGAAGCCTGGGGCACAGCCTGTGAAACTTTACCAGTATCCAATTCCAAGGAACGCACACCTAGGTATCCAGGGCCACCTAGAACAACTGCTTCAATGGGGTCTTCTTAAGCAGTGTCAGTCTCCATAGAACACCCCTCTCTTACCTGTCAAGAAGCCTGGGACCAATTATTACAGCCTGGTACAAGACCTGTGGGCTGTTAATGAGGCCGTTATAACCCTGCATTTGGTGCTGCTGAATCCATACACCCTCCTGGGACTCATTCCGTCAGAAGCGGAATGGTTTACATGTCTAGATCTAAAAGATGCCCTTTTCTGCCTTCAGCTGGCACCCTCCAGTCAGCCCCTGTTTGCCTTTGAGTGGGAAAACCCAACCACAGGGACTAAGGAACAGTTCACCTGGACCAGACTGCCACAAGGGTTCAAGAACTCCCCACTCTTTTTAGTGGAGCACTCGCAGCAGATTTGTCCAAGTTTCACAGGCTGTGCCCCAGGCTTCAAGTCAATTAGCACTGGGGCGTGGTTCTTAGCAAGGCCCAGGGGATTTCCTTCTGCCCAGACCAGTGGGAATTCCTTCTCTAGTTCAGGCTCTAATGGTGAGTCCTTTGACTGGGAGGTATAAAGTCTCCATTCTTCCTCCCTAGTCACTGCTAAAGACAGAATCATTGGAGAGGTCCCCTCACCTAAGTGCAGTTGTGCTGAGCTGTCTGAGGCAAAAGTAATTTCTGCTCCCATTTTGCTAAAAGGTCTCTGCCCATTAGAGGGACCAGGCAACCTGACAAGTACAGGAATTCATGAACCACCTGGTGGCTGCTAACTAACATTGGCGCGGGCAGCAGAATGGTCCCCGGTAGCTTTGATAATGGTGACTTCCCATCCTGACAGGGGAGCTACTTTCTGAGTAACTACCGAGTGCTCTGCCCCTGTATTAACCATAAAGTACACAGTCTGGCCCCCGGTTTTCATTTCGACCATGGGCTCATGGGGGCCCATTTAGAAAGAGCCCAATCTGTCCTAGTCTGAGTTGGCTGCCACCAGTCCATGAGGTCTGCCTCAGGCAGCTCTGGTTGACAGCAGCTGGGTGGTTTGGATGGCCTTCCCTGCTTCTTCTGGCGGCTCAGACATTCATTCTTCCAGCGTCCTAATTCTTTACAATAGGCACACTGGTCCCGTTTAAGATTCGTCCTTCCTTTTCCTGACTTGACTCCTTGATGTCTCCCTTTCCTTTTCTGGGAGCTAGCTTCTATAACAGCCACAGCAATCAGAGTCACTTTCCTTTGTAGTTTCTCCTCAGCCTACTTTTTAGCCTCATTGTCCCGATTAATGAAAACATTGTTTGCTATTTCTAGTAGCTCAGTTGCATTCTTTCCCAAAAATCCTTCAAGCTTCTATAGCTTTCTCCTTATGTCTGGCTGAGCCTGACTAACGAAGGCTACATTGACCATAGTTTGATTCTCTGTGGCCTCTGGGTCAAAGTGAGAGTAAATTCAATATGCTTTACAGAGTCTCTCATAAAAGGCTGCTAGGCCCTAACCGGTTTGGCTCAGTGGATAGAGTGTCGGCCTGCAGACTCAAGAGTCCCAGGTTCGATTCCGGTCAAGGGCATGTACCTTGGTTACGGGCACACACCCAATGGGGAGTGTGCAAGAGGCAGCTGATCGATGTTTTTCTCTCATCGATGTTTCTAACTCTCTATCCCTCTCCCTTCCTCCCTGTAAAAAAAAAAATTTAAAAAAAATATATATATATATTTTTTAATTTCTTTATTGATTGAGGTATCACATATTTGTCCTCATCCCCCCATTCCCATCCCTCACCCCTCCCCACACATGCCCCCACCCCCCAAAATATATATTTTTTTTAAAAAAGGCTGCCGGACTTTCATCAGGCCTCTGGAAAACCTCAGAGGTCTTGGCCATATTAGTGGGCTTCTTGGCCCCGGCCCAGAGCCCCTGGAGGAAGGCCAGCCAATATCTCTCTAATCTGGCCCTCCCGTTCTCCGAATTCGGGTCCCATCTGGGTTCTACATCTGGGAGAGCCTCCCTGGCCCATCTGTCTGTGTCTAATGTCCCTTGTGGGGCCTGGGTCTGGAGCCATTTCCAAGCTTCTGTTATTATTCTCATGCGCTCCTCAGTGTTAAAAAGCGTGAAAAGGAGTTGCTTGCAGTCGACCCAGGTGGGCTTATGGGTCTGAAAAATTGACTCCAGAAGGTCAACCATGGCTTGAGGTTTTTCGGAATAAGCAGTAATGTGATGCTTCCAATTTAAGAGATGGGTTGTAGTGAACGGCTGGTAGTAAAAGACCAATCCCCCCTCTTGTGGGGTCCTGTTTTCTCCAATTATATGAGGACCCCGCATTTCTCGGATAGGCATCTGGAAAGCCAGGAGTGTTTTGGGTCCCTGATCAGCTGAGCACGAACATTGTCCAACTGGCTCTGGGGAGTCCAGTTGAGGGGAGATAGAAGGAGCTTCCTTGGCTAGGCAAAGGGGCACTGGGTACCACTTGTGGCACATATGGAGGTGGTAGAACTGGCAGGGCTTCCTCAGGGCGTTCCTACAGAATAGGAGGCTTATTCTCCTTCTGAGGGGCTCTTTTTCCTTATATACACAAAACTGGATCCAAAGCGGCTTAAGCTCTGCTATTTCTAGCCACTGGTCAATATAAAGGAACTGGTCGGATGACCTGGGTCTCCTGTGATAATTCCGTGATCATTCCTGGTCGTGGGGACAGTATCTGGTTAAAGCTGTAGTCGTACTTCCTCACTCTGATTGACTTGGGCGGAGCTGCAGAGCTAACCTCAGGGCCCCACCACAGCTGACTTGGGCGGAGCTGCGGGGACCTTTAGGGGCCGCCACAGGAGGAGATATATAGGTCAGAGCCTCCCCAGGAGTTCAGTTCAGGTTTTGGATCTGGAATACCCCTGGACTAGCAGATCTGCAAAATAAAGGTTAAACTTTCCTCCCTCAGAGTGCTGGCTGATCGTTCTTCCAGCATTCTGCCACAACAAGGGGGCATATGTAATACTTTCAACAATAAAGATTTAAAAGAAAAATACTTGTCTAGCAATTAAGCTTTCAGTATTTCATGTTGTTTCAAAATATCTTCGTAGGGTTTTTTCAGAAATTTGCATTTTAGAAAAAATGGCCCAGACAAGAGTTCTTGTTGAAGGTCAGGTGTTTGCATTTCAAAGGTTGTAGGACTTTGGTTTTATAAAGTCAGTTTTCTATTAGACTCGTGAGATGAATAGGGGAGTTTTGGGGAAGGTGAAAGGATTTGGTAGCTTGAATTGCTTCTGGAACCACACCTCTGGCCCGGTGAAAACTTCATTTATTTTTTATACCTCAACAATTGATTTGTCAAATGTTGGCAAAAGACTGACAAATTCATTTATCTATTTTCATAATGTTTCTTTCCATTTGGGTACATTTTTTTAGTCACAGCAGCTTAGGGTCACCTCTGAGAGCCGTAAAGACTTAGATATAACCCTTTGTCCATTCCCTTGGGAACAGCAAAACAGGCCCTCGCTGCAAGAGTATTGTCCCATAACATTTCTAGCTGGAAGAACACAGGTTCTAATTTTAAGTTGTTATGCCCAGAATTCGGGGTCCCCAAGAAAAACCACCAGGGAGCCAGACGAGTCCGATGCAAAAGCAAAGAGTCTGTATTCAAGCTAGCTTGAGCTCAGTCCCACACGCGCACACACTGGCGCAGGGCGAGGTGGGGAGAGGAGGAGGAGCCTTGGGAGAACAAAGGCCTTAAAGGGGGTCCAAAGCAGTGGGCGGGGGGGAACGTTTGTGGCCCCGTTGATTGGTCAGGGGGCAGGGTCAGGGGTCTGGTTACACGGGGGTACTGTGCTGCTGGCCTAATTTGGACTGAGTCTACTTCTCTACATTCCTATTGGCAGGTTTATGCAACTGTTACATTCTCGCGGTTTTCTAAGAAAAAGGAGTCATATACATAGTTACACGGGATGGAGGGTACAGTACATTTTGTGCTGTCCTGCTCTGCCCTTTCAAAGTGAGGCATTGATTAAGAAGCTTTACTCTGAAGGAGAAGGCAACTTAAGTGGGTGTGGTTAAGAACAGATGAAGTAGCCCCAATATCTCTGAGCCTTAGGGGCTTCCTTTGGTGTAATAAATTTAACTTCTCCCAAATTGTCGTTGAGAAGGGAAAACAGCCTTGGAGCAACTCTATGCTAGCTTCTGATTTCTTTCCTAAGTCCCATTGCAGCTTTCTACAATTCTTTTTGAGGTGACCTGGCTTTCTACACTAGAAACAGCTCCTCTACAATTTCCTAGCAGACCCCATTTAGCAATTCTGTTGCCTTGCTCTTAGAAACCAGTAGGCATATCTGAAAAGGAAAATGGGGGGGACTTGCAACCTAGTTCAGTATCTGGTTAAAACTGTATCTTACTTCTCCACTCTGACTGACGTGGGCAGAGCTGCAGACCATGCCCCCAAGGCCCCGCCAAGATGGGCGGACCTTCGGGGACCCTCAGGGACCTGCCACAGGAGGAGGTATTTAGGTCAGAGCCTCCCTACAAGTTCAGTTCAGGCTTTGGATTCGGAATTCCCCTGGACTAACAGATCTGAGAAATAAAGGTTAAACTTTCCTCCCTCAGGTTAAACTTTCCTCCCTCAGAGTGCTGGCTGATCATACTTCCGTGCATTCTGCCACAATAGTGCAGGAGGCAGCCAATTGATGTTTCTCATCAATGTTTCTATCCCTCTCTCTCTCTCTCCCCCTTCCTCTCTCTCTAAAATCAATAAAAACATATTTTTTTAAAAATTAGAATTGTAGAAAACATGTGGTTGTCACTATAAATTTGATAGCTTTCCAATATTTCAAGAATTTTCTGATGAGATCAAAGGGAATCAATGTAATTTTTAAATGTTGTATTATGAAATGTGTCAACATTTGGAAGATCTTCATAATGTTTGGGGCAAATTTAGAATATTGGGGAATAGCTATGGTTATGAAATATTAATCATGCTCTATTAACAATGATTGCCTTGTTCTGATTAAAGACATTCTAACTTGGCTGGAAGTTGTATGCCCTCAGGACCTGGGAGTCAACCTTGGAATGTGGTCCATTCTCATTTAAGACCTGCCTATTATCATGGAAAGATTAACCACCTTGTTGCCCAAAGGATGGAGTCCCACCCCAACCTACATAGTCTACTTCCCATGCCTGTAATCCCTACTTCCTCATGTAATCCTTGTCCTACCCAATATAAGCAGCTGGTTCATGGGGGGGCTGCAGAGCAGATTTCTGTGAATGACCTGCTGCTCTCCCATACTGCTGGCAATATTGGAATAAGTGCTCATTTATGATTCAACTTTGTCTCTGCTTAATTGGCTCAAGTTGTACAGGCAGCACAGACCCATTGATTATCTGGTTATAATAACTCCAGTGAGCTAATACTTTCCAAATAACCTATGTTGGTTAAAAAAAATCAATTCAAGCCCTAGCTGGTTTGGCTCAGTGGATAGAGCATCGGCCTGTGGACTGAAGGGTCCCGGGTTTGATTCCAGTCAAGGGCACATGCCTGAGTTACAGGCTTGATCCCCAGTAGGGGCCATGCAACAGGCAGCCGATCAATGATTCTATCTCTCTCTCCCTCTTCTTTCCTCTCAATAAAAATATATTAAAATAAAATGTTACTTTTTAAAAAATCAATTCAAAGAGCAAGATTGACAAAATGAATTTTAATCTAACAAAGTACAAAAATTGCATTGATATAGCTTCAGATTTGACACCACAACTATTCTTTAAGAAACTATAATTTGTTCAGTTTGGGTATAGAATCAGAGAAAAATATTCACAATTATTTGAAAAAGATATTAACATACTCCCCCCTTTTCAACTACATATCTGTGTGAGGCTGAATTTTTTTCATATACTTTCACCCAAGCAATAATAACACAATAGGTTGAATACAGAATCAGATAAGAGAATCTGCCACTAGAGAGACTTATAAAAAATACTAGAGGCCCGGTGCATGAAAATTCATGCTCTGGAGGGGGGTTCCTCAGCCCAGCCTGCCCCCTCACAGTCCAGGGGCCCTCAGGGGCCAGAGGCGACCCGGCGATCAGGGGAAGGAGACACCCCCATCACACCTCTGCTGCTGCCACTGCCGGCAGTGCAAGCATCTGCCAGCTCTGGTTACCTGAGCCTCATGTAGCCCTGGGCGGCTGGGCAGCCGCCATCCAAGGCTTGCCTGCACCTTGGGCTGGCCCTGGGCGGCTGGGTGGCTGAGGGGACGGCGGGCGGGGGATTCCAGAGGCAGGCGCCTGGCCTTGCTGTGTGCCTACCGCCCCGGTGGGGCTGAGGGGACTGGGTGCCATCATCTTGTGGCTGTGGGCGCTGCCATCTTTGAGGGCATGGCAGTCAATTAGCATATTCCCTCCTTATTGGCTGTGGGCACCGCCATCTTTGCAACAGTGTGAGGGTCAATTAGTATATCTCTCTTTATTAGATAGGAGAAATGATATTCTCACTAAATATTTTCAACAAAAGTAGTTATTGTGCATAAAATATATTAAGTAATGTGAGGGGCTTTGCAGTTTTCATTTCAAACACACTAAATATGGACAATCTAGCACACATAAGTAAGGGCTCTTTAGAGTCCTTAATAATTTTTAAAAGTGTAAAGTTCTTATATACAAATATCAAGTCATCACGTTGTGCATCTGAAACCAATATAATGTTATGTGTTAATTATACCTCAATAAAAAACACTATTTTTTTTTTTTTTAGGTTCTTATTTGGCTTAGGGGAGGAAAAAGAAGAGTGCAAAAGAGTTTTGAGATCAAAATGTTGGGAAACTGCTGCACTAACTTATACTGCTTCAGTCGTTCTATATTCAAAACATTCCAACCTTTAACAGATAATGGAGGAAAGAAATCCCTGGGGGTATAGTGCCTGGATTAATCATTAAAGGAGCTTCTCTTTGTTGGGTGTCCTAGAGGTGTTTCCACTCTGGGGGCAATGCACTTTAGTAAGCACTTTGGGGTGGGTGAGGGCATTGCCTTCTGTTTGCAAAGCAGAGAAACTATTTATTGTGCATATAAGCAAACTTCCCAGACTGTTTTAGAAAGGGTAAATGTAGAAGCTGAGGCTCTGGAAACCCATTCCTCTAAAACTATCTATGCAAGTGTACCCATGGGAAAGTCTTCATGTAACCTAGGAATAAGGTTTCCCAAGATGCTGGTCTCCAGGCCCTATTTGGAAGAGATGGGAAGGGGATACTGGATATCTGGTAAAGAAACCTTTTATTCATTTGGTTGCAGAGCTCTCTCTGTAGCCCCAGGAACACAAAAATGTTTTGCTAATTAGCATGTGACTCAGTCCAATTCCTGCGGTTGATGATCCATCCAGCAGGGCCTTGCCCAGCTCTGTGGCTCTCAGGCTGTGTGATTGACAGTCTGACAGACCTGGGGCTTTCCCCCAGTTATGACTGAGAAAAATCCAGCAGGATCCCTGAGGTCTCCTAATCTCCACACCTGCAAAGTAGGGATAACATTACCTACTTGGCATTTAAAGCACGTGGCACACATTATCAGATTAATAACTACCATTTCAGCACTTACTCTGCCAGAAACTGTCAAGGGCTCTTCCTTTGTAAGATTTTGTCCTGACAAAAAGCCTGAAAAATAATTGTGGTATTTCTTTACTCCTAAGGAGAATTTTTGTCTACATTCAACACATCTAAAATTGAATTTGGTCTTGCATTTGATGTGCACGTGGTTTGTCCTGTTTTGTACAAAGCTAATAAATTGATGATGCATCTTGTAATAAAAAATACAGTATGGATTTCCCCATCTTATGAATAGGGAACAAGTTAAAAAATATGAAATAACTTGTTTAAGTCCACACATTTGGTATGTGGTGGGACAGAGAGGTGAAGCGTGAACCAAGACCTGGGGTTGTTTCATTGATTCATCACACCTGGCTGGCGCCTCTCCTCTCCCCGCCCCTGGATGCTACTACATAGCCAGTACTTAATGGAAAAGAATCTGGTCCCACCCAGGCCTTGGGTGCCTCTTCTGCCCCTTTGTTCACCGAGTATATTTGTCAGCATATCCCAGTGAGACATCTTTTGTTCAGTTAATCCTATATATCCGAGACAGAGTTCCTCTGAGGCCTGCAGCTTAAGTTTAGTCCTATAAGAACTAAAAGTGAACAGCTTACATTGAGCACTTACGTACAATGCAATGTTATAAAATATTTTACATATGGGAGACACTCCTCCACCCCATCCCCACCACCACTAGGTTTCTTTCTAACAGTCCACCAACCCAGCCTGCCCCTAATCATTTTATCCTATGCGTGGAATCCAATGTGGCTAATGATCCCTGTGGGTGCAAAGGAGATGAGGCTTCTACCACCGACACCCACACCATTAAATAGACTTCTCTCAGAGAGTGGGCAAATGGTCCTCTTTAGTCCTAAGTGGCCAGAGTACCATGCTTTGAGGTGCTTCTGTTGTCTTTACAGAGGTTCTTTCAGGATCATCTTAGGAGTATGTCAGCACCTGTAGTTGAAACCAGTGTCTTTATAGATTACCTGGGCCATCAATACATTGACTGTGAAGACCTGCTAAAACTTCGAGAAAAACTAGATCTGAACCCAATCATGTTGTGTTGAAAAAATGTGAGCTCAAAATGAAGTTTAGAAAACAATCTTTAGGACTTAACTCCACCAAACTTTCACTGTTTCATCTTTATTCTTTAAAACATTGAAAAAGTTTGTGATAAGGATTAAATAAAAGCCTTTGTCCAGGTATCTAGAAGAATCTTGATGTTTTTCTTATCGTTTCAGATGGGTCTCCAATATATATTTTAGGATAATGGGTGGTGGTGTTTGTGTCAAATTTGTTGCAAATGTTTCTTAGTATTTTTTTCCCTTTTGCTTGATTTTTGATGACTTTGAACTTAAAATATTTACATTGTGAAATCTCACTATTTCCTTTGTAGTTTCTTTTCTTTTATTTTTTTAAATTTATTGATTTCAGAGAGGAAGAGAGAGGGGGATAGGAACATCAATGATCCCCTACTGGGGATTGAGCCAGCAACGCAAAAATGTGCCCTTGACCAGAATCGAACCCGGGACCCTTCCATCCACAGGCCGACGTTCTACCCACTGAGCCAAACCAGCTAGAGCTATAGTTTCTTTTATTGCTTTTAATCTTGATCGCTGTCCATGAAAAATTTAGACATTCACCAATATTTTTTCTCCTTTTTAATAGTCTGATTTTTTTTTAAAACACATAGGCCTAACCCTGGCCAGGTAGCTCAGTTGGTTAGAGTGTCGTCCTGGTACACCAAGGTTGTGGGTTTAATCCCTGGTCAGGGCACAGACAAGCAGCAACCAATGAATGCATAAATAAGTGGAACAACAAATTGATGTTTCTCTCCTGTCTTTCAAATCAATAAAAAAATTTTAAAAACCATATAGGTCAAGATAGATGGTACAATGCTATGATCTCATTAGTTTTTTCTTCCCAAATAGTTGACCAATTCTTATAGTGGTACCATTTATTAAATAATTCCAAGTTAAGATATTCTTAACCATGCTGGTGAGGAAAGTGGAATGCGAGCCCAGGGCAAAGTGAGATGAGAATCAATCTGACTGGAGACTCCAATCAGCGGCACTGGCCTGTAGGAGGGGAGCACCTGGGGTGAGGAATGCAGGCCCAAACCAGCCCCACTGCTATGTAAGAACTGCCGCTGTTTGAAAGGGCTGAGGAGGCAGGGGGTGGAATGAAGGGAATAAAAACCAATGGGCATACCGTATACCGTAATGGTGGATACATATCAGTATGGATTTGTCAAAACCCATAGAACTGTACAACACAGGGCAAACCCTAGTGTAAACTATGGATTCTAATAAACAACCAAGTATTGATATTGGCTCATCAACTGTAACAGGTGCACCATGTTAACAAAATCCTATCTAATAAAAGAGTAATATGCAAATTGACCGTACCTCTGCCACACCCACAAGCCATGCCCACCAGCCAATCAGGAGTGAATATGCAAATAAACCCAACCAAGATGGCTGCAGCCACGGAGAGCAGGAGGGAGGCTTGGGTATCCCCAGCAATGGAGGAAGCCAAGCTTTCTGCCTGCCCTTGCTGGCCTAGGCCTCCACTCAATGCTACAAAGTTTCAATATAGAAGATAAATAAATCCCAGATACCAGGGCCTCCGCTTGAGTCGCCAGGGGGCATGGCCAGCCTGTAAACCACCACAGGCCCCTCACCCAGGCCGCCCCACTCCCCAAGGGAACCCCCACCCTGATCCGGGACACCATTCAGGGCAAACCATCTGGCCCCCACCCATGCACCAGGCCTCTATCCTAATAAAAGAGTAATATGCAGATTGACCATCACTCCAACACAAAAGATGGCTGTCCCCATGTGGTCAAAGATCCTGCCCCCATGTGGACACAAGATGGCCACCACAAGATGGCCAGCAGGGGAGGGCAGTTGGGAGGGACCAGGACTGCAAGGGAGGGCAGTTAGGGGTGATCAAGCCTGCTGGAGAGGGCAGTTAGGGGTGACCAGGCCGTCAGGGGAGGGCAGTTAGGGGCAAACAGGTTGGCAGGGGAGCAGTTAGGCATCAATCAGACTGGCAGGGAAGTGGTTAGGGGGTGATCAGGCTGGCAGGCAGAAGAGGTTAGGGGCAATCAGGAAGGCAGGCAGGCAAGCAGTTGGGAGCCAGCAGTCATGGATTGTGAGAGGGATGTCCGACTGCCCGTTTAGGCCCGATCCAACGAGCAGTCAGACATCCCTCGAGGGGTCCCAGATTGGAGAGGGTGCAGGCTGGGCTGAGGGACACCCCCCTCCCACCCAGTGCACGAATTTCATGCATCGGGCCTCTAGTATGTTAATAATAGGGGAGACTTTGTACAGGGACAGGGGAGGGCACATGGGAACTCTGTACTAGCTGCTCTTTCCTATAAACCTGAACTGCTGTAAGAAATCAAGTCTCTTACTGTTATTTTAAAGTTGACACAGCTTGTTTCCCAAAAGCTGGCACTAGGCGATCAGTATCTGCATGTCCTGTTTTAAGGAAGCAGTGCAGAGGGAGGTCAAGAACTGAGGGGTAGAAACTAGGTGTACTGACCAAAAGTGTCAATTAAAGATTCTTCTTGCCCTACCTGGTTTGGCTCAGTGGGTAGAGCGTTGGCCTGTGCACTGAAGAATCCTGGGTTCAATTCTGGTCAAGGGCACATGCTTGGGTTGCGGGCTTAGTCCCCAGTGTGGGGCGTGCAGGAGGCAGCCGATCAATGATTTTCTCTCAGCATTGATGTTTCTATCTCTCTCCCTCTCCCTTCCTCTCTGAAATAAAAAAATATATATATTAAAAAAAAAAAGAAAAAGGAATAGATTCTTCTTCCCCCAAAAAAAGACCAGAAGTGCACTACAGTATATTTCAATCGGGTATTTTATTGTTCTGGCAACTGCAAAATATACAAATTTCTGAAAGGCAGCCCCTGTGTGAAAGCCGGCACAGCTTCATCCCAGGTAATTAATTCAGACAAATATACAGAATGCAGAGAAGTCTTAAGTAGCACGTAAAAGGCCCCAAACCAACCGACAAACAATAAACCCAATGTAAGAGGATTTCTATTTTCAAGCTCCCTTATACACATTAAATAAATAAATAGCACATTTGCTATCAAAACAATAAAAAAATAAATTTCAAGTATTACAAACAAAATCATCATTGGTGTGGTTCAAACAGTTTCTTCTCCCCCCAAATGAAGAGTTTTGTCCATGGTCTCAGGACAGAAAAAGGAGAGGGGTACACTTACCCAAAAACAAATATGCAAAGTTAAAAAAAATTGGTCCCAGATATTTTTTTGTGGGGGGAGAGGGGGTGAGAGGCAATAAAGTAGCAGATGCTCCATGCCTGCAGCTCCCATACACCCTCTATCCAACACCTCCTCAGAGGTCACCTCAGCAGCATTCTGCTCCTCCAAGGCTCCCTCCCCATCTATAGTCATGCCTATGCCCCACCCAGGCCCCTACAACGATGTTCTGTGGGAGGCAAAGCCTCATTTATGTCTGTACCTACTTCAGGCTGTCTGAGGCGAGGGGTGTGCACCTTCATGCAGCCCCACTCAAATCGGCTATAAGGGTCAAAAACCAGACCTAGCTCTGACAACCAGGAAGAGAATTCCAGAAAGTGGGACACAATGAAGTCTTCCTCAAGAGCAGAACCACAGGCCCCTCTGCCTAAATATACGACCACCCTGCAAGCACACACTATCAACTGGACACAAGATAGTGAGAAAGAGGAAAAATAACCCATCTTTAGTGGCACAGAATGTTACATACAGATCCTCTCAGGCAGACTGCCAAGTAAGGGACAGGGGTTGAGTGATTTGGTGTGAAAACCTCAAATTTTATTGTATGGTATCTGAAGCATGTCCCACTTCTCAAGTAAAAATAGCTGTTCTCTCCACTTCCCACTCCCGCTGTCTCAGCCTGCCCACCCCTACTCTCAGCTAGCTCATAGGCTAAGCGGGGTGAGGATGTCAGGCTCAAAAGCAGAGGGCAGGAAAGGAACATGACCTTTGGCACCAGCTTTTAGAAAGATCCTTAAAGGGTCATTTGGACCAAAGCTGTCTCCAAACCGTTTCTTCTGGACCTCAGGACACCCTGTACTTGGAGGCAACAAGGAGATAGAAACTACAGGTATTTAGAATCACATGTTCCCCAATTCCTGCTTGAAATGCCCCCCAAAAAATGTCACAGGTGCCTCTAAGGCAAGAGAGAACATTTCCCGAGGAACCCAACACCATGCTCGGCATACAGCAGATGCTCCATGAAAACGTGCGGGAATGAGCGGACTCCTGTGGGAGGCCATGAACACAGCCTCTTGGAGGAAGCGGTCCAGAGTGAGGCCTGGCTTGGGCCACTGTCCCCGCCTGGGAAATATGGGAAGTGATGAACGTCCTGAAGGCAGGAGGCTGGATCCTTGTTCTTCTCCATGCGGTCTCCTAGGGGCTGTCTTGCAATGATCTGAGCTCTTGCTCCCAGCCATTTACCGGGGTTCCTCTGTACGGCCCATCTCATGGGAATGCCTGACTCCCTACATTCTTCCAGAGCTCTAGCCCTCAGAGGCACAAAACCCAGACATCTAAATTCCTGAAGGGAAGGTGTGATTTCTACATGTTCTGCCAGAAAAAAATCTAAAAGCAAAGCAGCCCCAGGGAAGCCATGTCTCACTCAGGTGCCGCTGATCCAGGCCTGAGGCAGAGGGATCATGCAGCTCCCGGGGTGGGTGAGGCCCCGGTGCCATTTCCTCTTGCCAACCGCCAGACTGTGCAACATCTTCAGCGGCTAAGCATAGACCTGGGGCGGTATGTGGACACGGAGAGGGTCACTGCTTAGCTGATGAGCAAGTCCAGCTCAGGGACTTCTGTCTGTACCTCCAGACTGGCTCTCTGGCCGGCTCCACCCCAGCAACTCGTCTTTTCTTCATAGGTCAAAATCCCAGGAAAAGATGCACCACCAAGCCTGATGAACGTTTTCTACATCCCTGAACCATCAGCAACTGGAACGTAGGCCCCTTTAATTTTAGGATTCTGAGACCAGTGTCATCTTCCCAGCTGGGAACATTTCAGGCCAAGGTCACAGACACGAAACAAAATAGCACGAGGTGCCCAACGTCCCCTCCTCAGGGCCTTCTCTCACCTCCACGGCTCATCGTCCTCACCAAGTCTTGTGGAGGGTCCATGAGGCCACAGCCTGGACAGCGGGGAGAGCATGGGATGGGGGTGGCCGCAGAAGCATGGATTCTGTGCACACACAGGAAAGGTGTGCTGGGGTCTCGGCCGCCCAGGTGCTGCTGGGAGCAGAGGTTCACTTTGACCAGCAGACCCCTCTTCTACGTCGCCCAGCCCTTTCTGGGAGAAGTCCTTGGGATGGTTGGCCTCAGGTGGAGGGAAGAGCCCTACCTAAGTTGCGGGAATGGAAATGGAATGGAACCGACAGGTCTGCCTCAGTGTGTCTGGGAGAAGTCGACGCTGCTCTGGGAGCCATTCATGTTCTGTTTTCAGGAGAAAAAGGGTGGAGAAGGGGAATTGTTATGACTGTCAACTAGGTTTCCAAAGCAAAAGACTGAAGCCATGCAACTGAGACTTCAACCTCCCTCCCCCCGGACAAAAACACAACCCCGGAGAGCATCAGTAACCAAACTGGTGGCAGTTGCCCAGGGAGGCCCCAGGAACATGTGGAGGTTAAGGCCAGGGTCGCACGAGAGAAGGGCCTCGTGGCAGAGGAAGGAGAGGAAGGACAGCAGGCAGCTCTGTAGGTCAGAGCTATCCTGGGGAGCAATGGGGCCAGCACCCTCCTCAGCTCACAGCCCTCGAAAGCCGCGGGGCTGCCCCTGCCCCAGGAAGTCTTGTTGGCCACGCCAGGCAGAAGATGCTCCAGGAGGCCCTCTAAACAGCACTAGGACTCTCCTCCCCATTCAGCCCAAGCAGGGCTGCATACCTCAGCCCCTGGGATCCAGATCCTAGGAACACGAGCTCGGCAGCTGGAGTATAGGTGCCGCGAGCGGGCTGGGCGTGGGCACTGTCACTAAAGCTCTCTTCCCGTTCTCATAAAAGTAATCCCAGCCAGAAGCCTCACTGTAAGAAGCCGGCCAGTACCAAAACCCCCTAAAAATGTTTTTCTAGCCCTAACCGGTTTGCTCAGTGGATAGCACGTCGGCCTGCAGACTCAAGGGTCCCAGGTTCGATTCCGGTCAAGTTGGTTGCGGGCACATCCCCAGTAGGGGGTGTGCAGGAGGCAGCTGATCGATGTTTCTAACTCTCTATCCTTATCCCTTCCTCTGTGTAAAAAATCAATAAAAAATATTTTTAAAAAATGTTTTTCTATCAGCTGGGGACAGGTGATGGCTACCACCGCACAGCAGCGATCTCTTTAACCTCCTTAATTTACCCACCAAAAAGGGAGACACGTTTTAAAAAGTGTCCTCTCCCATCCTGAGTGTTTACACCGATTGTCTTATAGGGCAGGGGTACAGAGTGGAACCCAGAGAGACAAATATGCAAGGATCACTTAGGCCCACTCCCCTGCCCTGCAGAATGGAGGGCCCTGGTACAGGAATCCCTGCAGAAGAGAAGCCCGGGCTGGGAGCACTGAAGGCCAGATCTGAGCCTGCTCTCAGCTGGACTCAGGAGCCCAGGTGACCCGACCTCCAACTACAGCACATCAGACAGTCTCTGTGAAGTGGGTGTCTGTTGGGGAAGACTCTGTAGCCTCAAAACCAGAGAGGACCCAGTCAACTTGTGGGGTCCAAGCGAGGTGCTGCCCAGCTGCCTCCAACCCACCCTCACACATGTCAAGCCTGACTCCGAGCACCCACAAATGGTGGTGATGAGACAATGACACTGGGGGCCGCAGGCACAGGCATTGTCAAACCATTCACTCATGGTGTCCCTGGCTCAGCACACATGGAGGGAAAGGAGGAAGTGAGACAGGGACCTCAGGACAATGGTGCTGCTCTTAAAAAAATCATGAGTTCTCTGGCATGGGGTGTATGAGTCACACACTTCACAATGGCCAGTCTTCACACAGACCGAGGCGCCCTGCCAGGCAGAAATGCCATGACTCAGAGAGATGCGGAGGGGACCGAGAGGGGCATGCACCGAGCCATTTACCTTTCCAAGGTTAATAAGGAGAAACTTTGAGAAAATGTGACAGACAGTTCGTCTTTCAAGCATAGTGGGGGCAAAGGAAGAAACATGTTGGAAAAGAAAAAACAAAACACAACATCTTTAGTAGCATTTTGTTGTTAGTGTGCATTTGAAATTTCAAAGTCAAGGATGCATGGTGAATGGTTGGCCCCAAGCACAGGGAACAGCCCCCAGGACTAGATTAGAGGACACCACATTGGCTGGGCCGTCATGCTCCCTTTATTGGGAAACCACACTCACTGGCATCCTCCAGCCACAACCCTTAAGATCCCAAGGGTTCCCCCACTCCCCGGTCTCTTGGTGCTCCTGCTGCTCATGAGAAGAAATGCCACTGGCCTGTGCAGAGGGAACAGGGGGCATCAAAATGCAGAGTGGAGTGCAAGCCAGAGCGCTGGATGTCCCCACCAAGGCACAGGGCACCATCTCTCCCACCATAATAACTACCGGCCACAGGGCTCGGGCTACGTGCCAGAGATTCTGTAAGTGCTACGTTATCAAAACACCTCGCAATGTTCCTACCTCCATTTCACAGACGAGGAGGTTGGAGTCCTAGAATGGCACCACCTTGCCCAGAGTTCCAAACAGAGAGGTAGCAGAGCCAAGATCAAACCCGGCTCAGTGTGACTAACAACACATTTTGGGAACTGAGCCCCAGACAAGGGCTCGTGCTCCCAGGCTGGGCTGAGCGCCGAAATCGCAGAGTGAATGCAGATATGAAGGGTCCAGAGAACACTTGGTTTGCTGAACTGGAGGGAATCTAGCCAAAGGTACTGTTAGCCTTAGAGATGGGCACGTTCAAGCTTAGCAGGTAGGGGAAGTGCCCAAATGGCCCCCTCCAGCAGAAAGATTTCTTTCCTGGCAGCTGCAGGCCATGAGTAGAAAGAAACAAGAAATGCACAGATACATGGGAGACTCCTAAAGCCTGAATTTCATGGACACGCCCACATTAAGTAAACACACCTCAGCCATGGGAAACAGCTGCATGGGAGAGGCCGCAAGAGCTAAAAAGATCAAACAGCTCCAGGCAGTGCCCCACCTGCGGTAAACATCAGGTGCCCAAGGCAGGGGCAGGGGAACAGTATCGAGACTGTTCCCAGAAACCAGCCCAGAGAAAGCAGCTGGCCTCAGGACAGCAGGCCTGGTCAAGTCCTGGTCCTGCCACTCACTGGCTGACCTGGGCCCTCGTATGGTAAATGGGGATATAACTGCCCTCAGACATCCTGGGGTTATTTTAAGGATCAAAGACAGGAGATATGTGCAAGCACTACAGGTGGTGCCACCTAACCTAAGCCCCAAACAACTCCTGTTTTCCCAGAGCAAGCGGAGCTCTTAAGCTTATCAGGCTGACCTCCTAAAGGCCTTTGGCTTCGGCATGAATTGGGGGAGGTACCCTAATCAGCAAAAGGGAACACAGGTAGGTGTGATTTGAGGGGTTGGAGAGGGTGATATTTCGTGGTGGCTGTTCTGAAACTGCAATATAAAGGCCTCAGTTCCTTCTGTAGCTGGAGACCACCAGAGCACTGGAAACACTTAACCAGAACTTTCTGCAGACAGCTCTGGCTGCAGGAAAGGGGGAAATCAAATGGGTCTGACTCGAAAGCTGCCCCAATCCTGAACATGACTATTAAGGCTGAGCAGGTTCCCATACAGGACAACCTGATCCAAAACAACAGTTTCCAATCAGACCTCTCCAAAGTGTGGGGGTCCTGGAGCCTGGGGAGCAGGCGGGGGGTGGGGGAGAGTCCCTGCTAGGATAAGAGGGAGAGGCTGCAGTGTCTTTCTCTGTTTTGCAGATTAGGCTCTGGGTAAACGTTCCCCTAGGAAGGAAAGGGCTCTCCTAGGGGGAGATACAGAACTTTAAATAATAGCAGCAGGCAGAAAACGTAGCTCACCACCAAAATCTGACACCAAGGGAAACAAATGAGATTTAGCACTAACAGTAACCCGGGGCGCCAAGAGGGAGTGAGGAGCCACCTGTGGCAGTGACAAGAAAACAGCTGGGCCGTAATTACTTTTGTGTCTTGTGCTCTAAATTCTTGAATCCCTCCTCTCCCTCCTCCAGTGGCCATCTTGCCTCCTTCATATTTCACAAAAACTGTCGTTAACCTCAACACTTCAACAGACAGGAGGCCAAACTGGCAAGCAAGGAGAAAGAGGTGCTAGCGGCAAAACCATACAGACAGAAGTACTTACAAACAGGCTTTCCCTAGCAAAGGCTGCAGAGAGAAAAGGTTGAGAGAGAGGTCAGTAGAGGGACAGGGTACAAGGCCCAGGTCGTGTGAAATCAGGATTCCTCTGCTGGGACCCCCAGCCTGGCCCAGCTTCCAGACTCCCTGAAGATTCAGCTCAGCAACCCCGAAGGACTGTCCTGCCACAGTTGGGAGAGCCCCAGCTATGCATCCTCCGTCACCAGGGATAGTGCAGCCCCACATACCCACCACCGAACCCAGCCCAGGCCAGTCCCTACAAGTGTCGGTGACAGGAGCCTCTAAACTTCCAACTACGACCCCACAGTTTACACCAAAACATCATAGACATGCGACGTAGAACTCCAGTTGTTTTCATAAAACAAAACAAAACAAAAAACCCTCTCATTTTAGACCTAAAAGGAGTATTAATTAGATATCTCCAAGTCCTACCCCCTCATTTGGAAAGCTAAGGAGATTGAAGGCCAGGGAGGGATGTAACCTGACAATAAAATCCTACAGTTAGTGCCAGGGGCAGACACTGTGCTTGATGCTCAGCACTTATTCCCTCATTTGATCTGCTATGGCAGTTGGCGCTACTCCCCTATTCTACAGATGAGAAAACCGAGGCCTGAAGAAGTTCAATGACAGGCCCGAGGCTGCACAGCACTTGTCCCCACATCCCATTTCCAGACACCACAGGATTTAAATGAGCTTCAGGCAAAATGCAGGGAGAATAGAGGCCTTATTGCCAAACTCTTAGACAAATCCAATTCAAAGTTAGCCGTGACTTATTTGTAAGAGATAGAAGCCTGGTGGGTGGAGATGGGGAAAGACCCTGGGTGGGACCCAAATTTGTGCCCAGAGATTTCTATGTCTCACAGATTCTTCGCTGTCATTGAAGGGAAAAGTGGTTTTCTAAAAACAAATCCTAATTTGTTCGCCCAGTGGCGAAGATCTTTCAGCCTTTAATCTTCCCAGGGAATAAAGTCAAGTCTAGTAGGTTTTTTGCTTTTGGTTTTTCCACTACCTGCCAAAGTAACTGCTGTGAGAAAGTGGCTATTTCCAGACCATCCAGCCCTGGGAGTTGGGCTGCCCAGGTTCACACTGGGCCACGGGGGCTCGGGCTGAGGACATTCTCCGAGGGCCCCCTTCGACTACAGCTTTCCCACAATGGGGAGCCACGGCGAGAAAGGAAGGAGAAATTCTCAGCCGTGGGCCTGGGACAGAAAAGGCGGCCACAGGCCATGCGGAAGCCAACGGCCCAGAGCTGCATGAAGACTTCCAAACTAGGTGCTGCCTTCCACTCTGCTTTCAAAACCTACCCACCACCGTGAGTAGGACACAGACACCACCATTTCTCCGGCTCTGCCCGGCTCTGCCCAGTGAAGGGAACCCCCTCAGAAAGCAGCTATGCACGCTCACAGCCATGGTCAGGACGGACCTGACTGGACCTCCAGGATGTTATAAACTTCAGGCGCTATCTCGTGTTCTTCCCCTCCCCCACCCACATGCAAGCGTGGGTCTGAGGCTATGGTGGCACCCAGGGGCATCTGCCCATCCAGACAGGAGACACGACGGCCAGGAAGGAAAAGGGGGGTCACGCACTTGTCCAGGCAGCTGCGCGGGCACCTCCGGGGGCAGGCAGTTGGGCAGGGCAGCGGAGGCAGAGGCCACATGCTCCTCAAAGCTGTTGATGCGAGGCTTTTTGGTGGGCTCGGGGCTGGCTAGTGGGGTGACACTATTGCGTCTCATGAGTGGGTTAGGTCCCTTCTTTGCGTCCTAAGCGAGACAAAGACAAAAGAGAGAAGGCGACAGTTACACGGAGAGGGGAGGTAAATAAGCCAAAAAAAAAAAAAAAAATCAAACCCAATCAAAACACATTTCTCTGCTTCTGGAGTTTACTGACAGGACAAGACTGACCAAGGTAAACAGCCCTGGGACCACGGGGTGCCATTCTGTCTTGCATTTCCCAATCGACAAAGGATGATCTCCACCTGAGGCCCTTTTCCAGATCATTCCAAGACACCCACCCAGATAAGCTCGACGTTCACAAAGCAGGAGAGGGGAGAACAGTAGGACCAGTTCTCACAGTCATTCAGTTACAGCGGACAACAAGGTGGGAGAGAAGGACCTTGCTGCCAGCTTCCCAGGAGAGACGTGGAGGGGAGAGAGGCCTGGGCATGAGCTCGGGGAAGGGGACAGGATGGCAGGACAGGAGGGCAGGAGGGCAGGAGGGAGGTGTCGGTGCTGGATGCCCCCGTACTGACCGAGAGCCAGGATCTGCAGAGCAGGCATGGAACAGCTCCTGCGTCCACAATACACCCGGCTCAGGACAGGAAAGGCGGGTTCCAAAGCCAGCAGGAGATACGAGACCGGAGGGAGGCAGAAACAGCCAGCCAGAGCCAATCACTAGCCTTCTGACCAAGTGACAATGCGATTGGAGCGATCCCTGTGGCCTGTCACTAGAGCTCGTGACCCGGGAGGCTGAGTTGGAGTCTGTCTCCACCAAGGACCTGCCCCGATTCTGCACAGTGTTCAGGGACCATCAGAGCCCCATGCAGCCGAACCCTGATGCTGGGGGGTCAGGCTGGGAGGCTGCTCCGCACAGAGCCAGAGGAAATGCAGCATCCGCCACCCACAGATGTCCAGAGGGGGGGTCACAGAGCCAGGGGATGCTGCCCTCCTACATTTCAGTCAACCAGCCAGGCAACTGCCGGTGGAAGCCAGGGTTTTAATGCCAAAATCTTCTGGTCAAGCTCCCAGGGAACAGGAAAGTCCCCTGTACAGACGGGCATGTCATACTCAGGGTACAGGAAAGTGTGGGACTGATGCTGGCAAAGCACCACATTTCGACAGTTGGTACAAAGTAAATTCCAACTTTCTTCCATGACATACACGTGGGCAGAAAGTGGCTCTGCCCTGGGGAGAGCCCGCCAGGCCGAACACCAAATCTCAGACCTCCCAGAAGACGATCGGATACCACCAGGCACTGCTGTCTCCTGGAAAAGTTTCCACCCACCATCCCTCCTGTCCCTAATTTCCAAATCATAGGTTTCTCCACCAGGCCAGCATGGCTCAGTGGTTGAGTGTCAACCTATGAACCAGCAGGTCATGGTTGGATTCCCGGTCAGGGCATATGCCCAGGTTGCAGGCTCGGTCCCCAGTGTTGGGCATGCAGGAGGCAGCTGATCAGTGATTCTCGAATCATTGATGTTTCTATCTCTCTCTCCCTCTCCCTTCCGCTCTGAAACAATAAAAAATATGTTTAAAAAAATCATGTTTCTCCAGTCCCACTTCCCTTTTCACTATTATCCTTTCCTGGTAATTCTGTACCTACACACAAAGAGGCGACCGTTTTAACCAGTGGCCCTGGAAACTGAAAGCAGTTTTAGCTGCCTCAAAGGAAAAGGCAACATATGTGTGCTGTGGCTACAGTTAAAGAGCAGAATGTGTTTCCCTCGTTGCTACTCACTTCTCGGTCAAGGAGAAATGGGGGAAGAAAGCATGGAAAGAGAAAAAAGAAGACAGCAAGGAGCCACAAGAAAGACAGGGCAGGAGCGCACAGGTGCTGAGAAAAGGGAGGGGAGAAAGTCACCCAGGCCCTCCTGGTTCCAACAAACTATCTCCGTGAGAACAGAGACTTCCTTCAGCGTTTACAGGCAACACAATACTAGGGACTTCCCAAGAGCTCACACGTATGGGTACCGCCCCAACAGTCCTCGGGATGGAGGACAAGAAGGGGTACTAAAGGGTGGAGGCCCGAAGCTTCCACTCACCTCTGACCTCTCCCGGTGTGTGTTCACGGACTCCACATTCAGGTAGATGGATTCTACACGGCAGCCTGGCCGGGGGAGAGAACAGCTCACGGTTAAAGGGGACAAGCCGCTTGCAGCCCCGCAGGCACCAGGAGCCACCATCCCAGGGCGGCAGGGCTCATGCGGCGCGGCCTGCGTCACCACACTTACCATAAGCCACTGGCGTCAGCTTCAGGACGGTGTGAAGGGGGCATCTCAGGTAAGGCATTTCTTCTGAAAAGATGAGAAAGGGCCCCACGATCAGACATGAGACTTGGGGATGGACATTCCCAGGCCCCCAGTGAGAGCTCAGCCAGGTCAGACTCTCAGCAGCATCTCCCCGGCCCCACCCCTCACACAGTCCCTCCTTGAAGGTAGACAGCCCTAGAAGACACCTAGCCCAAAGAACAAAATCAGAACACACCCAAACCCGCTCTCACAGAATGAGTTATAGTTTAAAAAAAAAAAAAAGTGTGTCAGGATTCAGCTGAACCTCTGGCTGACTCAGACTTAAATTTTTCAGGTAGAGTTTTCTGGGCTATTTGTTCATTAGAGGGGGGCTGCAGAGACGAGCTGGCCCCTCCCATCTGGCCCAAAGCCACTGAGAGAGTGGACGAGGGCTTTCAGGGGCTGTGAATGAAGCTGTTGGCCCACCATGCCTCAGGTCCTGCTATGACGGTTCCCAGGGGATGGCCTGAGGGCCCTCAGAGGTGGGGCCCTTCCTAGCCCTCAGAAGCACAACAGCACCCTGCGCAGATCGGGTAAGGCAGGACCAGGTCCGCTGCTACCCCAAACTCAGAGGTCATTTTCCCCTCCTCCTTTCAGGATGGCAACCAGCTCCCAGTCCCCCACCCCCAGGACACTTTGGGGGATGCAGCACCTGCACTCTTATCCAGGAAGTAGGCCAGCAGGCAGCGCAGGACAGCCTGGTGGCAGATGACCAGCACATTCTCCTGCCGCTCCAGCTCCATGATCACTGGCTCCAGGCGCTGGACCAGGTCCTGATAGGACTGCAAGATGGAGGGACAGAGAGTCAGGTGCTGTGCTGGAGCCGCACACACAGGAAGGCAAGATCTGGGCCACCTTGGCCACCCCTCACTATGAACTAGAGGACATACGATTGATCAGTCAACACCCAGGCGTGTCTTAGTGCTGCTGCCTATGGGCCCTGGGAACCCACCTCAGCGGGCTCCCTCGGAAAGGGAAATCACCCGTGTGTTGCTGAGGATGTGGAGAAGCGATCCTGAGGACACTGGCCTGCACCCTCCCTCTCTCACCGCTCCTTCCCTTTCCTGACCCTCTGCAGGGGGAGTGAGGACTGAAGTCCGACACACGCTGCAGCATGGATGAACCTCGAAAATGGTACACTAAGTGACAGGAGCCAGACACCGAAGCCCAGATACTGTACAATCCCATTGATATAAAACTAGTGGCCTGGTGCATGAAATTCGTGCACAGGGGGGGGTCCCTCAGCTCAGCCTGCACCCTCTCCAATTGGGGACCCCTTGGGGGATGTCTGACTGCCGGTTTAGTCCTGATCCCACAGGGATCTCGCCCCCAACTGCTCTCCCCTGCCTGCTCACAGGGATTGGGCCTAAACCAGCAGTCGGATATCCCCCTCACAATCTGGGACCACTGGCTCCTAACTGCTCACCTGCTTGCCTACCTGATCGCCCCTAACTGCCTCTGCCTGCCTGCCTGATTGCCCCTAACCCCTCTGCCTGCCTGCCTGATCGCCCCTAACTGCCCTCCCCTGCTGGCCTGATCTCACTCCCAACTGCTCTCCCCTGCCAGCCTGATCTCGCCCCAACTGCCTCTGCCTGCCTGATCACCCCTAACTGCTCTTCCCTTGCCAGCCTGAGCTCATCCCCAACTGCCCTCTCCTGCTGGCCTGATCTTGCCCCCAACTGCTTCTGCCTGCCTGATCACCCCTAACAGCCCTTCCTTTGCTGGCCTGATCTCATCCCCAACTGCCCTCCCCTGCCGGCCTGATCTCTCCCCAATTGCCCTCCCCTGCAAGCCTGGTCTCACCTCCAACTGCCCTCCCCTGCCGGCCTGGTTGCCCCCAAATGCCTTCCCCTGCTGGCCTGATCTCTTCCCCCAAATGCCCACCCCCGCTGGCCTGATCTGGCCCCCAATGGCCCTCCCCTGCGGGCCTGATCTCGCCCCCAACTGCTCTCCCCTGCCTGCCTGATTGCTCCCCAATTGCCTTTGCCTGCCTGCCTGATCACCCCTAACTGTCCTCCCCTGCAGGCCTGATTTCGCTCCCAACTGCCCTCCCCTGCCAGCCAATTTGGTTCTGATTGGTCAGTTTCTATGCCAGTCAGCATCAAAAGCTCTGCCTCCTAGGCAGCCTTTGGCTCCTCACAGTTCACCCAGATTTGGTTCTGACTGGTCGGTTTCTATGTCAGTCAGCATCTCCAGGCCTATCTCTGGGCCTGATCAGAGAGGCAGGGCTGATCAGCAGCCCCCACAGAGGCCCGGAGAGAAACAGAGTCGTGGCTGCTGGTGAAGCCCGGAGAGAGAGAGGCAATGGCTGATCAACAGCTGCCATGGAGGCTGCAGATCAGACCCTGCCTCTCTCTTTGGGCCTCTCTCTGGGCCTGATCCGCAGCACCCTCAGCAGTCAGTGCTGGGTCGCCACAGCAACCCAGCACTGACTGCAGGACTGACTTCCTGTTGGTCGAGCCTTCAGTCGTTTTGGACATTACGGACCCTGGGTTTTTATATATGAGGATGCCCAGAACAGGCAACTCCACAGGAATCAGATCCATGGCTGCCAGGAGCTGGAGGTAGGAGAATGGAGACTGACTGCTAACAGGTTGGGGTTTCTTTTTGGAGTGATGGAATGTTCTAGACCTAGTGGTGATGGTTGCATGGTATTGTGAATATACTAAAAATCACTGGATTACATACTTAAAAATGGTTAAAACAGTGAGTTTTATAGTATGTAAATTTTATGTCAATAAAAATAAGTTGAAAAAGGCCTCTCTGCTGTCCCCCTTCCTTCTCTTACTAACCAGGTCCCAGGAAAGAGGGCCAGGGTGACACAAAAGGATAGCATCTTGGGCTATGGGGAAACTGAGATGACAGGCGCCAGATGGGCAGGGCTCCCACTAGGTGTCACCTGCCGTGGACCCCCAGAGCACCACCTACATTCCAGACTCTCTGACTAGGGCTCTAAGCAGATGCTCACTTGGCTGAAGAGAGCTACATACGGCCTTTGGGGACTGCCCGCATCAGGGCCAATTCAGTCAGCACAGTGACTTGCGATGGCGTGTCTGCATCTCGCCTGTGGTCAAGGGGAGAACCCTCGCACCAAGGGAATAATCACCCGCCACTGCTGTTCCTTCCCACACTTGTGTGTGTCGTTAGAGAAACACATCTCTCACTGATGTTCATGGTACTTCCCTTGGAGCTGTTTACAGATTCGGTGTAGGAAGACCCTATTCAAAGGTGAAAGTGCCAAGAACAAGCATCAGAACAGCACGTAGCTCACTGTGCGCAATCGGTTACCAGTAATGGTCCATTGGGGTGCCCAGTGGCCCTCACGTGGCCTAGCCCAGTGGTCGGCAAACTCATTAGTCAACAGAGCCAAATATCAACAGTACAATCATTGAAATTTCTTTTGAGAGCCAAATTTTTTAAACTTAAACTTCTTCTAACGCCACTTCTTCAAAATAGACTCGCCCAGGCCGTAGTATTTTGTGGAAGAGCCACACTCAAGGGGCCAAAGAGCCGCATGTGGCTCGCGAGCCACAGTTTGCCAACCACGGGCCTAGCCCAACACCGCGGCCCCTGAAGGACCATGGTGAGCTCCTCCAGGCACAGCACACAGCAGCTACACCTGACCATTGCTCGCCGAATGGACAATGATCCTAGGAGGGAGGGACAGCAGTGTCAGCACACATACCTCCCCAGTGGGGTACCGGTAGTAGTACTTGTCCTGCTCGCGCAGAGCGTACTCCTCAGGGTAGGTGTCCTTGATCTCCTCATAGGTCATCTCCTCACAGACACCCTGGAGAAAACACCCAGTCACCTTGAGTTGGTCAACACACACATGTGGTCTGAAAGGACTCTCACGATTTACAGCATATTCGGCAAGAAGAGGCTTCCTGACCCTCTCGCTCCTGCCCCTCAACGGCCATAGCCAGACCCAGAACTCACAGCGTCGATTTCATTGAGGGCTTTCCACTGTTCATAGGGAAGCTGAAGGGCTTCTGCTGTCTGGATGGTGCTCTTCAGCTGGCTGGCCCACACCTTGAGGTCCTTCAGGTTCTGCTCCTCCACAAATTTGCTTAGGGCGTTGGCAAACTGAGGGCAGGGACAAGAGGGACACACACTGGACTCCAAGCTCCTGTGCCCCCTGGAGAGGCAGTGCAGGACCCATTCCCTGCACTGGGGATGGTCACTTGGTTGTCATTAGGATGGTGAGGAGGAGACAGAGAGCAACTGAGGAGCCACCCCCCACACACCCTCCTCACAGCTCTGGAGACGCTCCCTTCCCATACACACAAACACAAGCACACACACAGGAACACACACATACATACAGAGATGCATAGACATATAAATGTAGACATATACACACAGGGGCACACAGACACACACACATATACATACACACTCACACCCCTCCCCTCAGCCCCGTACCTTTCCCCCTGTTCCCCTCCTACCTTCCTGCCCCTGACGGACAGGCCTGAGTCCCCTCCGATCTTCCCCTGGAGGTTGTGCTCGCTCTCTCCGTGCCGACACAGGTAGATGGTGCGGGGCTGCACGTGGATGTTCATCAGGTAGTACACAATTCGGCTCTGAATGTGGTCCTGAACTTTGTTCACCAAGAACCGCCGGCCCACGTCGATCACCTTGATCAAGGACAGGTCCCTGCAGAGGAAGGCAACCAGCAGGTCAGAACCCGCTCCCCCCATCAGCGCAGCACCCAGCTGGGGCCAAGGGCAGAGACTGGCCCCAAGAGAACCACACCGTCTGGCTGTATGTTCCCAGAGGGCACAGTCTGCATCTATGTGACCTAACAGTGAGTTTGTAACGCACACAGCAGAGTGTGTGGTCGAGAGGCTGACGGCCTCCCAGAAGAGGGGGAGAGAAAAGCAAAAGAAGGGAAAGAAAACAGAGGCAGTACCAAAGGGACCCACTGGCTGAATAGTCACTTCCCGCACTGCTACAGAGTTAGTGTCTGAAACAGTTACACTGGACATGCAGTGAAGGATTTTTTTCAAAAGGTATTTTAAGAGAGTTCCTGAAAGTATCCAGGAGCAACTGCATTGTGGGAACTTACAAGCCCTAAAGCAGGTGATTCAGAGAGGATCCCCTCCGAAGAACTACCTGTCACATTTGTCAGGGTCGAGGGGCTGATAGCTGGCTTCATAGCAGTTAATTCTCTTCATGAAGTCCTCCATGGCCTCTGCTGAGTTGCAGTCTTTGTAATCCGGGCTGGAGATTTTCACTTCCTGTAACACCACAAAGCGGCAGCTCATGAATCATGCTGCAGACTTTCTGCTAAGCTGAAGCAGGATTTGGGGCAGGCAATCGGGGAAAGCACAGACAGCCTTGGAATAATGATGATCGGAACCAGTGTTTAAGGGAAAAAGGAAATACACTGGTGCTGAGTCATAACCCGACAATTACGCGGGGAGGGCACCACCGTAGACAAAGGATCGCTGACTGGATGGACAGAGACGGGGGACCCACGAGGGGTCTAATGAACACCTCTGAATGGGCCACGATTCGGGATCAACCCAGTAGGCATGTCACCTTCAGCATCCCAGCCCTCAATAGCTGAGCTCCGTGTAAGCACCTATGACATTCTCCACACCAACAACAGGCTTTCGGTTAGCAAAGCTGCCCCGGTGCTGCTGTGAAGGCCCGGGCCCTGGGTGTCAGGCAGGACGCTTCCTCCACCGCCCATAGACAGGCAGCAACCAGTCCTTGATTAGCACTTCTCTAACCCAGGCCCAGTTCCTTCCAAGGTTCGCTCTTATGGGAAGATGGAGGAGAACCAACTCTCGAGCCTGCCATCTCCTCCTTCCTCTACGTGAACGATAGGTCTGAGCAACCTGGCAGATTGTAGGGAAAATCTCTGAATTTTTTAATGCATGTGTCCTTTTCCTCAACAACTACCACAGCCACAAAAGAGAGGCAGCTACTCTTTCAACACCCGAGTCCAGTGGGGAGTTTGTGTTTCATGGTGCAGAGCTTTAATCGGAGAAGACGAAAAAGTTCTAGAGCTCGATGGTGGTGGTTTCACAATCATGTGACTATGCTGAAGGCCATGGAACTGATCCCTTAAAAACACATCTTTTCTCCCAGCACAGCCACCCACACAAAGAGGACAGTTAAGCTGCAAAATCACTTTGAGGCTTAATCAGAGAAAGAGGCTTCTGAACACGGGGGGTCGGGGCGAGTGAGTCCTGGCCACACACATGGTGACAGCTGCTCACCGGGAAGCGTGACTTTGCAGCGACTCTGTCCTTTACTACCAAGTGGAGCTGGGAGGACCAAACCAAAGAAATACAGCAAAACCCTTTGTTTAGATTACAACTTCTGTTTCCTTGTCCTTTGAGCCTCTTCCGCTGAAACCACTCTGGGCTGATTTTCCACAATTTGAATAGCCCTTCCTGAACTATGAACTCACTTCTTAGAAATGCGTGTAAATATTCCCACTGCCTTGGAGAACAGGCCCAATACCAGAAGCTCATGAGCGTTAAGCAGCCTTTTAAAGATGCACACTTTATATGTAGCAATACCACGCCATGTCCTGCAGCAATTCCAGACCTGTTGCTCTGTATAGCTGTGTCCTATTCTGACGTATATGAGCTAGATAGAAAATTATCTAGAAGGTGACTTGTGGTAAACTCTTCACAGTAACTGTTTGTATTTACAATATACTGTTATCAAGTGATACAATTTCAGAATTAATCAAATTAAGCTGCCAATTACCCTCAGTTTATGCGGGCAACCTTCTCTTGGCACGGGGAGAAGAAGAGGATATGTTGTAGGTTCACCAGCAGGAAGAGAGTTTGACTACTCCCATGCTTGCCAAACTGGGAATTCTGCCTTTAGTCCACTGAGTCCTACGGCCGTTGTCAATCCACAACCACTTACCTGCCTGGAGGGCTGAGCTGCCCCTTGCCCCAAGCAACCCCATCACCACCCAGCCACCAAGCTACTGCCACCCCCAGAAACTGTTCCTGGATGCTGCCTTACCTCCCATGTGCCACAATGAATGCTTTCTGCAGACTGTCTGAAAGGGCCCTGGATAAAGCCAGGCCAGATGGCAGAACATGCTTCTAAGTTAAATACCACTCTGCACTTCTGACCTCCCTGGATCCCACCTCCCAGACAATATCAACAACCAGCTGAGAGAGGCAGCTTGTTCTCAGAGTCTAGATACTTCTCTGGGCCTGACCTGGTTCCCTGCTTTTCTCAGACTCCGCCACTAGAGCGGGGATCCTGCGTTGTCTTACCCTAATATTGGAGGCCACAACTGTAGGGTCATCGCACACTGACTCGATGAAAAACACCTGGGAAGAAGAGAGACAGAAACGTTAGGAAGCAATAAATGCGGTAACGCAAAGGACCAACTTTGGTATCACTGTAATGCCATCACCATATGAGAGGAGGAATGACACCGCTCACAAATCCTCAAAACATAAAAAAGGAACCACTCACTCAATCTCAAGTCCTTCCCCAACGGAGAGATGCTCCCCGCACCCCACCAGTCATAGTAACCCTAAGAGCCAGCGCCAGGAAGGCCCTATCTACATGTGGCAAAAGCAGGGCAGCAGGAGCTGAAGGACCAAGTATAAATCAGCTTATCCTCAGGGTTCTCTTCTCTCCTGAGCACTCCAGGGCAAGACAAGACGTTTGACTCACCTTGAAATCATTTTCTTTGGCAAAATTAAGGATCATGTGTCTCCTCTCTCTAGTGGTATTGGTGGCATCGAAAACCTGGGAGAGAGCAAGGATAGTGAAGAGAACCCAAGTGTGAGTTTTAATAGCATTTACAAAGTCACCAAGGAGATCAGGCCTGTCACTTCTAGGTAGAAGCCAAAAAATGTGGTTCCCAGAGAGACTGCGCCCTGCCCCACAGCACTCCACTCTCTGCCCTCTCCCACAAACTCCAGCTCCCAGGGAGAGCAGGGGAGGGGTGGGCACAATCCTTAAAGCAAACGAGTAACAGTAACCTGCAGGGAAGGTGCATATGGAAGGGACACTGGCTCCGTGGCTGCGGCCACCCCAGGTCCGGCCTGCCTTGGAGGGTGGTGCCGAGTGCACACAGAGGAGGGCTGAGCAGAGCACACCAGCTGGCTGTGCCCGAGTCTGCCCGCTACCCACCTTCCTGGGTCCCTGTGCTACTCTAGCCACCTGCTTCCCTCAACTCTCAGGACAGAGGCACTCGTCGCTATTGGAGGTGTCCCCACAATGGCTCTTGGCAATGGCTCGGCTGTGTCTACATTTCACTCTCTCCACGGCACCATCCCCCTTCAGGACTGGAGATAGAGCCAGCATACTCCCGACTTACTGAAATTTGGCCCCCTTCCTTCGTCAGGTAACTTTTGACGTCTCTCAAGGCAGCGAGGGCACACTGCCTGCAACACGAAGAAAGAGAACATGCATCAGGGCCTGCCCATCTGAGCAGTGACTGGCGATCCTACTGCTGAACTGCCCAGGCTGGCCAGGGCTGCCAGGTGCACACCCCGCAGGCCCAGAGGCTCCCCACCAGAGCTGCACAGAGGACTGCAGTTACCGTCTGGAAGTGGTGCTCGTGCTGGCTGCACACGGAAACCCCCCGGGAGCTTTTAAGATACCTATGCCCAGGTCTGGCCCATAGATCCTCACCAAACTGGTCTGGGGTAGGCCTGGCATTGGGATCGTTCCAAGCTCCCTGGTGATTCTAAAGTGTAGCCAGGGTTGAACACCATTCCACTTGGGTTTCATGATCACCTTGGGCTTAAAAAACAAAACAAACCACCACCACCCTTTTCAGTATAAACAGCTGATGTTCCATGAAAACGATTTTGTTCATTCTTAATAATGAACATTGTTGTTGAGCTGGATTAGAGCATCCGGAGCAGATAGAAGCAGCAAGCCTCAGAGCGGCCAGGAAATTCCTCTTAATACACATGGAGGTGGGGCCAGATCTGATGGGTCACCTACAGAGAGCCACACTGCAGGCCAGCTTCCTCTTTCTCTTACCAAGCCTGGCTCTCAAAAGCAAAGCAAACCAAAACCCAAAGCCTCCTGCGGCGGCTCAGCAGCTCGGGCCTTACTTCCGGACTCTCATGGCCTCCGCGTTGTCAGGGCGGAAGAAGTTGTAGGAGCTGTAGTGCTTCACGGCCTCCCGGCGGTACTCTCCGACGTTGAACACTGCAGAGGGGACAGAGCGTCACTCAGCTGGCCCCCGGGAAAGGGGCCACTCACAGCTGGGAACACTCTCCAAAAAGGGAAGCCAAGCACACACACACACCCCAACTTGAATAAGATGCCGGTAAGATGTGGAAACCAGAAAGTGAACTGCCTTGTCCGGTGCAATCACTGACCTAGAAGGCAGCCCAGCTTCCCCCAGACCAGTGGTCGGCAAACTCGTAAGTCAACAGAGCCAAATATCAACAGGACAACGATTGAAATTTCTTTTGAGAGCCGAAAACCGACTTCTGCGCATGGGCCACGAAGTTTCAATCGCACTGTACGTGCGCGCCCGCACGTGGTATTTTGTGGAAGAGCCACACTCAAGGGGCCAAAGAGCCGCATGTGGCTTGCGAGCCGCAGTTTGCCGACCACTGCCCCAGACCAAACACGGCTCAGAGCCACCTGCTTTTCCACAGGGTGTCGCCTACAGCCCAGCCCTGTCCAGCCTCATGAGGTCAGGGGGCTGGAGGCTGAGACTGTGAGAATAAGTGGCAGCCATACATCTAACGAAAACAGGCAATGCTTTCTGCCGATGGTGCCCAGGAGAGAGTGGGCTTGCGCACCACGGCCAGGTCCAAATCAGCCACTCTTCTGCGGACGGGGCAACCTGCACCCACAGCACTGAATCTTTACTGGGCACTTACTATTTGAGGCACTGTGCTGGGCCCAGCGGGGAACAGCAAATGTAAAAGTTAGTCCCTGTTCTTAAGACATTTCTCATACAGTTAAGAAACCAGCCGAAACCGGTTTGGCTCAGTGGATAGAGCGTCGGTCTGCGGACTGGAAGGTCCCAGGTTCGATTCCGGTCAAGGGCATGTACATTGGTTGCGGGCACATCCCCCGGTAGGGGGTGTGCAGGAGGCAGCTGGTCGATGTCTCTCTCTCATCGATGTTTCTAACTCTCTATCCCTCTCCCTTCCTCTCTGTGAAAAATCAATAAAATATATTAAAAAAAAAAAAAAAAAAAGAAACCAGGCAAAGATTCATCACAATACAGTCAACCGTATGGAGCGCTTTATGACCGTCAGTGATGAATATCACAACTAAGTGCCATGGGAATTTAAAGGAAAAAGCTCAGCATAGACTTCGGGGCCAGAGAAGGCTTCTTGGAGGCAAGGGCTGAGCTAGGCAGGATTCAGGTCAGAGGGACTAACAGAGCGGCCAGTCAGAAAAGATCTCAACACAAGGTAAGGGAGTGTAAACAGCATGGTGGGACACAGCCACAAAAAGTACCCCCAATATAGGGAGAGATCAAGCCAAGCAGCTGGAGATGGGGCAGTAGGGGGCTTGGTGAGCAGGATTTGCAACACACAGTGTGACTCTCAGCCTTGGGACATGGCCTCACCTTTCGTGGGGACACCAATCCAGTTGAGGTAGCGAGTCAGCTTCTTGGATATGTAGGTCTTACCCCGGGCTGGGAGGCCCACCATGACAATCACTGTTGGGGAGTTGGTCAGCTTTGGCCCACAGGCTGCAAAGAGAAACAAAGAAAAGTGCCATGGATGAAGCAGTGCTCAAGGATGGGCCAAGTCCTGTGCCCCACAGCAAACTTTAAAATTCCACAGAAATTCCTATTTCATTCCCACCTTAAAGCCCTGGGCATTATACAATCCAGTGGGGCTAGCGCCCCCTGGTGGCCAGAGCCCTTTCGTCACACCTTGTAGTCCACCTTGTTTTCAGGTGATGAATGACAGGAATCTTAATTCCCAGCCTGATACCAGAGCCCGAAAGCCAGCTGGGAAGCCTGTTACTAACCCCAGAGCAGAAGGCACTCCTGGGGGTGTAAGAAAGGCACTCCACCCCCCAACACTAATTAGCATGAGGTCAACAGGTTCCAAATGCAATATGTAAATTGAGGTGGCAGGTAGGAGTGGGGCTTCTACAGTTGAAATACAGAGAGGCCAATCATCAATTTCCCAACCTCCACACAGTAGGTCTGGATGACCTTCTTAAAACTGTTTTTAAAGAAGACAAGTAAGAGTTTATCAATTGAAAGTAGGTCAGGGACCCAGAATGCAGTCCCACCCCCATCAAGGGTGACAGATAAATTCCTCTGTCCTTGAGTCTCTCCTGCCCTTTTCTGCCAAGTTCTGACTGATGCCAGGGCTCTGCTTAAGAAATGGCAGGTCAAGCCCTGGCCGGGTAAGTCAGTTGGTTAGATCATCATCCCCATTTGCTAAGGTTTTGTGTTCGATCTCTGGTCAGGGCGCAAACTAGAATCAACAACCAATGAATGCATAAACAATGGAACAAGAAATTGATGTTTTTCTCTCTCTCTTTCTCTATCCCCCTCTCTGAAATCAATAGATAAAAACCAAACAGAGTCCCGGATGCTCCAGGTCACAGAGCCTTGGCAGAGTCCCAGGAAACCCAGAAGGTCTTGCCTGTGAATCTCCTCTTGACTTCGCTGCTTAACTACTGTCCCATGTTCCTCGGAATCTCAATAAGACAAAACACCAGGGAGAGAGGTTTTTCACTGTGTTTTAAGAAAGCAGCCAAAAAAAAAAAAAAAAAAAAAAGGGGCAGCCCAAAGAGCCCTGCTCTCAACATTTCACGCACAGTATTTCCTTGGCTGGCGTCTTGCCCATGAGACTCTCAGGCAACTCCAGTATCCTGGTGACGAGTACACGTGAGCCAGGGCCTGCCCACTGGGAGCAAGACTGGCCATCTGCCCATTCCCAGCCCAGCAGTGCTGCCTGGAGCTCACTGGCTGCCACAGTCAGCCCAGCTCTCCTCAGCAGCCAGGCAGCACTGATTCCCAGGCACCGGCTACAAGGGTGCAGGCAAAGGTATTCAGGCCACACCCCAAATCTAGGCCATGGTCAGATTTAGATAGGGGGTCTGTTTCTAATAGGCGAGTGCCAGATGGGGGAGAGGAGAGAAAGCCACCAGGCCACTGACAAGCACAGGCTTGAAGGAAGAATGCCTCCTCTTAAGCTGGATGTGCCCCCACACAGACCCACACTCGGCCTGGTGACCAAACTGAGGTCAGATGTCCAAACGCCCACTGCAGGTCTAGGATCTGTGCCCTGGACCTATAGGCTAGGGGCAAGGAGGAAGCAAGCACACTACACAGGGGCTGTTTCTTTGATGGTTTTGACCATCAGTGACCTCCATGCAGAGTGAGGAGGAGGAGGAGGAGGAGGAGGAGGAGGAGGAGGAGGAGGAGGAGGAAAAAGGCCATCAGGAGGCCAGGACACATTCGGGAGCGACAAAAGCTCAGGCCAAGATTCCTCAGATCCCAGTGGCCATGACCAAACAAGTGCCTAGAAATTTCCGTGCCCAGCGTGAGCACATGAGTAGAGGAAAGTAGCACTAAAGGGCTTTCTTGTACCCCAATGGACAAGCAGAGAAAGATGACAGGCTCCCCAAAACCCACGGGAACATAAGACACACCCTACCATGTGCATTGTGGCAGCTGTAGGTGACACATGAGGAAAGTGTTCTCACTTGTGCCCCAAAACAATACTTACTGTACTAATCCTTCCCGCAAGCCATTGGTTTTTCCCTGGTCTTATCTGATGCCCTCACAAAGCTACTGCTCCCAAGAGCATCCAAACATGCAAGACAGATGGACACACACACACACACACACACACACACACACACACACACACAAAATCTCTGAGCTCTGCACATTTATGAAATACTTTTGTTGGACTCATGCCAAGGAAGTGGAGACAGATATTGACTGATTTATCAAATTGGGGATTAGTTCTACTATCCACTAATCATACGAATGAACTCCAAATCTCCTCTGGCAGTAGATGCTTTGGCAGGAAAAAGCACAAAGACATGGCAGAGTGAATATCCTAAGCTAAAATAATCAGGTTAAATCTCAAATCTAAATAAACCATCAGTCCTTTGTTTGGAAAAGCAGAAATTGTTCTTCCTATTCCTTTGGCTTGTTGTATAAGATTCAAAGGAGCTGGAAGGGGGACTGCCAAAGGTGGCCACAGCTGTCCCTGGGCCCAGGTGTTCTGGGGTCTCAATTAGAACAGGAAAACCACAAAAACTTTTGACTAAACCTTTGGGTCTTAATCTCCATCATCCTTCCCTACCTCTACTTATTTTATTTAATGCTCACCAGAGAATATGTTTTTACTGATTTTTTTTTTTTTTTGAGAGAGAGAGAGAGAGAGAGAGAGAGAGAAACATCAATGTGTTGCCTCCATACATGCCCCAACCGGGGAGCAAACCCACAACTGGGACATATGCCCTACTCAGGTCCATATACCACAACCTCTCATGTACGGGCCCGAATAGCCAATCCTGAAAATGGTCAGCCAGAAGGACAGAGGCTGCAATTCCAATACCAGCCCTACACCCCAGGTTAATCTGATTATATGCTAACATATTCTCTATTAACTTCTTTGATAATATATAACCCACTGACATAAGCAGGTACTTGACAGCTGTCCTCACCCACTATACTTATAAATACAACTCATGCTCAGAATATAAAATCAACCACTGGAAGACATTTTGCTATTGCTCCCATCCCTCCTACAAGTCTTCTACCCAGAAACCCTTCAAAATGCTAACCTCAAAGATGCCCAAGTCATTTGTGTTCGCTTCTACAAATGGGTAAGTTATTGCTTCAATGACAAGTCCAAGGGGAACCATTAGAAGGGGCTGTTTGCGTGTAGCCCTGACCAGCGTTGCTAAGTGGTTAGAGCAGTCGTCGGCAAACTCATTAGTCAACAGAGCCAAATATCAACAGTACAATGATTGAAATTTCTTTTGAGAGCCAAATTTTTTAAACTTAAACTTCTTCTAACGCCACTTCTTCAAAATAGACTTGCCCAGGCCGTGGTATTTTGTGGAAGAGCCACATTCAAGGGGCCAAAGAGCCGCATGTGGCTCGCGAGCCGCAGTTTGCTGACCACGGGGTTAGAGCATCAGCACCCCCACCACCACCACCACCAAACCTCTGCACCAAAGGGTTGCGGGTTGGATCCCAGGCACAGGTCGGGGCACATGCAGAAGGCAACCAATTGATGTGTCTGTCTCACCTCTCTCTCACCTCTCTCTCTCTCTCTCTCTCTCTCTCTCTCTCTCTCTGTCCCCCGCCCCTTCCCTCCTTTCCACGCGCTCTAAAAATCAATGGAAAAAGTATCCTCAGGTGAGGATTAACAAAAGAAAAGACAGACACGTGCAGATGGGGTCAGTCCCCAGCACTGCCTGATGGAATTTTGATCATTGTGTGTTTACAGTAACTACTGAAACCTACTCCTACCAGGCAAGGCACACCAAACTCTGTACAGAAAGACCTTCTGTGACCCTGCAGTTACACCATCACCTAGGAAGGGCTCTCTGGGAAAATGGCTGCACACACTTGGCCCTAGGAGAATGAAATGCAGGCTCAGAAAATGATAGCAAACACTTAACTATTGTCTACTAGACATAAACGCTCTCTGGGATCACATTAGCTTAAAGAGTCTGCTTTAGTTGATGTTTAAAACCAACATCTAGCCCTAACTGGTTTGGCTCAGTGGATAGAGCATCGGCCTGTGGACTAAAAGGTCCCAGGTTTGATTCCAGTCAAGGGCATGTACCCTAGTTGCGGGCACATCCCCAGTAGGGGGTGTGCAGGAGGCAGCTGATCGATGTTTCTCTCTCATCGATGTTTCTAACTCTCTATCCCTCTCCCTTCCTCTCTGTAAAAAATCAATAAAATATATTTTAAATAAATAAATAAAACCAACATCTAAGTGAGCTTGCCCCAGGGGCGTGTGCCTGAGGCTTTGCGGGGGAGGGGGGAGAATCCGGCTGAACCAATCCTTTTTCAAAAGCTATTCTGTACTATTTGATGAATACCATACTCATTATTTTGCATGCACATTTTAACACATGCCTAACTAATCTTTGTCCAATGAATGGCCCTCCCAACCCTACATGGTCTCTGCCAAGGACACTGAGGGACAGGGCAGTTTTAGTGAATCATTTGACAACCTTGGGAGGCAATACAATAGCATAGTGGCTCAGAGGGCAGGGCCTGGAGTCAAATAGAGTTCAGAGCCAGTTCCCACAGCTTCTTTGGACTTTGAACAGGTTCCTTGATCTCTCACTGTCTTAGTTTCTTTTTCTAAGTGAAATGGAGGGATGCCTCATAAAGTTTCTTGGGAGGATCAACTACAACGTAATACATGGGAAATGTTCTCTTCAGCCGCCTATGTCAGCATCAGCCTTTATAGCTTTCATCACCCCAGATGAGGAAACGAAGACCCACAAGTGAGGAGAGGGCCCACCATACAAGTACTGAGAAACATGGTTGGGGCTCACTGAAGTCTCTCTCACCTGAAATGCTTTAAGTGCTCTTTCCTAAATTAGTGGTTCTCCACCAGTGGCTGAACCTACAGTACTCTTAAAAAAACAGGATGCAGCCCAGCCTGCGTGGCTCAGTGGTTGAGCGTTGACCTATGAACCAGAAGATCACGGTTCAATTCCCTGTCAGGGCACATGCCCAGGTTGCAGGCTCCATCCCCAGTGGGGGGTGTGCAGGAGGCAGCCAATCAATGATTCTTTCTCATCATTGATGTTTCTATCTATCTCTTCTTCTCCCTTCCTCTCTGAAATCAATAAAAATATATTTATTGCTTGTGGCAATTCTGACTTGGTTTAAAGTATCATATGGATTCTGCTACAAATTATTCTAACGTGTAGCCAGGGCCAAGCATCAACAGTTTAGGTAGGAATTTCTCTTAAACATGCCCCCTACCTTCCTTCTTTAAATTAGAATGCCATCAGTGGCGTTTTTAGGCCCTGCTGAGATGAAAACCCTTCTATCAGTACACAGTATGCAACCTACTTTACAGATGGGAAAACTGTGGTTCTTTTTTTAAATGGATTTGAGAGAAGTGTTGATTGGTTGTTCCACTTGTTTATGCATTCATTGGTTGCTTCTTGGATGTACCCTGACCAGAGCTCGAACCCAAAACCTTGGCATATGGAGAGGATGCTCTAACCAACTGAGCTATCTAGCCAGGGACGAGAAAACTAAGATTCTGAGTGGGTAAATAAGCAGGGACTCCCATGCAGAGGCTCTCTACTTTTACTGATGATAAACAAAGGATAGGCAGCCCTTGCCAGTCATTTTTGACATTCCTTGTCGATGAAGCTGATTTACCAATTCAGTTAAGTCTCCCCAAGTTATGGTTTGCATTTGAAGGAAGCTGCAGGCTTTGTAAGAAGCATTTATCACCATGTGGTATCATAACAGGGCATCCAATGGATGTGCTTCAGAGGAAGAAATATCAAACTAATCACTCTGGGGTTTCCTGATGTTTCATTGCTCTTTGCACGTGAATAGTAATGTTCCCCATGCCCTCAAAGGAATCTGCTGCAGACCCCCAATTACGACACCACTTAGAAAGATGCCAAGAAAAAACACCCTGTTTTCTCTATTCCGATGAAAGACAAATGTGGCTATAGGAACCAAGAAAGACACCGCTTCTTGAAATAAGGGCATGTAATAACTATTTAGGCTGCAGTTATTTTTATAAGAACACATCTGAGACTACACTTAAGAACCACACGCAGAATTCCAGACGTAGGCGGGGAAAGGGAATTAATCCATCAGCTTTAGCATCCCCGGCCCCACCCCCAAGCTCTGAAAGGTTCTGACAAGGATTTTTAGGCAAACCTCTCATCGGCGTGTGAGACGTGCAGACTGACAGAGTCTAATGGATGGGTCTCTGATGCCTGGAGGAAGGAAGCATCACTGCACATTTGTGTCTCTCATAATCACACGACTGGCACAGTCAATCTGTGCCCTCTACATGGAGACTCAGGGTCATTCCTCCCAGACCTCAGCCCACCACCATGAACCTCAAGGAATACTAAAGGTGCGTGTGTGTACACACACACATAAATGCATGCATTTACATATATAGAGAGAACCAACATATATTCATATGACCAATTACAGTTTACAAAGTGCTCCACAAATACACTTTATTCCAAGTCACAAAGGGCTGAATTGAATTGTTTCTGCATCTTGCTGTAGCCGAATCTCCCTCACGATTTGAGACACTGCATTCCTCACCACCAGTAGGTTTTATAGAAATACAAGCAGACTGTGGTCAGTACAGTTTATAAACTATTTAAGAGCATATCTAGCCCTAGCTGGTTTGGCTCAGTGGATAGAGCGTCGGCCTAAGGACTGAGGGGTCCTGGGTTGATTCCAGTCAAGGGCACATGCCTGGATTGTGGGCTCAACCCCCAGTAGTGCAGGAGGCAGCCAATCAATGATTCTCTCTCATCATTAAATTCAACTTTTTTTTTTTTTAAGAGTATATCTAGTCCTGGCCAGTGTGGCTCGGATGGTTGGGCGTCATCCCATGCACCGAAGGGATGCCAGTTCAACTCCCCGTCAGGGCACTTGCCCAGGTGTCAGGCTCAATCCCTGGTGGGGGATGTACAGAAGGCTCTCACATCAGTGTTTCTCTCTCCCCCTCCCTTCCTCTCCCTCTAAAAGTCAATAAAGCATTCTTTAAAAAACAAGAGTATATCTAAAAGATGCAGACCTGCCAAACTCCCGGCTACCTTGCAAATAAACCCCGTTCTCCTTAAGGCTTCCGTGGCCCCAAGAACCTGCAGGTCCAGCAAAGGCGACAAGCTGATGGAGGAGGGGCCCCAAGTGTCAGGAGTGCCTTACCAGGTCCCCATCACCTATACGACCAAGGAGCACCACAGGGCCAGTTCTCCCCACCTCCTGGGGCAGGTGGGCATTGGGGGTGGGGGCAGTGATTCACACCAGAGCTGTCACCACAGCTGTGTGAGCTGTCATGACAGCAGAGGTCAGCAGGCCACCTCCCCTAAACAGCCACTGATGCCTAGAAGCCATCCCTAGGGTTTGCAGCTGGGACCCCACGTTTACACAGGCAATCCAACCTGGCCGGGGGGGCACCCCCCAATCCACCTGATGGGCTCCTGGGCAGGTTACCTGGAGGAGCGGTGTTACCTTCAAACCACTGACTACCCTTTTACGAGATGACTCTCTCCGTCGCTAGGGATAGAACCTGAGGTAAACCTTTCCAAAGCATTTCTGGCCAAACAGACGGGGTAGGTTGGTGAACTGCCAGCAAATTCCGAGCACGGTCTAGTGCCCCCGCGAAACGCTGCCAACTGTACAGTCAGGGATCCACAGAGCCTCCCCCAAACCGGGGTCAATGGCTTGGTTCCTGGGAAAGCTCTCTTGTGGCCCCAGCACAGGAGCTAGAGGTGGGAGCAGAGGCAGGAGACAGATATACATACAGAGGGAAAGAGAGAGAGGTGAAAAAAGAGGACAAATATAAAGAAGAGAGATTATAAATATATAGAAAAAAGAAGAGATATGGGGGATGGAAATATAAAGAAATAGAAATGTATGGAAAAGGGGACTGAGAGAAAGTGGAAACAGAGGCAGGGAGGAGACAGAAATACAGAGGAGCTAAGAGAGGCGATGGAAATAGAGGTAAAGAACAACAAAAAATAAACAAACAAACAAAAGCAAAACAAAAAGAAATAGATGTAAAGAGAGAGGGTTAGAGAGAGGTGAGGTAGAGATGGAGACCCGAGGTGACGCTTCGCGTACAGGCGGCCTCGTCCCTTGGCCGGACTCAGCCCAGCGGCGCACGGAAGCATGGCCGAGACTGGGGAACACGCGAGCGTCCATTCTCAAAGGTCCCGAAGCACAGGCTCACTGCGGTGCCCCGCGCTTCCCGCCCCCTGCTCTCCGGAGCCAGTACCCCGGCGCGCTCGCGGTTTCCGGCTCCCTCTGCGCTTGAGGAAACCCGGTGGGGCCAGCCGAGCCGCGGTGCGGCACACCCCGGGCAGGGGAGGTGCAGCGCCGGCGCAGGAGCCCGCGCTGTCCCCGCCCCGCGCTCCGGGGAGGAGCGGAAGGCGCCCCGCCCCAGCCAGCACCGACTGCGGTGGAGGGAGGCACCCGGCCCCGCAAGAACGCGCTGGTGGCGAGGAGTCGGTACAAAAGCTCCGCGCCAGCTCCTGCCGCACAATGGCTTTGCTCTCCCCGCGGCGCGCCTCTCCCCTGCAGCGTGGCCCCTGCACATGTCTGTACTCACTTCTGGGCAGCGAGGGACGGTGGTCGATCGGGATCCAGATCTTCTGCACCCGGCTCTGAGTCAGCTCCAGGGGCATCTTCACAGCCTAGACTCGGCGGCCCTCCTCTTACGAATAACTTAGACTTGGGGAAGAGATCGGCTTGTCGACCCCCAGAAACAAAGGGAAAGAGGGAGTTTGTGCGCCGGAGCGCTGCTCGCGCGCTCTCCTTAGCGCTGCTTTTTTGGAAAACGTGCTTTGTGCTAAAGGATGAACGCTCGCACGGGGCGAGAGGCTCCACGAGCGCTTCGAAAGGGGCGGGGGCCTGGGGATACACCCGCAACTTCCGCAGGGCCTGGCTCGTCCACTCAGTAAGTCCCCCACTCAGGGATGCTCGAAGAGCAGTGACAGTCGCAGTCCCAGTGAGCCAGCTCCAGTCCGCCGCGGTTCCCTCCCGCTCGCCTCCTCTCCAGCTCTGCTAGGATGCCCCGCGCTCCGCTTGGGCTTTTAAGAGTCCGGCCGGCAGCGATGCACACGTCAGCCTTGGGGCGGGAACGCATTCTTCTGGTTCCAGCCCCTCCTTCACGTGGGGAGCGGGTGGGGAAGGGCGGGGAAGGGCCGTGAGCAAGCCAGGAGGCAGCCTGCGGGTGCCCCCTGCAGGCTAGCATCAGTAGTGCGCTAACCGGCGGCAGATAACGACCTAAACCCAGCCTTGGCTGAAGGTCCTAGACTCCGTCCGTGAGCCTCCTCCTACCATCCCCTAAAAACGACGGGCATGGCTTCCCAGAATTATCACCTCAACTGTGCTGGGGGGAAAGGAGCGCTACCGTCCACTGGTCTGTAGACCCGCGCAGCCGAATCTCACAAGAATGCTGGTTAAAATGCATCCTACTGTTGGCCTCTGGGAGTGGGATCCCAATACTCTGCATTCTTTAAAAAAAAAAAATGTATTTTTTAGTTAATTCTCACCCGAGGATACTATTTCCATTGAGTTTTAGAGAAAGTGGGAGGGAAGGAGAGAGAGAAAAAAAATATTGATGTGAGACACACATCGATTGGTTGCCTTCCCCCCTCCCCCCCCACACACACACACACACACACACACACACACACACACACACACGCGCGCGCTCTAACCAGGGCGGGGGATGGAACTGCAGCTGGGGTTCCTGCCCTTGACCAGGAATCGAACCCGCGACCTTTGGTGTGCTGGCCCACGCTCTAACCAGTGAGCAACCTCTGCCAGGCACTAAGTACTCTGCATTCTTAACATGCAATCCGAGTCAGGCACAGTCAAGTTGAAGACTCCGCTTAATGTTAAAGGTGGGAGAGAGGGCAGCCTGAGGGAAGATGCTGAGAGCGCCCGTGGGGCACAGCTCTCCGGTCACTCCTTGCCAGAGATGCTCCCTGATCACACTTATGAGTCTCACCACGATCCCCGCCACCCCGGTCCTTCGTCCTCACCCTGCCCACTTTCCTAAATCCCTTAGAAACCTTGACTTGTCCTGAACATTGCTCTCCCAACAATCATTCCCAAGATCTGGAACCCGGGCAGCGCATGGCGCGGGGCGGGGGAAGCCCCGGAGACAGGACTCAAATAGACCCAAGTATCTTGGTTCTCTCAGTCACCATTCACAATATTTTCAACATGCCTTTATCTCTCCTAGTAGAAGAGCAAATAAAACTGGATCCTTCTGCAACCGGCAGTTGATTATCTGACTACAAGCCCCATAAGTATCGCGGGGACTGCCACGGGATAGATGGCGTTACGGGGGTGTGCGCAATGCATCCGCACAGAAGCGCTGCCTGCCTCGCTTAGGTGCGTACCTCAAGCCGAGGCTGGGCTGCGATTGCGAGGAAGTAGGCGGCGCTCCCCGAAACCCACACTGCAGCAGAACAGTCTGAGCAGAGGCTGCCGCCACACGTCTCTCACGTCCCACATGGCTCCGCTGGGACGGTGCCCGCTCTCCTGCGGCGGCCGGCACAGCTGTTCCTGCACCGCCCCGCCGGGGCCTCCCATCTTCCCTGCACTCCAGCCCGCCCACAGGCCGGGGGCGCTGAGCGACGCCCATCGGGCGGGGGCCCTCGACCACCCTCCTCAATCCCCGTTCGAGCCCCGCCCTCCCCGGAATCCCTGCTCTCCCTTCCACAGCTTGGCTGACGGTCGGGTTTCGGGGCTCGGCAACTGTTCAGAAACCCGGTGCGTTGCATTGGGCCTGTTTTTCTGCAATAGGAGCAAATGCCATATTTGACACCCTATAACGCCCCAGGGAGAGTCCCACTCCACCCTTTAAATAAAAGTGCTCTGATCAAAGAGAAAAGCATTCACAAGCAAAGCGCCCGCTCCTGGAGGGGCGCGGGGGAGGGGGGAAGAGGGGGATTGCTGCCCGAGGTTTCATAGAATCAGGAAGGGGGGCCGCTGTGCCTGTGATGGCGGCTGCACCCCTGGATGCCTGCACACTTGCTTCCCCGGGAAGAACCAGCGTGCCTGCATGCCTGCTACTTTCCCGCTGGATTTTTTACACACACACTTAACAAACAGGGCAAGGAGACGAGGCGGCATTCTTCCACCCTTTAAGTTTGCAAACAACTGCGGTGAGTTTCAGCTTAGGGAGTGAGAGGTCCAAAACTTGGAGGCACGTCTTTAATCTCCTGACCCAACAACGTGTTTGTCCAGGGTCCGGCTCTGAGGGCACGAGGCAGTACACGTAACTCGGAGATCCCAGCTTAAGCATTCGCACTCGCCATGGAGGCCCCCGCACGCACTTTCCCCGCCTGGGTATCAGTAACGCCTTAGGCGGCCATTGCTGCCCCAGCAAAGACTGAGTTCTCCCTCATCACTTCCTGCACCTGATGGAGAGCAGGCAAATGGAAGTTCACATAACCCCCCTCCCACTTCTGACATCTCAGTGCAAACTGGGAACGAGTGGGAGGCAAGGCTGAATTAATACTTTAAAGAGGACAGCTTGAATTGGTGCCACCCTTGCAGCCCTCAAATAAACTAGTGTTGCACCCTATGGGAGATAAAATTACTTCACTGCAAAACCGTTTATCAACAACCCAGCCCTGGCAGGTGTGGCTCAGTTGGTAGGAGCTTAGTCCTGTGCACAGAAAGGTTGCCGGTTCCATTACCAGCTCAGGGTACATACATAGGTGGTTCCATTCCACTCTCGGGGCACTTACCTAGGTGATGGGTAGATACCCGGTAGGGGCAGGGTACAACCAGTGGTTGCCTCTCTCATACATCAGTGGTTCTCTCTCTCCCTCTATCTCTCCCCACCCCTCTCGCTCCCTTACCCACTCTCTAAAATCAGTAAAACATCCTCAGATGATGATTTAAATAAATAAATAAACAACCCAACTGCAACTGAACGTACTGGTTCAGAGTTTATGGTTTAGACATCCATGTGACTCTTCCCCTAGTTCTGCTGATGGCCTCATCTTCACCATCTTCTAGGGCTTTTTATTAAGATTCTGGTCCCCAAGCTGGTGGGCAGCAACTCACTCCACTCACTCCTTCAAAAAAGGCTGCAGACAGTGTAAAAATATCTTTAATACGAAAAAAAAACTTTTTTAAAGACAGGACAGCTCCAAGTACTAGGGGAGATTCTATAATCCTAGCATTATTAAGGCTAGATAATCCAGTAATGTTTTAAAGAGAGTAAAGGGAAGTTTAGAGATTAGAGTGGTTAAGAAACTAGATCTAAGGTCAAGAAACACAGCCAGTTTGACACTGACAAGTTTCCCTGGGGGGACTTGGGGTGCACACCGCCTAACTCTAGGGTGCTGAGTGGAGTCCTGAAGGGGAAGACCACACTGACCCAGCCCATCTCACTCAGAACAGTTGAGCTATTTGGCAGGAAAGCACAGAAAAAGAACTCCTTGTGCAGGAAGCAATGCCTGGCGGAGGCACTTAGCTAGGTCTAGAGGCAGAGAATGGATGGTGGCAGTGGTTTTTCTCCATGACCTCTCTCTGCCCAGTTCACTCTACTGACCAATTCATAACCCACATTCCTGCTCCCTGTTGCTGCCATAACAACAGCAAAGAGCAACCCCATATCCATGATACAGTGCCAGCAGGCCAGCTTGAAACAGTTAAACCATGCTAGTACCCACCTCCTCCCCAGTGAGAGAATCAGAGAAAGAACAAGCTGTGGCAGGCTATGAGCAATCAGAGTTGCTAATTAGACACAAAGGGTCATCATTTGCTCCCATGAACCATCCTATGTCTAAGAGAATGCAGTGAGACACCAAATAAAAGACCAAAAAAAAACCCTCACCTCACCACCCATCCAAAGACAGGGGAGAGGGGCAACTTTTAAAAAATGTTTGGTCCTCATACATGAATGGGAACACAGACACGGGCATCCATACAGTGCCACATCAGCAGATTGAAAACCCATAGATATGACAGAGACACGATTGGTAGAGTGTCTCTGTCATATCTATGTTTCTCTCTCTCTCTCTCTCTCCCCCCCCTTCCTCCCTTCCACTCTAAAAATCAATGGAAAAAATGTCCTTGGGTAAGGATTAACAAAATAAACAAACAAACAAGGTTCCATACTCGATATGATTCCAACTAAAATACATTCTACAAAAGGTGAAACCATGGAGATAGTAAAAAGATTAGTGGATGCCACGGATTAGGGAGGAGAGAGGGATGAATAAGTGGAGCACAGAGGAGTTTTAGGGAAGTGAAACTACTCTGTGTGATACTGTAATGGTGGATACATGTAATTATACATTTGTCCAAACCCATAGAATGTACAATGACAAGAGTAACGCTAATGAAAACTATGGACTTTGGGTGATGATGATGATGATGTGTCAGTATAGGTTTATCCTTTAAAAAAATGCATCCTTAAAATAAATGATGTTAATAGTAAGGAGGCTATGCATATGTGTGGGCAGGTAGTATATGAGAACACTATAATTTCAATTTTTCTGTGAACCTAAAACTTCTCTAAAATATAGAATCTATTTCTTAAAAATTGTTATTTTTCTGTAAGTGTCATAAATACTTTTCTCTAATCAAGTAGACTTACATGTTATAGGGAGTGTGAGGACAGCTTCTTTATGGCCACAGCCTGACTCTGGATGAAATAGACACAAACAGTGCAACTGAAGTCCCACTGAACCTCCAGCAAGTTTCCATTTCCCCTTCCCAGTCCATGCTGCTCCACTTCCTGCAGGTCTTTCCTTTCCTTAGGGCCGTGGTCGGCAAACTGCGGCTCGAGAGCCACATGCGGCTCGTTGGCCCCTTGAGTGTGGCTCTTCCACAAAATACCACGGCCTGGGCGAGTCTATTTTGAAGAAGTGGCGTTAGAAGAAGTTTAAGTTTAGCCGAAACTGGTTTGGCTCAGTGGATAGAGCGTCGGCCTGCGGACTCAAGGGTCCCGGGTTCGATTCCAGTCAAGGGCATGTACCTTGGTTGCAGGCACATCCCCAGTGGGGGATGTGCAAGAGGCAGCTGATCGATGTTTCTCTCTCATCGATGTTTCTGACTCTCTATCCCTCTCTCTTCCTCTCTGTAAAAAATCAATAAAATACATTAAAAAAAAAAAAGAAGTTTAAGTTTAAAAAATTTGGCTCTCAAAAGAAATTTCAATCTTTGTACTGTTGATATTTGGCTCTGTTGACTAATGAGTTTGCTGACCACTGCCTTAGGGCACACCCTGAGCTTGGGAGCATGCTCTTAAAACTGCCTGTTGGTGTTTCATATCCAGCATCACAACACACATGACTACTGCTTTCAGAGTATTTACACTCCTTGTCAACCTCCTCACCCAATATCAAGACATAATATTTGTGTTTAAAAGTATTGTTTTATGACTTCAAAATATTTGTGCTTTTAAAAGAACAGATCTCCTGTAATCTAGTTGACAGTACTGTACCAATGTCAATTTCCTGTTTTGATATTTTACTCCAGTCATTGAAGACATCAACCTTTAGAGAAAGCTAGGTTATGGGTTCATGGGACTCTATGTTCTATTTTGTAACTTCTTGTATTTCAAAATAAAAAGTTGAAAAAAATTAAAATCAGTGATAGCTCAGTTTGCTCAAATCCTGGAGAGAGAAAAAAGAAAAGCATAGATTGTATAGATTCAGGCACTAAGGGAGAAGAGAACTGGCAGGAAGGTAGTCAAGATTTGCATGTGTTTCTAACACCTTTGCTTCTTGCAAATGTCAGACATACATGTACAAACAGAATTTGCATGAATCCTGCACCTGGAATCAAGCTCAAGCTATGTTTTAACTTGCGGGGGGGGGGGAGGGGGTCTATTTTGGGGCTTTGCATAGGTCTTTGGGAGAATATCAATAAGTTTGCAATCTTTGTCACCAATTTTCATGCTTAAGACAAAATGAGGAAGAGAAATTCATACAAAGTTCAACTAAAGACGCCAAGAGGTCAAGGCTGAGCCTTTTTCTTTGATGGGAAAGGAGGCACAAAGATGAATAACTACTTAAAAAGCTCTCTGTCCATCTTCCTCTGGTACCTAGCATTCATTAGATGCTCACAAGCAGCAGCTGTGTGTCAGACACGCTACACTGGACATTCCAAGCTACACTGGAATCTCAATTATCTTGGGTCCAGCCAGGGAGAAGTAGGTGATCAAATAGTTGTCATCACGGTGTTCTGTGCTCAGCCTCACACTGGGTGTTACAAAGAAATGGCTTCCAGGCCCAAGGAGCTTATAATTTAAGGCCAGATGGATAAATGTCAATATGTACATTTAGAATAAAATAAAAATATTAGAATAAAAGTAAGGAACTAAGAGAGGTGTTAGGTAAGTCAAGAATATGCCAAATGCAGGCTAAGGATAAATCCATATTGAGATAGTAAGAAAAGTCTGCCTGTAAGTGGGGGCAGATCAACTGGGAATTTCATATCCATCGCATTGTTCTTCATTTGATCTCTGCTGAATCCAAAAGAACACGTGGAACTAAAAAGGTCAAGGTCTCTCACTTCTTTCTACATCAACAAGTATTCACTGAGAGCTGGCTGTACCAGGGGCCATTATACGTCAAGTAAGATGTGGCCCATGTCAGAATTATTAATTAACTCACTTTTGAATTTCAGAGTGTCCCTTGATATCTCTCTCTCTCTCTCTCTCTCTCTCTCTCTCTCTCTCTCTCTTTCATATGCATACTCCTACTTTTTCCCCTTAGAGTTAATGAAGCTGAGACACAGAAATATTAGCTTATTTGCCTGTGATCCCAGAGCTAAAAAGCCAAGGAATAAAAAACAAGATGTTCAACTGGCCGAATGTTCCTTCGAGTTTCTCCCAATTAAACTACTTTTCAACTAGAATGCTCAGTGCTCCTCCCAATAGCAATGCCAACAACAAAATTTTGGATCCAAGTGATTTCATTGACAATCTCTAAATTACTTAGTATTTGGTTATAATGTGGGAATAAGAATAATCTTAAGAAACTATTATGAAGATTAACAACTAAAAACTTTCAAATGACCCTACAATGAGAAGCTCTACTTAATATACAAAAACAAAGAGCTAGCCTCTCAAAGGTTCACAGACCTTTATGTTTCAGCAGTCATACTGCCTTATGATGCAGAAAAGGCACATGGTCACTACTACAGTAGAGCCAATTTAAAAAGAACTAACAATTTTATGAGATGAAACTGAATCAGCCGTAAAAAAAGAAAAAAGGCCTGGCCAGTGTGGTGCAGTTGGTTGAGCATCATCCCATGCACAAAAAGGTCACCAGTTCAATGCTGGTTTCAGGCTCAATCCCCAGTATAGAGTATACAGGAGGCAGCCAATCTCTCTCTCTCTCTCTCTCTCTCTCTCTCTTTCTCTCTCTCTCTCTTCAATAAAAATATATTTTTGAAAAAAGAAAAGAAAAGAAAATGTGGAGGAGGTCTTGGGCTTTTTGTGTGCTTCTGAACAGTTTTAAGATGACATAATGTATTAGTAAAGGGAAAGAAGAAAAATAAGAAATACTCCTATATCCCCACATCATTCAAATTATTAGATCAATCTCAAATTAATAATGTCATCATACATTTTTACAGAGTGGTGGCCTCCCCAGGTTTTCAATAGCATGCCATCTCCAAGAGCTCTGGGGGTGGTGCAGCCCCATAGATTTTCTAGCAGTAAAAAGACACAGGTGAAATGAATATCAATGACAAGTAGAATGGTTGACCGCCAGGCAGGGAGGGACCTTCTTCGTATTCACTGATGTATCCATTCTGAGTTCGGGTTTGACCAGCTATGCTGGAGTGGGTTTGCCCAACTATAAAACGGGGACATACCTACCTATGAAATAGGGTTTTCTTGTGAGAAGCACATAGCAGAGTACCTGGCATTAGTATGCTCAATATTTGGTAGCCAGGAGTTCTGTACAAACCGAGACTTCAGATTTATATAGAATTCATGTCTCTACCTGAACCCTAAACCAGGTGGTGGCATGTAAGCTAGAAAACGGAGTGTTTTCCTGATTCCTCCTGCTTTCCCACTCTACCCAATTATGTGAAATCAATCATATAGTTGGGAGGTTCCATTCCTTCCTGTATTAGTCAGGGTTCTCCAGAGAAACATGTGTATATGTATGGACGTATACGAGGAGACTTATAGGAATTGGCTCACGCAGTTATGGAGTTTAAGTCCCACATCTGCTGTCCGCAGCTGGAGACCCAAGAAAGCCAGCGGTGTGGTGCAGTCTGAGCCTAAGGCCACCTTGGGGAGGACCTTTGCTTTTCTTAGACTTTTGATACCGAATTAAATGCTAACCTCTTCCAGAAATACCCTCATAGACACACACAGGAAAAATGTTTTACCAACTATCTTGGCATCACCTGGTCTAGTCAGGTTGATACACAAAATTAACCATCACATTTTCCAATAGCCACTCTCCCCATCTTCCTTCACAGCATAACTTCTGGTTTTATTTTATTTTATTTTATTTATTTATTTATTTATTTATTTTTTTGTTAATCCTCACCCAAGGATATTTTTCCATTGATTTTTTAGACAGGGTGGAAGGGAGAGGGAGAGACAGAGAGAAACATCGATGTGAGAGAGACACATCGATTGGTTGCCTCCTACACACACACCAAGCAGGGCCGGGGAACCTGCAACCAAGGTACGTGCCCTTGACCGGAATCAAACTCGGGATCCTTCAGTCCACAGGCCAACACTCTATCCACTGAGCCAAACCGTCTTGGGCAAGACTTCAGTTTTTAGCTGCCCAGCTAAACGATATTTTTCAGGCTTTCAGGTTAGACATGGCTGAGTGGCTAAAGTGCATCTAGAAAAGGTTTATTCCATTACTAAGCAGTGCTACTAGCCAGACAGATATTTCTTACCCTGAGCCAAATGTATCTTCCTATAATTTCCCCTGCTAGTTCTTATTCTGCTGCTAAGTACACAGCAAGCCTGTGCCCTCTTCCAGGCCTCAAACATTTGTGAGCAGCTAACATGTTCCCATTAAAATATGCAAACTTCAGGCTAAGAAGCCCACTCCTGGACTTTAAAACAGTGTGAACAGTTTTCACCCAGCATAGAGCAGAGCCAACCAAGAGTGAATTTGCCTCATGATGTTAGAATCAGGTTCTAGGGAGAAGGTTGTTGAGTGACAGCACTAGGCCTACGGCAAATACTGAAATGAGCCGGGTACTCAAGATTACTATGACAAAAATCAACTCTAATGAATCTGTGAATAATCTAGGTTTAGATTCTCAACTACTGAGAACAAACTTGTCTGAGCTCCAAAGCTTACCCCATGGGGGTAGGGGTAGGGGTATGGGCGACACAATATAGTGTAGGGAAGGTGCTAGGAGCTAGGAGCCTGGACCTTACAACAGACCCTGCCTTTCTATACCAAGTGGGAAGACTTCCCTCTCTGGACCCCAGTTCCCTCATCTGCTGATGAACCAGATGTTCTCTAAGCATCACTTCCTCTTCTCCAATGATTCCAACTGTTCTCAACGATATATCAGTATAAAGTTGACAGTGATTACTAAACTACAGTATAAGCAACTTAAAACAGGGACAGCTATTCATTTTTTGTATCACCAGAGCCTACTACAGTGTTAGGCACATAGGAAGTGTTCAGTATATGCTTGTTTGATGAAGAATGATTATATTTGCAATGATCGTATTTGTATGGGTCACATTGTGGGCTGCGCTCCCATAACTGTCCCAGGAATCACAGGGCTCATAGCGGGGCAGACAGCCACTCACTGTTGCGATTAGTTGGTTCATCTGTAAAAGGAGGATAATAGCTGCCCTGCCTGCCTCATGAGGTGGTTATGAGGACCAAATCAGATATGAAGACAAGCTCTCTTGGAAACACTGTGAAGTACTCAACAAATATATGAAGACTAGCATTTTGAAATTATCCAGGCCCTGCCTGAGATGGGTGATTGAGATGTCTGAACAGACGTTCTCTGATCTTGACTGCTCTGTGATCTGGTCTCATCCCTTGGTTTCCTCAACAGGTTGACTACACCCCTCCTCCCACTCCCCACCCCCAATACACACACAAAGGTGAGGGGAAGAGCTGAGGCAAAACAACTGAGGTCCCTGCCCCAAGACTTTGGTGAGGACAGAAACTGACAGCCAAACCACTTTCTGCTGAGTACAAGAAGCAAAGGGAGCTGGGGGTTGAGAAAGTGGGGAATGGGCACTGTGTTGCAAGCCCTGCTTACGCGGTGCGGTACGCATAAGTCTGCTGAGTGGTGCAACTCCAGGATTGAGACATCAGAATTGGCATTCTTTCCCTTCTCTGTTTCCCCTCATACTACTTCTTTCTTCCAGTGGAAAAAATTCTAAAAATAGAGAAAAATATTTTGTTTTAATGCAGGTTTTGGAAAACATTGCTGACTCGATGTTGGAAAACCTACCACAGCTGGGCTGTATTCATGAGCAGTGTTCAAATTAGATTGTGGGATGGTCTGTAACTGCCTGTGTTAGGACCACACGTCAGCACTGTGTTCAGTTCTGGGTGACACCTTTTAAGAGAACATTAACAAATTCATATTCCTCCATATAAAGAAAATCTGGATATTCAAGTCATCTGGAAGCCATGCTCTGTGAGGAATAGCTAAAGAACTAGATGTTAGATAGAGAAAAAGATTATGAGATAAAATAATAACCACTTACAAATACCAGAGGAGCTGACTTGCATTGTGTTGCTCGTATGAGCTGAAACCAGATTGCTTGCTGGAAGACACAAGGGAGGCACCTTCAGCGGTCCCACAACTAACGATGGGATAGAAAGGTAGCAACTGCCTGCCCCACTAGGATTCCCAGCAGCAGCTACATGTCCAGTGTCGAAAACTTTGCAGAGGGTTCCCGCAAAAGCTGGCAACCAAACTAGTGGCCTCTGGCGAGCCCTGCAGATGGGGGATCCTATGATTCTGTGAGGGCTTAAGCTCAAGTCCCAGCTCACCAACTTGATAACTGAGCAGGATACTTCTCTGCATATCAAGTCTGGGATGATACCATGATCTCAACTGCAATATTAAGTGAATCTGGGCATAAAGCTGCTGATCTAGTATTTAGTCATACAGGGGCCATGGACTGGGTGAGACATAGCTTTGACAAGCCCCTTGGAGTCAACCTGCTGGCATCGCAATGAGAACTGTGCTACAATTTCTTTCCATTCACACTTTGGGGCAACTGGAGATTATTATGGCACCTCACAGGCAAATCAAAGACTGGCTTAAAGCCCCACATTAGAAGTTTGACATCTACCCTAGTATTCCCTATCTAGTGTTCATTGATACCTCAGGGTGATATAGCAGTCCACATTCCAAGTAGAAACAGTTTTGTTTCAATATTTAATTTTTAAATCAATAAATTCAATCTTTAAATATTTTTCCTATGGCAGCCTTAGAGGTATGCCGGTCTGACCTCCCTATGAGAAAAACTTGCATATCAGCTGCCTGGAGGGCAGTGAAATGAGTCTCCAGCTGCATCACCTCGGGATCTGAGGCAGAATCTGAACTGAGGCCACACTCTTCCTGGCAGCTCCCAGGTGATGACTGAGCAGTGCACCAGGGCCTGTCTAATTGGGCCCACAATGGGGCTCCTCTACAGGGAGCTTTGCCCTGAGCTCCCACAGGGCCAGCTGCGACTTCTCAGAGCCACCCTGAAAAGTGAGGCTCTCCCCCCACTCCCACTTCCTTCCCCGCCCCTCGCCTTCCACAGGTATCAGACCTACAACCCTCTCCCTTCAGTTTTCACAAGCATTATCTCAATAAATCCTTTGCACTTTCAATTCCATCTTAATGTCTGCTTGCCAGAAGACCCAAACACTACATTTTTCCATTAAAATAAAATAGCTCGAAAGCATCTGAAAGTATCGAGTGTACAGAAGTTGGGGATGATACCATGATGATCAGATGCATGATACACTGATGATCAAAGTTATCAGTGTACTCCTGACATTCGGCTGGCTCATCACTCAGATGAGTTATCGCAGGCCACTGTGATAGGTTTGGTCATTAAACAGCTTCAGATGGACTTAATATCAGCCATTTAGTATTGAAATTATACTTGTAATTGATCACTGTTTAACGATGGGAAGCATAGGAAATACTGATGTTAAAATATGAGTCATGAGCAAATGATAAGGATATGTCAAAAAAGACACAAGAGAAAAGAAAAGGAAAAAGAAAAAGAAAGGAAAGAAAACCCTAGCCAGTTTGTCTCAGTGGTTGGAGCATCGGCCCTTGGACTGAAGGGTCTTGGGTTCAATTCCGGACAAGGGCACAAACCTCAGTTGCAGGCTCAATTCCCAGACCCAGTCAGGGCATGCAAGGGAGGCAACCAATCAATGGGTTTCTCTCATATCAATGTTTCTCTCTGTGTGTCTCTCCCCCTCCCTCCCACTCTCTCTAAAAATAAATGGAAAAATATCCTCAGCTAAGGATTAACAACAACAATAAAGGAACAGAACATAAAAAACACAAGAGCTTACTTTAAAGGGTTCCATTGACCAAAGCTGGCACATTCTGAGCATCAAAATAAATAATAATAGTAATAGATTATAAACCTGAGAAAAATTAGAATACCCAGATCCATTCAACTATAAATAAAACGAATGAATAAATGAATGAATGAGTGCAGGAGATGAGCTAGCTTTTCCTTAGAGCGGAATGCAGACAAATGTAGAAGGAATGATGGAATTTGTCAATCACCACTTGGTAATCACCATTGTAATAATTATTTCAGACAAGAATACTCAAGTGAGTGAAAGTTTGACAAGAAACAGGATATATGCATTCTCAAAAAATCTCCCCACAAAATAGCTATTAATTACAAAAAAAAAAAAAAAAGTAACTTTACAGTAGAGAAATGTGGCAGACACCATCCTACCCAAGGGATCAAAGTTAACTCCACCAGGAATGGGAGAGAGATATCATGTGTCTCCTTATGGGATGAACTGAAGACACTTCACCACTTCTCAGGTGTTCCTGCCAAAGATGCAGAACTTGGCTTTAGTCATAAAGAAGCGACAAATGAACCCCAATTCAAGGATAGTCTAAGAAAGAAATGGCGTGGATCCCAAAGGAATATTGGCACACCATGTTCATAAAAGCAGTATTCACAGTAGCCAAGAGAGAGAAGTAGCCCAAATGTCCATCCAGAGATGAATGGATAAACAAAATCTGGATTATACATACAATGGAATATTATTCAGTCTTTAAAAAGGAATAAAATCCTGTTATATGCTACAACATGGATGAACCTTGAGTCCATCATGCTAAATAAAATAAGCCAGTCACAAAAAGACAAATACTTTATGGCTCCACTTATATGAGGTACCCTGGTGGGTGGGAACATAGATAGGTAGGTAGATAGGTAGGTAGTTATAACAGAGGCTGTCTTCTGAGATAGATAGATAGATAGATAGATAGATAGATAGATAGATAGATAGATAGATGATAGATAGATAGATAGATAGATAGATAGATAATAAGTGGACAGAGGGAAAGATTGAGAGAGAGAAAATGAGAACACAAATAGGGTAAAATGTTAACATTTGCAAAATATGGGTGAAGGCTATCCTAGAATGCTTTGCGCTATTTTTGCAACTTTCTTGTAAGTCTGAAATTATTTCAACACAAAAAATTAGTGCTTGCTTCAGCAGCACATATTTAAAAAAATAAAAAGAAAAGAAAAATTTAAACGCAAGCATTTTAGTTTCAGGAGCCACATAAAATGGTAAACTTTCTGAACATTCACTTCAAAAGGATTTCCCTCATATTTGGAAATTTCATGCATCTGATCAAAGTTATTTTTAAAAATATACTTTTTTTAAATTTTATTAACTTGAGAGGGAGGGAAGAAGAAAGAGAGAGAGAGGAACACCAATCACCAATCAGTTACCTCCCACATACACTCCAACCCATAAGCTGCGTATGTGCCCTGAACAGGAATTGAACCCACCACCTTTTGGTGCACCGGACGACACTCCAACCAACTAAGCCACACTGGCCAGGGCTGATCAAAGTTCTTATACAACAAATCAAAGACGTCTCTAAAATGTCAAAATCTAATGTTGAAATATAAAATATAATGACAATTTTCAACAAACCCCTTTCAAGAGATACAGAGTATTTTCTCATAAAAAAATGTACAATGCCATTTATTTTTCTTGCAATTTCTTTGTATTGAATTTATTGAAGTGACATTGGTTAAAGCACAATGCCTTCTTGAATTTATCTCTCATGCTTCCCTTCTATAATGAAATTAAACAGCATGTGTTAACTGTAAAATATAAAAAGCTGAAGATTTATTTCAGTTTATGTGGAGATACTGTTCTTTGTGGCCCTGCAGCCATCCCCACATTTCTTCCTGGCTGACTGAACTTTGATTTGGCAAATGCTCAGAGGCAGAGATCCCCAATTTCAAATCAAGTTGCCTCCCATACCATCCATAGGGATGAGTTGTGATTGGGCTCATCCACCCACCCACTCGCACCCTGCACCCACCGCCACTCCCCTCGCAGGTGACTTGTCTGGATGTAATCATGTGGCCAGTTCCTTACAGTAAGCAATGAACAATGTCCTTTGGTTTAACCTACTATTTATCAGGCATTCTGTTACCCAAAAGCATTAGAGTCCAAAGCATTCCTAACTAGTAAATATATCATGAATGTCATCAAAATCTACTAATACAGGCCTGGCCAGGTGGCTCAGCTGGTTGGAACATCGTCAGTACACCAAAAGGTTGAGGGTTCAATTCCAGGTCAGGGCATATACCTAAGTTGTGGGTTCGATCCCCAGTCGGGCACGTATGGGAGGCAACAGATGGATGTTTCTCTCTCACATGGGTGATTCTCTCTCTCTCCCCGCCTCTCTCTCTAAAATCAATAAGCATATCCTCAGGTGAGGATTTTTTAAAAATCTACTAATACAAACCAGGTCCTGTACTAAAGTTTTACATATATTTTCTCAACAAGTCAATCAGGTAAATAACAGTGTCACCGTTTTTCAGATGAGGAAATCCATGCTGAGAAGTAAAAATCTTATACCAGGACACACAACAGGGATTCTAATCAAGATGTGTCAGATCGTAAAGTTGAAATGAACCATACTATTAACCACTGTGCCCCACTGGCCTCCTGAAATGAAACCCTTTTTAAAGAATATATATATGAATCTGGGTAAAGGAATCAAGAAAAGAGGAAGATCATCAGGTCTTAGGTAAAGAAGGTCTGCTAGGGAACCTCGGGAAGGGGGGCCACTGGGGACCCCTCATGTCACCTCAGAGGTATGCCAGAGGTATGCCAAAGAGCCTCCCATCCCAGGCCCCAGATGTTTAAGTTCCCAGGCAGTGAGCCTGAGCTCACCAGCCCTAACCGCTCCTGCTCACTTATCTTCTGGTCCTGAAATGTTTGCCTGGTGGCAGATAGAGCCTGTCATTTCTCAGTTTGACCTCCAATGAAAATTTGAGTTAGCACTCTAACAAAAACAGTAGGATACAGTAAACAATTAGCAAGTATTACAGAGGATATCTTCTGAGTCCTTTCTTCCTTTTTTTTTTTTTTTAATGATGAGGTGGCAGTTGTGCCAGAGAACTTAGGAACCCCACATTGGAAATGGGAGGAAAAAGAAGAAATTCCTGGGTCCCAGCAGCCTGGCTTTCGGTAAGCTGGGAATAGAGCAAGGCTGTGCCTAGACAGGGGTAATTCTGTCACTTCCTGTAATGTGTTCAAATGTATTGACAAATCACCTCATATTAAAACGAGCTTTCTTCCAAAGGATTCCATAACTGAGAGGTCCCTGTGTATTGTCTCAGAGATGAAGTACCCTTGTTGGAAGAACACATGGGCCAGTTCAGCCCTTTCCGTATGAAATAGAGAATGGAATTGCTTGGCCTCTATTACATTATGACCTCAGGGAGTACAATTTGGAGAGCTTTACCTAAAATGATGACTCAAAATAGGGTATCACATATGTATTATGTAGTAAACAGAGGCCACAGGCTTCCAACTATGTGCACACCACAACTCGGGTCCAGGTCAGACACATGGATCACTGCACACTAAAGCATCGGTGTAAAGTGAATGAGTTGAGCCACCTGCAGAAACAGCCCACCCTGGGATGCTTTGTAAATGGTTACAGGTTAACCACTAGTTGTTTCTATAAACAATGATGGATCAAATGAGAATGTATGCAAAGAACTGGAAGACCTTCTGGGCAGATAAGGGATTTACCCAGAAGCCATCTGGGACACATTCTGTTCACCTTAAGTATTTCTTCCACTGCAGTCCTCATGTAAAGCAAAAACCTGGCCTCCTGGCTAATTAAATCACTTTTTTTATGTTTTGGGTTTCAATAAGTTGAGATCCCAACCTGGCCCTGTGGCTCCATTGATTGGAACATTGTCCCATAGACTGAAAGGACTTGTGTTCGATTCCTGGTCAAGGCAAATACCAGTTGGGGCATGTACGAATGGCAACTGATCAATGTTTCTCTCTCACATCTTATGTTTCTTTCTCTCCCTCCCTGATTCCTATCTCTAAAATCAATAAAGATCCTATCTAATAAAGATGGAATATGCTAATTGACCATCACACCCTCACAAAGATGGAAGCGCCCACAGCCAATAAGGAGGGAATATGATAATTAACTGCCACGCCCTCAAATATGGTGGCACCCTCAGCCCCACCAGGGCAGCAGGCATGTGACACAGCCGGGCCCACCCCCAGGCGGTTCTGGCCGCTCTGCATGCCTGCCTCCGTAGTCCCCTAGTTCCCTTAGCCCTCCAACTGCTCAGGGCCAGCCTGAGGCGCAGGTAAGCCTCGGATGTCGGCTGCCCAGCTGCCCAGGACCAGCCCGAGGCACAGGCAAGCCTCAGATGGCAGCTGCCCAGCCGCCCAGGGCCACCCAAGGCTCAGGTAACCAGGGCCAGCCGAGGCTTGCGCTGCCAACAGTGGCAGCAGCAGAGGTGTGATGGGGGCGCCGCCTTCCCCTGATCACTGGGTTGCCTCCCGCTCCTAAGGGCTTCCAGGCTGTGAGAGGGGGAAGGCCGGGCTGAGGGACCCCCCCTCCAGTGGATGAACTTTCATGCACCGGGCCTCTAGTAAATAAATAAAATGAAAATAAAATAAATTGGAGGTCCCATGCTGATATGCTAGATAATCTAGAGTGAACACCAAAATCTGAGTATTTAACCTACACCATGATATAGATTACTGGCTTTCAAAGATCAGTGATACACAAGAATCATCCAGAAACTTTTAGAAAACACATTTGACCCTTGAACAACGTGGGGATTAGAAACACTGACATGGGCCATGCAGTCAAAAATCCACGTATAACTTTTTATTTTATTTTGTTTTAGAGAGAGGAAGGGAGAGAAGAAAGAAAGTATTGGTGTGAAAGAGAAACACTGTTTGGTTGCTTCTCATATATGCCCCAAGGGACCAGAACCGAAACCTAGGCATATGCCCTGTCTGGGAATCGAACCCACAACCTTTTGATATACAGGATGATGCTCCAACCGAGCCACACTGGTCAGGGCTCCATGTATAACTTTTGATTCCTCAAAAACTTAACTACTGAAGGAACCAAGATGGAGGGTAGATAAACGCAGTACTCACATTCTCCCACAATGACATCATAATTACAACTAAAATACAGAAACACCGTCATTCAGAACCACCTGAAATCTGACTGAATGGAAGTCCTACAACTAGAGAAGTAAAGAAGAAAGCACACTGAGACTATAGGTGGGCCTTAGGCTTTGCAATTTTTTTTTTTAACTTCTCAAGTGATTCCAGTGTTTAGCCAATAAAGATTCCAAATGATAGTCACCACACCTAGTCCCAGGGCCAGCATGTGCTGAGCTTCAGGATGGGCCTACGGGAATACAAATATTTTATATCTCGTTGAGGAAACAAGAGATACATGCATGGGAAACTATTAGTGAACCAAATGGTTGAATTTGGAGGTGTTTTGGAGAGATCTGTGAACAAAAAATCAAGCATCTAGAATTAGTGAGCCCCTTGGTATTTCTGCTGCATCTGAAGTCTTTTTTTCTAGGGGGCTATAACAAGCCACTTAACAGCCTTGAATCATTTTTTGTTCGTTTGTTTTTAAGAATGACCTTCTGAAGGAAGGCTGGATAAATGTTTAGGATACTAAACTGCTCAGTAGTTTCCAGAGAACATTCTCTCCTCCTGCCATCATAGGCTGGAAAAGTCCCCTGAAACCTCATCGATCCCACCCAGTCCCTTCGCCCATGAGACTGGAAGTCCCCAGCTGAGAGCAGCAGGTGTGGTGTGTAAGGGATGAGTCTGGGTGCCTGTATGTGTACATGTGTGTATTCGCTCCAGTGCTCCAGACCCTGCAGGTCTCGGTCATGTCCATTTTCTGAGCCTGAGGTCAGCAAGGCGGGTCCATAAGAACAGGCAGCCACTCTGGCTGACCCTGTTGTGGAGCAAGCAGGGTCCGTGGGGTGTCGGTAAAGGATTGCACTGTCTGGCAGAGACTCAGCTCTCTGCCCTCCTGAGCCCTGGCCCCGGCCCCTGGACTAGATGACAAACTTCACCCACATTTGGGTATCGTCCAGCTGAGACAGGGCGAGTATGAGGCAGTCTCACCTCCCTTCTCCACTGGCCCCAGAGCCAAGGCTCCATATCTCAGCCTGGTAAGGCAGAGCCTAGAGGCGGCCCAGGGTCTGGGGGGAGCCAGGCAGAGGGCATGCTGCATGTCCACTCGTAGCCCCCACAGGGAAGCTTGCACCTCTGCCAGTCCCGTTACACGTTAAAGTGACACAGAGCCTGGCATGGAGCGCTGGCCCACGGAGATCCTGGGTAAAGGGTCGGGCCTGTGATCCAAGCGGCTCTGCTTCTCCCGGAAGTGGCCTTAGGACGCAAGCTGCCCCACGTGCTGGACTCCCACCTGCTGCCTTTCCTTCCCACTCGCCTCTTCTAGTTCATGAAGCACCGATTACCCTCATGCTTGCCCATCTTACCCCGTCTCACCCCCTCACGTATCTGATGAGACATTGGCAGAGTTTGCGGAGCCTTTGCCTGTCTGCATTGTGGAAGAAAAAGGGGTTCCATGGAAAGTAACCTCACAGGGAGATCTGGTCATAAATTCCTAACTGGGCAGGTCATGGTGGGTAGTCACGCCTCAGGTATATAATATCTTTAGTAAAGGGTTTATCTTTGCCTTAATTAAGCAAGCCCTGTCCAGTATGCTGTGCATCTAGGTTAACACACCTTTGAAATAAGCCAAAACCACCCTCACGAAAGCATATCATCGTGTTAACTACCCTGTAATCCAACCCCTACCTTGCTTTTTCCCACCTCCACGTAATCTTTGCTCCTTAATTTCAAATGCATAAAAGGACCTCCAAAGCTGTCATTCTCAGGAGCATTTGAGATCTTGCTCCCCAGCATATGTTGTCAGCTTGGCTCGAATAAACTCTTATAAAAATTCCCTATAGGTTTGGATGTTTCTTACATTGACGTAGACATGGTCTTTCAGCACAGAAGGGAACAAATTGTTGGCAGATAAATGATCAGAAAGCTTTGAGCAAAACTAAGGGAGTTGGACAAATAGTCCAGAATCAGCAAAGTGCCGAGCAAGTTCAAGCTTTTGCCTACTTCCCCTTCATCTGCTGCTCCTCCTCCTGAGAACCAAACTGCCTGAGTTCAAGTCCAGCTTTATAACAATGGAAAGTTGTAACCCACCCACAATTCTTTTGACATTGTGTAAATGCCAACTCTGACTAATACGTAGCTTGTAGATAAAAAGCATATTTGTTTTATTTGTTATATATGTTTCAATTGACTTTTAGAGAGGAGAGTGGAAGGGAGAGTGGAAACATGGATGAGAGAGAAACATTGATCAGCTGCCTCCTACCCTCCCTCTACTGGGGATTAAGCCTGAAACTTAGGCATGCGCCCTGACGGGGAATCAAACCGGTGACCTCTTGGTGCATGGGTCAACACTCAACCACTGAGCCACACTGGCCGGGCAATAAACAGCACATATATACTTTTTATATATTTTTATGAGTGTTTATCCCAATAATGCTAAGAGCAGCAAGTCATCCACAAAAATTTTCTCTGCACACGACCATAAGCCAGCTGCTTATATTGGGTAAGACAAAGATTACATGAGGAAGTGGGCAAAAGGAAAAAGAATGGGTATTACAGTGGGGCTGGGGCAGGACTGCATTATTTTTGTTAAGGTTTCCATGGTAATCAGCAGAATGGACTGCATTCCAAGGTTGACTCCCAGGTCCTGGGGACGTACAATTCCCAAACAGGTTAGAATGCGCTTTCTGAATGTCAAAGTGTGGGTATGAGATCCAGGCCCCTGGAGTAAATAGTCTTGTTTTCATACCCAAGTTCTGACGGAGTAACCTGGGAATTTTGGCTGCATAGAGGGAACTGAGTTTGAGACAGGAAGTGGAGACTTTGGCTCACACACCTGTGGCCCAACCTTGCTCACATGACTCAATAAACAGCATATTTGAATAAGAATCCTAGGAACTAACTCCAGAAGATACAGACTCTGCCCTTCAGTCATCCCAGTTCTGGATATCTGCTGACCTTCAAACATAGAACCAGGATGAAAAAGACCAGGATGACACACACTAGACCATCACTGGACCAGTTTCAAGGTCCTTATTGGAATGGACTGGACCACACACACAGATATTGTCAACCCCCTTCCTTTGATTTCTTTGTTCTGCTTTGCCTCTCCCTCCTCATAAAAACCTCTGTCTGCACTGAGACGTGGAGATGGGCTTTGTGACAAGAGTCCCCCGTCTCCTCGGGTGACTGACACTTGAATAAAACCTCTTTCCTTTTTCACCAGCATCTGTCTAATGAGTCTGGTTTCTGTAGTGGCAGGCAGCCGAACTTGGGTTCTGGTTACAATTTCACCGCTAACCAGCTGTGTGGCCTTGGACCAAGAACTTAACCTCTCTGTGCCTTACTTTCTTCACTGATAAAATGAGAGATAACAGAGCCTAAGACCACTCTCTGCCATTGTGTGCTGTTGACTCTTCTTCACTATGTCTTCTCACAAAACTTTCAGGATCCAGAAGTTCCTGGCCAAGAAACAAAGGCTGAATTGGCCTATTCCCAAATGAATTTGGATGAAAACTGGTAATAAAATCAGGTACAACTCCAAGAGGAGACATTGAAGAAGAACCAAGCTGGGTCTATAGGGAATCGCACATGAGATGGCACACATACCTATGCTATATCCAGGTTGCTTGCATCTTACCACCTCACTGAAAAGGTCACTACTATTTGGACAGTTGAGTTTTACTGGGAAATTATTGGAAGAATGATATTATGTTAATACTAGTGACCCAGTGCATGAAATTCGTGCACATTGAAAGGGAATTAGAGGAAATATTTTAATATTGCTATTCGCCCTTTCTCTATAATAGAAGTGTCAGAGATGAAAGAAAATTAGTAAAATGTATATGAAAATCTTCCTCCTGTCAGAGTCTGAGGCATGTCATGGGACCCAGAATCAAGTCCCTGCCCACCCACGTGCACCTCAAAATCACGTGAGACCCAGACTTGGTTGACCCCACCCCCATTGGGCAAGATCCAGACCTTGGTGGCCCCACCCCCATCAAGCCCTGCCAGGGGGAGGCGGGCACAGCCTCAGGTCCCCTGCCCTGGTCCAGCACCATGCAGCCTGAGGTCCCTGCTGATCACTCGTTACGGCTCATTAGGGGAACCCTGCCTCTGCTGTGGGCGCAGCATCTTGTGATGGCGTGACCGAGTGAGGGTCAATTTGCATTTAACCTCTTTATTATATAGGATGTTTCTGCACTAGTAGATTGGATCAGTAATAAATATGTGAGACCTTTAAAAAAAAATAGATCCTAAAATGTATTTTCCATTTTTATTCTCAGCCAATTACCCATTTTTATTCTAAGCTGATCAAGTCATAACAGCTACTGAATGTACCAGGCATTGTTAGGTACTTTAAACAGATTATCTCTAATCTTTATAACTACCCAACCATGTGGGTATTATTGTTATTCTAGAGACAAGCAAACAATCTCAGAGAGATTAAACAACTTGCCTGAGGACACTGAGGGTGGAGGTGATAAAGATCATTCATGGAGGTTATCCAAGGTGGGCCATTTCCCAAGGCGTTTCAAAGGTAATGACTGGCAGTACCCCAGGTCCAGAGTAGGTGCACCATAACCATTTGCTGAGTGGATAAATGAAGGAAGGAACTGATGGCTGTACCAGTCAGTGTGTACCCACAGTTTCACAGACAAACCAAAGAAACACCAGGACCTGAGTAAACATGCTCTCCCCACAGTCTGGAAATCACTGATTTTGGCTTCCTTAAATGCCCCATTATGACCAGGGCTAACATGCAATCAGCCTGCAGCCTCAGGAGCTTCATTGGGTACCTTGGCCTTCCCATAACTGGTCTTCACACCAGCCCCTATCACAGCATCCGCCCTTACACACCCATCTCCCAGGCACCCAAAGCTCTCAGTCTCACAGTAGTTTTCCATGCTCCCAAAACAATTCCACGCCATCCCTGCCTTTGAAACTTCCCATTGACTCCATTTTATTGCACTCTATTATGTGAAGAGTGGAAGCGGGGGGGGGGGGGGGGGGGGTGGGGGCCTGGGGAAGACCTAATAAGAGGAATTCATACTAAGATGTGAATGGCTGCATTTCAGTTATCAGGTAGCTTCTGAATTTTTGTTTCATCTACTAGAAGGAAAACCAACCAAATCAGTCAAGCCCTACCCTGTTATCGTTTATTGTAGAGATAAGAAATGTGTCACATGAAAAGCCATTACAGAACAATTAAGTACTAAAATAGCTCTGTGTAGGCTGAGGGCCTACCCCAGAGTCACAGGATCCCCAAGTTGGCCAGGCCCTGGGAGGTTGCCTCCTCGGATAGGAAGCCCATCTTCTGCAGTCTGGGTATTCCTGCCTACTTCCTGGAGCCCTGGCTGGGCAGAAGCCTGCATCTCCCATCTAGATTTCATCCCCAGTTTCATTACAATCACTTGATCTGTTTCATAAACTTAGATTTCAGATAAGGTTTTGTTTGAAGAGAAGGTTCTCTGGCTACGATAGATCATAGATTACTTGCTTGAGGCACTCAGGAGTTAGTGGCAGCTACGACTGGAACCCAGGTCATTTTTAAAAATAAATATATTATTGAAGTATAGTATACATACAAAAAAAAAACATAGTTCATGTTCATAACAGCACAGTTTACAATAGCTAAGATCTGGAAACAGCCCAAATGCCCATCAGGAGATGAGTGGATAAAAAAGCTGTGGTATATCTATACCATGTAATACCATGCAGCAGTAACAAAGAAGAATCTCTTACCCTTTGAGACAGCATAGAGGGAACTGGAGATCATCATGCTAAGTGAAATAAGCTGATTAGAGAAAGACAAGTATCATATGATCTCACTCATATGTAGAATCTAATTAACAAAATAAACTGAAGAACAGAATGGATCCAGAGACATGGAAGCATGGAACAGAGTGCAGAATCTCGGAGGAAAGAAAGGGGAGGGTATAATCAACCAAAGACCTTGTATGCATATATGCATAACCCATGGACACAGACAATAGGGTGGTGAAGGTCTCGGGGGGAGAGGCAGGGGGGCTGGAGGGGGCCAATGGGGGACAACAACGGGACATATGTAATACTTTCAACAATGAAGATTTATTTTTTTTTAAATAACTCAATAAATGCTCAGAGTTAACACACCTGAATAATCATTGCCTAGCTCAAGAGCTAGGTCACTACCGGAACCCCAGAAGCCTCCTGTGCTCCTTCACCACCCTGGACCAGAATCTTGACTTTGTTTGTATGGTTTGAACTTTATGTCAGTGGAATTGCACACATGTATTCTACTGGGTCTAGCTTTATTCACTTAACATTTTGTTCACAAGATTTGTCCATGTTGCCTCTTGTAGTTGTGGTTCCTTCTTTATCCTTGTTCTATATAATTCCATTGTACTAATATACACAATATATTTATCCATGTTGATGGAATATTGAATTGTTTCCACTTTGGGGCTATCACAAGTAATGCTGCTGGGAACATTCTTGTACATATCTTAATGCTACATGCAGTCATTTTTGCAGGGTCTATGCCAAGGAGCGGAATTGTTGGATAACAGTGCATGCATATGTTCAGTAAACATTGCCAAATAGTTTTCAGAGTAATTATATCAATTTTTACTCTCAGATGAGAGTTCCTATTATTCAAAGTCTTGCCAATACTTGGTCTTTTTCTTTCTAGCCATTCTGGCTAATATAGTAGCATCTGACTGTGGCTTTAATTTGGATTTCCTAGATCCATGGTCGGCAAACTGTGGCTCTCGAGCCACATGCGGCTCTTTGGCCCCTTGAGTGTGGCTCTTCCACAAAATACTACGGCCTGGGTGAGTCTATTTTGAAGAAGTGGCATTAGAAGAAGTTTAAGTTTAAAAAATTTGGCTCTCAAAAGAAATTTCAATCGTTGTACTGTTGACATTTGGCTCCGTTGACTAATGAGTTTGCCAACCACTGTCCTAGATGATTAAGGAGGTAGAGAAGTTTTTCATTGCTTATTGGCAATTTGGATATTTCCTTTTATGAGCACCATAAGATGTAAAACTGTGTTTTCATGGTAAACTATTTTTAGTTTGCTTGGCTTTGTCTTTCCTTTCTTCACATTGACTTTTGTGGGTTTATACATATAAGGAACAAAACTATCTCCTGGATAAGGTCTCCGGAGCCAAATTGCCTTGGTTATGTTCCAGTTTAAGCAGGGACTACCTTTCATTTTGGGCTAGTCCATCCCTCTCCATGCCTCAACTATGCCATCTATAAAATGGGGTTGAGGATATTAGGACCTTACTCCATAAGCT